>CM058044.1:68723973-68809751 GCA_030169165.1 Centaurea solstitialis | reverse complement strand
AAGCTAATATAAGATAATACAAAGGCGATGACGAAGTTTGTCGGTTTTATCAATCTGTGTTTCCACACACAAACTAAATAAATACTTATTTTTTCATGAATAACATAGTTGATATATAAAATGCTTTTAGCATGCTAAACATTTTAAAAACATGTACACATAGCATGAATCATTTAGAAAAATATCTAAAGATGTATTATGTGTAGAGGTGGGCAAAAATTGGGCCGGGCCAGGCTTTGACCGGGCCTCGTAAAGACCGGGCTTTTCGGGCCTTGGTTTGATCGGGCTCGGGCCGGGCCTTGAGTGTGATATTCGGGCCCGTTACATGTAGAAAAAGCCTAGGCTTTAAGGACGGGGCCTTGAAGAACTTTTTTTTTTCTCTTTTTCTAACTTATAAAACTACAATTATCTTTATAATTCTAATAATAATGATAATATACAATATAAACTAGATTTATTTTATTTTAAACCACTAAAACTAAACTATATAAAACAAATATATTTCAAAAGTTCAAGAAAATTACGAAAATGCCACTGAAAACGGACCTGGCCCAGGCCGGGTCTTGAACCGGGCCTGTCGAGCCTATCGGGCCGGGCCGGGATTTTAAAACTTCCAAAACTAGGCTTGGGCTAGCCCCTTCGGGCTAGGACCGGGCTTTGGTCGGGCCGGGCCGGATGCCCATCTCTAATTATGTGTAAGGCTTCTAAACTAGACGATATAAGCAGCTACCAAGTGTCCAAATAAGCCGTACCGAACAATGATACTAACATATATAGCAAACACTTATTGATCTAAACTACACAACACATAAAAGGTCCTAACTGGTGTATCTTAAGTCACTTCTAAGCCCATTAAGCTTAAGTGGCTTTCTATGCGAGTTGAAATTTGTTTTACACGACGTATGTGATATCCGAAGGAATTTCTAAGTCGGCATCTTGTTTTCGTAGCTAAGCAAAAGTCACTTGCTGTTAGCTAGTTGTCTTGCACATACTTTTAGAACTCGTTACTATATCATATATATATATATAATATCTTTATGATATTAGATAAATGAAATGTGCTGAAAATTGAATATGCAACAACACATTGAATAATTTTCAGCGAATTAAGGGCCTTCTGGTCTTAATCTCAAGTCTCAACCCAACTATCTTAGTCATTGGTGTGACAACATCACATATGGGCTTCTATAGGATGAATAAAACACAAGTTTTACGTAAAAGTTATACCTTATTTTAGTGATTTCTTTCATAACACTTGTTGAATAACATAAAACTCAACGTTTTCTTGATTTATTTGTTATGGTCACTTCTGGAATCAAAAGACGAAAAGAGAAGAGAATTTATGTTTATGATTTCTTAGTTAATCAACAACATATGGGATTTAGAATTCCTCTCAATTTGATGGTTGGATGATTTTTTTTGAACGGCAGATAACACACAGTCACACACACATTCCGATACGAAGTCGACGAGAAAGTCAGGATCCATACGCTGGATGATTAATGCACACATTTTTATTCTAAATACGACCAAGTCCACATCTCTCGGTTAATGGCACTCTAGCCCCCATATTACTATTAAACAATTATCCCTTATTCAGACTATTCTTTACAGCCAAAACTTGATAATTAGGGTGTTGTTGACTTATTGAAATATGATAAAGAGTCTCAAATAAAGATTTAACAATCAAAGAGGTTAAAACAACTTTTTAAATATAAAGCGTTATGTTAAACCAAATTTGATGTATTTTGGAAAGTTACTATATATTGCACCAATTTTGACTGCTTTGCTGAAAAAAAAAAATAGAAACAGCCAGTACATATTTACATCAAAATAGGTGTTTGGTGCTAACCTTGGAGGTCACTTATGACCTTCAGGGGTGTTTGGTTTGCCGGAATCTGTCGAAATCTAGTTGAATTAGAATGGTCAATTCCGTTGACCAAATTCCTTCATGTTATTTTGTTGCCTTAGGAATGAAATTGAATTCCATGAATTCCTTCCCAGCTTCACTTATGGATTTGTTCATTCCTTCTCAAATGAGATGGAATTGAATTTGATTCCTTCCAATCTTTTGTTAATGACAAAAATGCTCTCATCTGACTATCAGCACCTCCGGTCACCACTGCCACCAACAACCACCACGATCTCCGGTCACCACCGCAGTCCGCCACCGGCAACCACCACCACCTCCGGCACCGGTGGTGGCGGCAACCACCACCTTCAACCACCGCCACCGCCCACCGCCCACCGGCCACCACTACCGCTCAACATTATTAAATGAGATTTTTGTTAGTATTTTTTTAAAACATAAAAGAGGATTTTGGTCATTTATCATCATTTCATTCCAATTCCAAAGCTACGTTGTGTTAACCAAACAGACAGATTCCTATTCTTTTAACATATTCCATTTCATTTCATGTCAACCAAATAGCTGGTCAAACCTGATAACATTTCATTCTAATTCTTTTCAGATTCCAATTTCTTTGACAAATTTCATTCATTCAAAATCAGTCTGCGAACCAAACATCCCTTAGTTTACTACATAAATAGTTTGAATTATTTTTATTTATTTTTAAAATGAAATATGTATCATTTATGTTTAAAATTATGTACATAATTATAGGTGTTTTGGTTAGTTCATGTTTTTCACAAAAATGATACAGCTAGACAGAACCACATAATATGCATCACTACATTTTCTTAAACGGAATCAAACTATATACATTTTCTTAAATTATCTATTAATATAATTTGCAATTTAGTTTTGACTCAACTATTATAAATATATGTAATATATTAAGAAACTTTTAAATGATTGTTACAAAAAAAAAAAAAAAAGGAGACTAATGCGCACATATGTATGGCTAATTAAAGCTAACTAGCTATTGATTTTCTTCTTATACATAGATAACGATTTTTTATATAGTCTTAATGCATGAATTAAAACGATTGTGACTTATATGTACAATGTACTCCTATATAACACTACTTTTGAATATCAGGCCATCATTAGCCGGGCCGGTATGGGGTACCGGTACCGCCACTACCGACGGTGAACACCGTCGTGGATGGCCGGTACCGGACCGGTAGTGGTGGAGGTCGGTACCCGGTTACCGATTGAGAAAACGCGTGTTACCCCCCCCCCCCCCCCCCCCCCCCCCCCCCCCCCCCCGCCCAACGGCTATGTAACGGCTATTTTTTTTAATTTTTTTTTTACTTTTTTTTTTCTTTTTACCAACTATAAATACAAACTTTTATATACCATTTTTTTTTTACCTCTACACCTTCTCCTACATTCTCTTCTACACTTCTACATTCTATACACTCTATTCATCTTTTTACTCTTTACTCTTCCATGGATAAACAAGGGTCCGGTTCCGGGTCAAGGCGTGGTAAGTCGGTACCAAATGTTTCGGTACCGACTACCCAAACGTCTCCAACACCTCCACCGGTTGGCTACCGACCCCAAATGATGAGGCCGATTGGGGTCGAGGGATGGGGATACCCGCAAGATTGGGCTTATGCTCATTTGCTTGCGCAACATACATGGCCTACGGTACCCCAACCTTCCGGTGAGCAACACGTCAACCCATCGCCGCCGGGAGTGTGGGATATACGAGACGATAACATCAATCTCGACGACGACGATATAGACGACACGGTACCCGAAACCCAACCAATGCCGTCACCGCCGCCGCCGCCGCAAGAACCATCACAAACCAAACGTAAATACAAACGCAAGGGTAAGGCTCCGGCTACGGACACGAGTGAGAATCCAAGCACGGGTAAAGCGCCGTGTAAACCGTGGTCGTTGGACGAGGAGATAGCTTTGGCAAGATCATGGGTCACAATTTCGGAGGACTCAACAATAGGTAACTATCGAAATAAAGGTATATAAAAAACCTAATAATTTTGTTTTAATTTTTTTCTAATGTGGTTTTAATTTTTTCGTTTTGGATAGTAGATAACTTTTGGGGGGCGATTAAAGCGGACTTCGACAAACGCATGCATTACGACTTCAACGTCCGCTCCGGAGACGCCATTCCGACCAAGGCGAAAATGCTCTTATCTACCGTCGCCAAGTTCGCATGTATTTACAATAATCCATCGAACTATAGACGAAGTGGCGAAACCGACATTGACCTTCTTAATCGAGCTAAGGACCGATTCCACTCCGAGTACCACAAGGCTTTCACGCACGAACACGCTTGGAGACAAGTCAAAGACTGTCCGAAGTTCGATTACGTTAGGATGCAAGACCCAAAAAACATCCGTGCACCCACATACAAACGGTCAAAGACGTCCGAAACCCCAACCGACTCCCCCGGCGAATCCGACGCTCGTACTCACCATGTGAACGTCGGCAATGATGACATCCCCTCCCCAACCGAGCGGCCACGACCGATGGGTCGAAACGCCGCGAGACGTGCGGGGTCTTCCAATACGGCCGCGTCAAGCGAAAGCGTGTCGAACATCGCGAACTCTTTAGAGGCCATCGCGACCAACGTGGGTTCGATTATGGGATCGATTAACAACCGGCAACGAACGGTAGACTTAAAAACGTTCATGGAACCGCACGAGCATCTCACGGGTATACAATTGCAAATCATGTTGCAAGAGAAGGAAATCATAGCCGAAAGATATGGGTGGCAAAAATATTGGTGACCGAAATTTTATTTTTAGTGTAATTTTAATTTTAGTTATTTTAATTTTAGTTTTTTTAATTTTAATTGTTTTAATTTTAATTTTAGTTATTTTAATTTAATGTATTTTAAATTTGAATTTTAATTTTAGTTGTTTTAATTTTAATGTATTTTAAATTTGAATTTTAATTTGTATTTTAGATATATTTTAGAAATTAAAAAAAAATGAGGGGTATGAGTGGTATGGTTAAGGATGAAAGGTATGGAATTGGTAGGGTAGTGGTAAAGCTGATGTGGCAGCTGATGTGGCAGCAGAAATGGGTGGTATGGTTGGTATGGCTAAGGATGGCCTCACTATGTTCAATTTTAACTGGTAAAAACATTAATAAAAAAAAATCATATTTCTCCTTTCATAATAAAGTTTTGAAAATTCTCGAGCATTTAGAATATTTTTTTCTACTACTCTTTTATTTTGAATAATCAACCATTTGGATTGTGGTGGAGGATATAGTAGAAAATCCCATCCATCACAAGTTCAAATTGAGGCACTTACAATTTACAAAGCACTTGTGGACATAACCACAAGGATGTGGCTGACTAGTTAAAGTTGTAGTGGGCTAGTTAAAGCTTATGGGGAAAGTGACTTGTTAATCCTTCTACACCAGGTTTGAGTCAGACGCTTTTGGATTATGGCTACCGGGGGTTAACTTAGGGAAGCATGCTTTAACTGTCGATGAACCTTGTCGGAATTAGTCAGGGCAAAGCCTCAGATACCCTTCTTGAAAAAAAAACTTATGAACATGGAGATTCATCTAAGAAACTCCAAGCAATTCGTGATCCTTCAAAAGATTAAATAAAAGATTTGAATAATCAAATAAAAAACAATCAAATTCTTCAAATTCTTAGTTTCTTTTTCTTTGAAAAGTCAAACCTTTTGATGTCACATTGAACATGGAAAAAACTTTTTTTTTTTTTTTTTTTGATAAGGTGATGGTTGAGCACCAAAAACACCCTAAAGTCCTGCGGTAGTGTAGTTGGCATGTGGTAATCCCATGTGAGCATGTGTATAGCAACTAACGTGGGGCCTTCACCTCACAAGCTGCATTTCCATTATTTAACCACCTCTCACAAAATCTCTCTCTTTCTCTCTCTAACATTCTCTCTCTCTCTCTCTAACATTCGCTGCGATGCTGCTGACGTCATCATCATCATCAACCTCCCGATTCCTCCGATCGAATCATGTATGACTGCTTCTTCTTCTCTAAATCCAAGCTAAAGTGCGAAAACGATCCTCAAAAACCTCTATTGAACATCAACGACGACGGCGATTATGACGCCGCCGCCGTCCAATTGCACAATCCGACGGCGGCAATGGCGTTGCTTCTGAGATCGTGGCTGAACGGCCGTCGGTTAAGGTACTTGATTCTAGCTCTGTGTTTGCCTCTGATCGTTCCGATCCTGTGCGTGAGTTTTCCGGTGATCATTGCCGTTGAAATCTGTTTCCATTTCTGCGGTGGCCGGAAGCGGTGCCGGTTGAAATCAGGTCCTCCTTCGTATGATGAAGAAGGCGGCGGCGGAGGAGGAGAGGTGGTGGTGGTGGAGGTGAATTTGTTGGACAGGTATCTGGATGATCAATTAGGTCTTGCTCTTGAATTTACATGTGAATTTGATAGTGACAATGATGATGATGATGAAACTGATGATTTTTATAGGAATAGGAGGAGTAATCTGTTGTGTTAGTTTTTGGGGAAGAATTGTAAATAACTTTGATTTGAATGATAGTAATTGATACTGAAAATTCTTGCAACCAGTGGTTTTGACTTTTGATCATATTAGGGCTTATAAAATTTGTTTAGTATACCTTATGTTCTATTATTTTTTTGGGCAAAATACATGTTAAAGGGTTTTCTGTTTGGCGGGTGTGAAAAATAGTCAAAATTCTTGGTTTGGTTCGGTTTATGGTTTGAATTTTTTGAGCGGTATGGACCGAACTGATCGTCGTCCAAATACACTGGCTTCGTTCCCTATATTTTATAGGTCAATGACGAGATGTTAAAAAAGGTCCTAGGTCCTAGTCTTTAAGGACGCCAAGTCAAATTATCAATAACCATTTCTGAATTAATATTATCTATTATATCATCTTTACATAGTTCGTCCATTAGTTTTACCGTAAAAAAAAACATTATTTGCTATATCTTCTAATATATAGATTGACATCATTTGAATTTTAAAGTTACAATATTAAATATTTAGAGTTTCACTCGCTGCAAAAATAATGGCTTTAATAAGATGTGCCTAGAACGTATAAGTATCCTACTAGATTATTTTATAAACATAACATGATAACTAAAAGTATTTTAATGGGTTTATAGGACACTTTTAGGCATCTTAATAAACTTTTTACGACGTTTTTAAAGTAAACTATCTTATTAGATATTTTATAAGATACTTTTGCAAAATAACCTATAAAATCATCTTTTTAAGGACACTTGTGATTATATGATATTTTTTTTTCAAATAGTGTCGTAGATATAGTTAATATTAGACTTTGTTTAAAAAGTCCAAAAAACACTTGTAAATTGCCAAAATAAAAGTCCTACAAAATAAAAGTCCTAAAAGCATAAAGTATTTTATTAGAAAACTTTGACCTTTTAGGTCTTATAAAACCAATTTAGTACGAAATTCATTTTAAGGCCATATTAGATACTAAAAAAATTTATGTTTCTTTTATTTACAATTTCTTTTATTACTAACGTATATTAAAATTTTGGGTCCTTGTTTCATGTGGGTCTTGGGTGTACATTCTACCCGAACTTCCTAGGCATGACCCTGCAAATACATATGTATTAATCATATTTAGGGTGTGTTTACTAATGATTTAATGGGCTTAATGTAAAAACTAGCTTATTCGCATAGACATACAGGATTGTTTACTTACAAATTAATGATTTATACCAAGGCTTAACCGGACAGCTAGTGAAGGGCACTTGTCCCCATTCAGACAGAAAAATGACTTGCCTACCCCTTGTACTTAGAGACACACCTAACCTAATCCCTCATTCCTCCATCCTCTTTATCGCTTCCTACAAACCACTGCCATAGAGAAAGCATGCCTCCTTCCTCGTTTGATATTCTTCATCTCCGGCGACTTGCACCTCCTTCGCCGTTGCTTCTCTTCTCCGGCGACCTACACCTCTTCCACGCTGATTCTCTTTTCCGCCGCCACAACCTATTCCGCCGTTGCTTCTCTTGTCTGATGACCTGCACCTCTTCCGTCGTTACTCCTCTTCTCCAGCGACCTGAATCTCACCCACCGCTGCTTAGCGTCCTTCACCTCTTCCGCCGCAACTTTTCTTCTCCAGCGACCTACACCTACCCCATCACTACACGAAGATAGTCTCTAGATGAACACCACTTTTAGTCTCCAAGCTCGCGTCACGAACCAGACTTCTCACGTTGCGAGAACTCTTCTATCAAAAGGTCACTAAAAGCCAACAATCTTACGCTGCGATTTGTTTCTTAAACCAAACCGAGATCAAACTTCGTTTTGAGTAGAAGCATGCACTCTGCACCCCTCTGACTTGATCAAAACTACACTTGACTCAATTGATAATCCATATATCTCATTACAATAAAACGAACTCGGTGACACTAAAATCACTAACATTGGTAAGTTGGATAAGACAAGACAAAACTGTTAAAACGAGTAGATTACCCCTAGATGCCATTTAATGTTATTTTATGTCATATAATAATTGTAAATGACATAAATCAACCAAAATATATTTAAATGAATTTTATTTATAATATTTATCAAGCATTCCATACGGAAATTACTTGTTTGTTCTCCTTTGGTTCTAGTGAATAGCATAAAGATATGAAATAAGCCATTGTAATTAGAGCTATGAAACCATTCACAATGCTGCGAAGAAAGTAACCATTCAAAACCATTCACAAAGCTATTAAAATTTTAGAACAAGGCAACATAAACCGTTGAAAATCAGAAAGCTACAAAATAAAAATACAAAAACCATGGAAATTTGAAATCAAAATTGTTCTATACAAAATTTAAAAATATAAACCTCACATAGAAATGAAAATCGAAAACACTTTTACTAAAGCAGAATGTCATGAAACAATTGTTTTACAAAAAATAAATTGAAGACATAGAAACCATGGTACTCGCAAGTCGAAACCATAGAAATCGAATTAGGGAAACCTTGGAAATCGAAACCTTAGAACTTGAAACCATGGAAGCTATGGAAGTCGAAACCTGTAGAGATTCAAGAAAGTGATACCTAGAGAAGATGAACTTGTGGAGATTCGAAAAATCGAGAAGTGATGAGGATGGATAAAGAAGATGAAGAACCTGTGTAGAAGATGAACCTTTGTCAGAGACGAAGTCGTGAAATCTTGGATGTAGGCTTGCTAAACCGACTAAGTTTTGGTATCAGATCGGTAAATAGAGGATTGAATAGTAATTTCTCATTTTAATCTCATGTTGTTCCACCTAATTTAATGGGACAAAAAAATTAAGTTTTGTCCAATAAAATTAGTATTTTGTATCCGAATTTTGTCCCATAACATACCAAACATAGATATATTCTTTTTTTCCCGTTTCATCCCATCCAATCTCCGTAAAAAAAGAACCCTAAGGTAGTGTTTGGTACGCAGACAAGATGGGACAGGACTGGACAGAACAAATGTCCATCTTGTGTTTGGTACGCCAAGTACTGGACTGGACAGAACTAGACAAATTTCCCAAAAAAATTATTTCTAATTTTATATATCACATAATAGTTCTAATTAACAAAAATAGAGTAAACTATATAAATTATAAAAAAAAATTACACAATTTTCATAAACATAAACACACACACACACATACATACACAAACGCACTACACACACATATGTATGTGTGTAAGATTTTTATGTAACTGATGGTGATGGTGATGGTAAAGGTGGAGGTGGTGGCCGACAGTAACATTAGTAGTGACGATGGTGGTGATGGTCGGTGGTTGTGGAAAATGTGAAGATGGTGAATAATGGTAGTGGAGGTCACCAACGGTGGTGGTGGTAGCTGTAGAGGTGGTAGACGGTGGTGGTAGGTAATCGGTCATAGTTGTAGAGGTGGTGGATGAGGTTGTTGTAGTGGTAAATGAGGTGGAGGTGGCCGATAGTGGTTACCGGTGGCGCCGACGTCCACGACTAGTGGTGATAAACACTAAAACAAATACAATATTTAAGTTATATAGCAAACGAGTGTTAATTAGTAATATATTACTTTCTGGGTCATTTCTGTCCCATGTTGTTCCACCTATTTTGGTGGAACAAGAAAAACCCTTTTTTGTCCCACATTGTCCCAGTTCTGTCCCTGTCCCATGCTGCACCAAACATGGGACAGTGAATTTTTGTTCTGTCCCATGCTGCGCCAAACGTGGGACAGTAAGTTTTGTCCCATCCTGTCCTGTCATGTCCTGTCATGTCCTGTCCCACATACCAAACGCAGCCTAACATAACTAAAAGCATAGTTTGTTACTTATTTCATTTCATATTACAATCCATAAAATTTCACACTTTCAATATTTTATGATTATCGGCATTTTCCACTTTCAGCCCCAAAGTCCTAAAACATATATATAACACACCCCCGTCGGGTGTTGGCGGTTCGGACTTCAGAGATTTACATCAGATTCAAATTCTAGGGTTTCTACTTTCTCCTTCATTCCTTCCATGGATCTCTTGCAGGCATACAAAGACAACGACGGCGATGATCACCGGATGTCCGATAACTCATCGCCGGACTCATCTCCGCCACGTCTTTCCATAGCTCCCAAATCCGCCGCCCCAAAGGTCGACGACACCATGCTTTCCCTCACCGTCGCCGACGCCATCGCCGCCAAATCCCTAACCAAACCCCTCGATCCGACTCAACACGTCGTCGCCTTCAACCCTACCTACGACCAGCTCTGGGCGCCGATCCAAGGCCCCGCCCATCCTTACGCCAAAGACGGCATTGCTCAAGGTATGCGTAATCATAAGCTAGGGTTTGTAGAAAACGCTGCAATTGAGCCCTTTGTGTTCGACGAACAGTATAATACCTTTTATAAATACGGTTATGCGGCCGATCCTTCGGCTTCGGCCGGTTATAATTACGTTGGGGATATGGATGCTTTGAAGCAGAACGATGCGATTTCGGTGTATAATCAACCGCAGCATGAGCAGAAGAAGCGGAAGCTTGAGAAGAAGAAGGAGGCTTTGGAGAAGGAGAAGGAGGAGGGGGGTGATGGAGAGGAGGTGGATGAGGTTGAGGTTGAGAATCCGGCGACGGATGCTTGGTTGTTGAAGAATAGGAAGAGTCCGTGGGCCGGGAGGAAGGAAGGATTGCAGGGTGAATTGAGTGAAGAACAGAAGAAGTATGCCGAGGACTATGCGAAAAAGAAAGGTGAAGAGAGGGATGGGAATAAGGAAAAAGGTGAGGCTTTGTCGGATAAGAGTACGTTTCACGGGAAGGAGGAGAAGGATTATCAAGGGAGGTCGTGGATTGCGCCTCCTAAGGACGCCAAGGCGTCGAATGATCATTGTTATATACCGAAGAGGTTGGTGCATACTTGGAGCGGTCACACGAAGGGTGTTTCGGCTATTCGGTTCTTTCCGAAGCATGGTCATTTGATTTTGTCGGCTGGGATGGATAGCAAGGTGAAGATATGGGATGTGTTCAACTCGGGCAAGTGTATGAGGACTTATATGGGGCACTCGAAGGCGGTTCGTGATATATCCTTTTGTAACGATGGGTCTAAGTTTTTGACTGCTAGTTATGATAAGAATATCAAGTATTGGGATACCGAAACAGGGCAGGTGATATCTACGTTTTCGACAGGGAAGATTCCGTACGTGGTTAAGTTGAATCCAGATGATGATAAGCAGAATATTCTTTTGGCGGGTATGAGTGATAAGAAGATTGTTCAATGGGACGTAAATACAGGGCAGATTACTCAGGAGTATGATCAACATCTGGGTGCGGTGAATACGATAACTTTTGTTGATAATAACAGAAGATTTGTCACTTCTAGTGATGATAAGTCTCTCCGTGTATGGGAGTTTGGTATTCCTGTTGTTATAAAGTATATAAGCGAACCGCATATGCACTCCATGCCATCGATTTCACTTCATCCGAATGGAAACTGGTTGGCAGCACAGAGTTTGGATAATCAGATTCTAATCTATAGCACCAGGGAGAGATTTCAGCTGAATAAGAAAAAGAGGTTTGCTGGGCATATCGTGGCTGGGTATGCTTGTCAAGTGAATTTCTCACCAGATGGACGCTTTGTCATGTCTGGGGACGGTGAAGGTAAATGCTGGTTTTGGGATTGGAAGAGTTGCAAAGTCTTTAAAACTCTCAAGTGCCACGATGGGGTGTGCATTGGTGCTGAGTGGCATCCGTTGGAACAGAGTAAAGTTGCTACATGTGGATGGGATGGTTTAATCAAATACTGGTAAGAATCTTCGTTCTTGTTTATCAACTTTACGTATCTATACTATGCACATAAAATGTTCAAAGTTGACATATACATGATCATAATTAGGACTAGCATTTTCTTAATGCAAGATTGACTTCTAATATACATCCACAAAGAAAAATCTAAAGAGGCTAGCACTTCTAAGGTTTTTGCTATAATATAATCTTGAAAGTTAACTAATAGTAGCCGACAGCCCTCCATTATATGATTTGATATAGAATTCCGCTACTATAGAATTCCGCTACTTAAAAGCTTGGTAAACATAAATGAAGAAGCATTAAGTTGTAAATTCACAATAAGCTATGTAGGCTTCATAATAGCCTGCTATGGTGTTGCCCTGGGTCCTAGTGAAGACAATTGTAACAATGGGATACATTGTTCAAAGAAGTAATACAGAGTGGTTAATTGTGTCATTATGGTATGATCTGTAAATGCCTAATTTCTATTAGACTAGTGATCTATCCTAAGAGATTATCTTCTAAACCCATGGCATCTATTACTTTTCGGAAGCTCAGAGGACTAGTTGTCAAAATTTGAAAATAACCCCACTTGCTTCTTTTTTTGAAGAAACTATCCATGAAAAAGAAAGGAAAAAACTGCAAAATTTCTTCCTATCTAGACATGTGACCTTATGCATGCATATAATTTTCAATTGCTGGATTTCATTGTGTTGTGTCACGTAAACGTTACTTCTATGATATCAACAATCAACAAGAATCTAACCCTTAAGTTATTTGTGGGTTGCAGGGACTAGTTCTTGGCCAATGTTTCATCATACAGTTTCAAATTGTCGGACAACTAAAGCTTTGTTGCTGGATGGTTCGAGCTTGCAAACCCAACAACCGTAAAAGGGAATCCAGAAACAATGACGCAAAATGGTGGCTGTGAGTCAGGTCCTACATTTTCTAAGTAAGTTGTCACCTGTATAATGAATGTAGCTGATAGGACTAGATTACAACTTGTGTTTTACTTCAAACTGCATTGTGTTTGATATGGTCTTGAGGCCATGTTTGTAGCAAGAACTTTTGTACTTTATTGGGCTGATTCTAGACAGCAGAGCTTGTTTTAGTTGAAATACTAGATATGGAAGTCCAGAGGAAGTCATCATATAGTATATTATGCTTCATGTTTGATCTTGTCTTTATGGAATTGTTTATAGATTAATTAGCAGCTCAGACACTTGTGCTAAAAGTTTCAAATTGACTCAACATAAAACCTATTAGTCTGAAAGCACTGTGGAGACTGGAGAGTTACAAAAGTCGGACACACCACCTAAACCAAATCAGCCAACATGTGTACCAATTTTTTTTATTTTTATTTTTTATTTTTTATTTTTTTGTTTTGATAAGGTTCATCTAGGGTTCGCCTAGACTACATCCTTGGCAATTTGAAATTGAAAGAAAATTTAAATGAGTTATGTCGGTTGGTAGTTGGTACTTGGTGGTACCATGCCTAACATGAAAACTTAGTTGTTGATGCACGGAATTGGAAGTTGTGTACCATGGCACCGACGTCTTTTATTTTTATTTTTTAAGTATGAAATAGTAAATGTTGTAACCTTTTAACGTCTTTATTTAAGCATTTGAATGCAAGTTATAAAACTCTTAAAATGACATGTTTTAATAAAGAAGTTAGCATTTGAATGCAAGTTATAAAACTCTTAAAATGACATGTTTTAATAAAGAAGTTAAAAGGTTACAACGTTTACTATTTAAAAATATTTTATGTTTCAAGTTCTTTGCGCATGATATTACTTTGTTTCCGTCTGCCATGTTATTTGGCGTTTCACCTTTTATTGTTCTTTTCATGTTATATATTCTTTATATTATATAACTTTCTTGAGAGATGACATCCCACCGATCTAGTTTCAAGGTTGTTTTTTTGACAAAAAGTTGATACCGGAAACCCTAACCGGTCCACAATCGTTTGCCAATTTCGTAATGTGGGAAGCATACCTGACTCATTCAACAGTTATGGCTATGGGTTGTCTTGGGCTCGAACTAGGACCATTCGATTTTGGACAAACACTACCCCCACCCACTATGAACTGAGCTATGTGCCATTGGCTTAAAGGTTGGTTTAGGGCCGCTCCAATTTGTTTGGAGGTCCCGTCATGTAGTATTAGTATAGAACATTAGATGATTAATGAATAAAACAAAATATATGTTATGTCATTATTTACCAGCGCACACTATCAAGTGCGCCTATCGTAAAAACACATTTTTGGGATCTTTCTCCCGTTTATGCATGATGTATACTTGACAATTAGTTCGTATGGGGACATGTTGATGAATAAACGATAGAACAAGGCATTGTCTGGATGAGTCTCGTCTCCATGTTTGGGAGCCACAATACGTTGCCTTTTTAATCTACATAAAACAAGTTCACTCTCGAGGAACCTGCTCCTTTGGATGGATATGAAATCCGATGATGGTAGTGTTTACGTTCGCTATGCATGTGATGAACTTGAGAACAAGCTCCTTAAATGCATATATATTTTGGTTTAGATGAGAACCACAAATATTGAGAACTAATACCTTTACTATTTAGTGTAAATTCATTGTTGAATATACTCAATTGTCAAAATACAAACGCAAGTGAATATAATCATCAATGTATATTCATTGATGAATATACAAGTGTACATAATCATGATCACTAGATAATATATTCATTATGAATATACTGATAAACAGTATTACATATAGATATATTCATTATGATGAAATTCAATGTGTATTTATCAATGAATACTCACTATGAAATCAATTCCCAGATTCTCAAGTTATTTACGGTTCTCACGCTAACCCTTTCCTATATATACATTATAGGGTTGGGTTTCGTTAAGAAGTTAAGGTTAACATTAAAAGTGGTTATCAACCTTTGAATACATATTGTGATAAAATGTAACAGATCAATTAACTTCTAAAGTACAATTTATGGGAAAGCATGAGGTTAAGAATAATCAAGAGTTTAGATCCACTTCTCGTTTTTCTCACTGTCATGGTTCTAAATAACTCGTTATGGCTTCATTATGGCGCGCTATGGCGTCAAGGCTTGGGGTCGCCGCCACGTTAACACCTATGACTCCACTCTAAGGCTTGGCTTGCTTGTAATGCGTTATGGCAAGTTACGACGCATTATTTTGTAAGTCTTGCGGTTACCTTTATATATAATTTACAGGATAAATGTTAACTATGTACGAGACTTAAAACTTAAATAAACATTAAAACTAAAACCTTAAATACGTAAATGCTTAATCTCATTCCTGTACATGGAGAGTTAAACATGAATTCTTTGAAAATTGAAGAAAGTAATGAAATATGAATTCAAGAGATTTAATCCCGATTTTGCACCAATGATGTCATTTTTATAAGCTTAATATAGTTTGTATCAATCCGTTCGCCTCATGTCATTAAAACCTTGGGTCACTGTTAACTCAACTTTTCACACGATCCTTCACCTATACATATATGTCTATAGACAAAAGATCATGCGAGAAAGAGTTAAAGATGAGAAACGCAAGAAGGAATCTAGATCCTTGATCACTTTTAATCTTTTGCCCACCCATGAATTAACCTTTAGAAGAGAACTGATCCGGGGGGCCTTAAGCCCTTAACTCTTTCGATCTTTTGATTAGGATTGATCCAAGGGTGGAGATCCCTTGTTACCTTTTTCACCGTAACTTTCCACGTCCTCCAAAACCCAACCCTTGTGTATATATGGGTCAAAAGAAGTTGCAACACATGGAACAACACTAACTTTAACCATCACTCAGGCCATTAGCAATCATTAATCTGCTTTTCAGGCTTGCTATACAAAATGTATATACAACTAAAGAAGGCCTTGTTGAAAACAAGATTTACATCTAAAGAAAAAGAAGCAAATTCTTCCTAAACTATGAAGAACTGCCCTCAGACTATCACCCCGATTAGCAACTAGGAGATGAGATGGTTTTCTTCTCTTTCGCGTTCTTAAACTCTTCTACAAGTAGGTTATGAATCCTCACTCTCAAATTCGATGCTTCTGCAGGGTCAAACCATTGCCTGGAAAACTGGTAATCAGGATACTCCAGTTATTCACATGTGAATAGTAGCTAAAAGAAAATTTGAGATATAGACTGGCATCTTTTGTCAAATCCCAAATCCCCTATACCCTACTTTCGAGTGGGATATACTTGGGATTTCTGTAGTTTAGTCTTTTATAAAATTGTCGGCTACTAATTATTCACATACGACATAACTTGATTCGGAGGATATTTGGAACTCTGGATCAGCGGATAAAAAGTGTGACCATGAAGGGAGGGAAAGCGTACCATCGATAAATCTTTCTTTTTGAGTCTCTCAGGAGCTTCTTTGATGAAACGTTCCATATAGAACAGAACAAAGAGCCCACAATCATATTCATTCCTCTGCTGCGGAACCTGGTTCCAAAAAGAAAATTTACAAGAAACTCGAGAAGCCAATAAATTAAAGTTTTCAACTTCAATCTCTGTGGAAGCACATATCACAAAGGCCCTTAATAGTTGCATACATTAGTGATTTATTTCCGTCTGTTACCCTTATTAGCAAATTTTATGCATTACGAGTCTCATTTACACCGAATTACTTAATCAGTATCATGATGTTCTATATGATAAAAATCCGAAGAGTGGTAAAAAAGTTTTAAGAAAGATGTTTACCGTAACCCTTCTCTCATATATTCGATGATCAAGATTTTCCCATATCTCATCTGTAATAGGGAGACCTAAAGGCGCTTCTGATTTTCTTAGGTAGGTCCACTCCTCTTTCAGAAATCTACAATCAAGTTAAACATTTATACAGCAAGCATACATTTATTGAAGATTGCAACGTATGTTTATCCCAAACATAAACATGTAGTTTAGTTGACAACTATGTATTATACCTTCTAATGTTATCAAAAAGGGATTTGCTATCATGTAGTCCAAGTGAGTCCAAATGTAGCATAAGTGGCCCTAGTTCATCTTCCTTTGTGGGGATGCATATTATCACCAAACTCCAATGAACACTGCATAATTTGTCATAATAGTAAGATCAAGTGCAGAATAGGATATATAATTATAAGAACATAATGATTGACACCTTAAGCATTTAAGGAGTCATGAACACTTGATGCAATTTCAAGAACTTACTTTTCATGTATCGGCAGAAGTATGTATGCTTTCTCAAATATGCTGACACCTTTCCACCACTTTCTGAACTTTAGAAATGAATCTTCCTTGTAGCTCAACTAGAACAAAAAAAAAACAAGTTATTCGCCATACAAAAGAAGGTTATAGTAAAGAAGTAAGAGCATCATACCTTCAGAGGAACTCTCACTGCCATTGAACTTTACAACCATGCTTAGTTTTTAGGGTAGATTACATATTTGGTCCATGTGGTTTACACTTCATTTTGGTCCCTATTTTGAAATAATTATGGAAAAGGTCCCTATGGGTTACACTATATTGCATTGTTGGTCCGACCAACAGTGCAATATAGTGTAAACCACAGGGACCTTTTCCATAATTATTTTAAAATAGGGACCAACAGTGCAATAGAACGTAAACCACAGGGACCAAATATGTAATTTACCCTAGTTTTTATTATATAAGCTTTAGTTTAGGCATGAAAAACAAAAGAATGAAAAGTACAAAAACAATTCAGATGACAAAAATACTGCTTATGAAATTTAAGATGCTATTGGCATCACCAATTCAAATGACGCAAATGCTGCATAACTAAAAGCACGGTTCATGACAATTGTATTGAAAAAGTAGATACCTTTTCCAGCTTGTTATAGAAATAGGTGTTGAAGGAATGATAATTGCATGTTGCACTCTCAGATGAAGATGTTGGTTGCTGAAGATATCTATCCAAAAGAAAACAAGGAAACATAAAAAAGGGTAGAATGGTAATTGGACAAGTATCTACACGAAATTCAACTCCCTTTTCCTACGGAAGTTCTTATAAAGGTCCACAATTCTTGATCTAATAAAAAAGTAAGTAGCTGCTATTTATTGTCACATAGAAAATGATATTTATGAACAGATGCAGAACTCTAAAGCACTTACCGAATATAATAATTCATGATAGATGATGAAAGACACGCTTCAGGAGCAAGACACGCCATATCTGCATAAGTAACTTCAACTGAACCTGGATCATCCCTGTAAACTCAAAATCCAAAAATAAATTGTGAAGGATTCCAAGGAATGATGACATCATCCAACATGATCAGAGGACAGCTTGTCATACCTTGACGGGTAGTAGACGGTAACATCTTTCATGCTGAAATTTGAATATCATGAATCAAACATTTTGCTATCTTAGGTCATTAACCACAAGCATAAATAGAAGAGATTGGTAAGAACTTAATAACCTGTCATCCAATTCCTCGTATGGTATAGTAGTTTGAATCAGAGGCTCCTCATCCACTAAATGATAAGCTCGTCTCTGCCAAAAAAAGAATGGTACTAGAAATTAAGAGATCACCAAATATTTTCCGTGCTAACCCCCGACTTGCAAAAAGAAGTAAAAAAAAAGAACAAGCGGGCAAACTACAGATAAAAATATGTGCAAGCAAGCAATGGGTGTAACAGGGATATATGTGAGGGACAACGATTAAAACTAAAACCAACTATACTAATACTATATAATATTGTTAATCTAGATAATGTTATCATTTGGAAGAGTTATACTATATTAGTTGGGTGCTTTAACCATTCAGCCCTGGATGCTTAGCGGCTCATAGCGAATGACCAGATTCCAACTCAAATGGAATCTTTCAACTCAATATTTATCAAATATGTTCCTATTTAACGGAACACTACTGGAAAAAAGAAAGTGAGAGAGACAAAAAAAGAAGCAACTTGGAGAAAAAGAAACGGCTGTATTAAATGGTTTGAAGGCCTATGACATGCTTCAAGTTTAAGTAGCAATGATATTAGAGATGCAAGACCAATTCAACAAGGCAAAAATCTGGTCCTTCTAAGGACCAGAGACTGCACCGGCCCTTCACCACTTTCTTTTAACTTTTTTTAACTAAACAACATCTATTGAAAATAAATCCTCCACAAGTGCTATTAATTTGTTTTGAATGTTACAACTTTCAAGTATAAGAGAATAACTTCTCTCAGATATGTAAAAGATATAGATTTGAAGAAAAATATTATCTGAGAAGAGAATGTTAATAGCCAATATGATATAATATATTTATCGAATATAAAATTTTGTGTTTGTTGAACCTACATGCCATTCTATGATTATGCATGTTTCTCCTCTAGGCTATTTTCTTTGTCCAAGACTCCAAGTTGTATACATTAACAAAAAGGTCATCTAATTGTATATATATATATATAGAGAGAGAGAGAGAGAGAGAGAGAGAGAGACAGACAGACACACACAGAGAGAGAGAGAGAGAGAGAGAGAGAGAGAGAGAGAGAGGAGTAAGCAGGCTGTTGGGAGAAGGTGATATAGGGACATAAATGAATAAATAACCAATGAAATAGGAAATAAAGAAACTAACACTAGCATGAAAAGACAATGGAACTAACTTACATGTCTAGGCCTCAAATTTCTTGAAGGCTGGTCTTGATAAAAGCTTGTCCTGCCAAAGGAAGCAAAGAACTTCAATATATACACAATAACCTGTTATAAGTTCGTGAAATTTACATACCAACAAGAGTCAATCTACGAGAATTAAAATAGGAGTTGCAGAATATAACAGTTGCAACTTGAAGTGATCCAGGACAAGAACAATAGCATGGTGAAATAACTATTTAAGTTTAAGGTGTTTTAAGTCTTTTTTATTTTATTTTTTGGTTACTTGGGACAAGTAAAAATTTCAGCTTGGTGGTGTGATAAGCCGCATTTTCAGAGTTATTTACAACTTGTTTCCCCTTCTATTTACACATTTCTTGTTATAATTTATTCTTTTGTCTGTCTGTGCTCCTTTTTCAGTGTTTTTCTTTTCCTGGATCTGTTAGTATAGTTTGGTCTTATGTTTGTGTTTTGGTTCCAATTTTTTACTGCCTGCAAAATATGTGAAAGCATTTCTTATAGAATTATGGCAACAGTTTATTGCTACCATATTTTATAGTCTTTCTGCAAATGTTGGCACCTTAGTAGATCACCCGATACCATGTTATAACTGATAAGTTCACCAATCAGCAACTACCTAGTTCGGAATTCAGTGTTCTCTCTATCTACTATTCTAAGCTTTGAAGTCTAATCCCTGTCAAGGTCACCAAATTATTATTAAACAAATTACAGTTTAACGACCTTCTTTTTGCTGTTATCTGTAATTGAAGCCCAAAGCATAAGATGTATAACAATATCATAGTGCTAGCTGACCGCATCCATTTTGCAGATAAATAGATGATGAAAAACAGCTTCAAGAATTAGTGTCTGAAGGAGATGATGAGAACATATCATAAACAAAATTTAGATGAGATAACTTTCCTTACTCTGAGATAGAACATGGCTTGTTTCCTGCAAGGTTGTCAGGGGAAGAAGTAGCAGAAGTACTCTCCTTTTTATCATCATTGGAGATTACCGGTTTCTCACTATCCGTAAAAGGAGTCCTCAGAGATCGCAAAGGTTTTTTAGTTGACGATGGTCTGGATCTTCTTCTCTTACCCAAATGCTGACTATCTGGTTTCGGTTTTTTCCCTTGACAAGGATTGATGAAAGATAAATCGTCTTCGAAAGCATTGACGGTCCTAGAATCTTGCTGCTAATCAACAAACAAAATACAAGTGTGTATACTCTCTTTTGCAGAAATAGAAAAGGAAAAAGTAGATGATGCAGGTATAGTACAGAATCCTACATCGTTCTCCAACCTATTGGAAAAAAGTTTGGCAAACGTTGATGAAGTTATAGATTTCTGATCACCTTTCTTTTTCCCACCCAAAGCACCTACAGAAAAGTCAATTTCAGCTGATTACATGCAAATAGAAATAGATGATGCAATGCTTCCAATGGAGTGAATTGTTTTACTTGTGTTCTAATAACATCTTTAAATCCCAGCATCCACAAAGACTAATAATCTTACCGTCATCACTATAATCAGACACTTGTATTGTCTCCTCACATCCATTTTGTCTCTGTTAAGAAAATACGATAACACAAACAATGTCAAATACCAACTCACAGATAAGTAAATCATCAAAATACCCATGTCATATCTTCATATCCATGCTATAAAGTAAAATCCATCCAAATAGAGCTTATATAGAATATCACACAGCATAAGGCATGTTCATATCAAAATCGAAACTTCATACATCAACTTGAGCATAACTTTACATCATACTCCCATAACAAAATCCATCATAGAAACATGAAAAACCAATACCCCCCTAAATCAATCCCTGATTTTAAGTCCGTAGCATCTACCAGTTTCGCCGATTCCACTCTTTCTTAAATCTGTCTCAAACAAATTGTTCTTGTGTGCTTAAAAGGAATCACAACCTACTTACTAAAACAAACTTCATATATCAACCTGTGCATAATTTTACATCATAAATAATTCAGTCATAACAACATGAAAAATCAATCCCTAATTTTTTTTAAGTCTGTAGCATCATCTACCAATTTCATCATTTCCACTCTTCTTATACCTAGAAAACCAAAAACACCACCATTTCCTATTAAAACCCTAATCATCAATCAAATACATACTATTCCTAATTATATGATTTTATCCCCAATGTGACAAAAGTTATAACAACATTTATTAAAAGCATTGCAAAAACCTTCTCCGATTGAAGCTTCTTTCTCCGTTCGAGCTCCTCCACGTGTCTCTGGAACCTTAATTGGAGCTTTTTGCCCTTATCAGGCAACCTCGGAATCAATGCCGGCATGGTCTTCTTTTGCCTCGAGATATACTCGCTGATTTCATGGTCCGATTTCGAGGTTAGCTCCAAGAGTTCCTTTTGATCCTCTTCGTCGTCTTTGGATTTCTTCACCACGAGCTCCGGCGGACGATCGTCGTCTTCGGTGGTGGTAGGTAGGAGCTGATCCCAGTCGAGAGGCAAGGGCTTGTTTCTCTTGATTCCTCCATTTTCTTCTTCGTTTTCCATGCATAAAACCTTCCGTCGGTGTGGTGGAGAGTGTGTGTGATTGACTGAGAGAGAGAGAGAGAGAAGAGGGCTTGAGAATTTGTGATTGTGGTTCAGGGTGTGGAGCACCCATCCACCATGCTTGGGCCTTAAGGTAGAGAGAAGAAGAAGAAGAAAATGGGTCTGCTAGGTTATTTGGTGAATTCTATTCGGACCCTTGAAGACGAGAGTAGGTGAGCTGAGTGCGTAGGTGGGTCTCACTGATGGAATCCATTATATTTATGTGAGTGAGGGGGGTCCAAATAGCAACCCCCGGTTATTTGAGTTCGGCTTAAAAAGGTATTGTTAGGTTTTGTTTGAGGTTGAGATTGATTGGTTTGCTTAGGCCGTGCGTATCGACGGTGTGGGTTTGGCGGGTTGAAAGTTGTCGGTCTGGGTTGGCTGGGCAGGTATTGATACACCGGCAACGGCTTGGGCGAGCTGGGGAAGGGAGCGGTGTGGAGAAGCCGTTGAGTTTGTGTGTGTGGTGTGTGTGTGGTGTGTGAGAGGGTTGGGAAGATTTGGGTGCTAATCAAATAGGGTTCCAGATAGAGATGAAAATTTTCCCCGTAGGGGAGGGTACCCAACCGGTTCCTGAACCCGCCAGAGATTTCCTTTCCCCGAACCCGTCTGGAATTTGCCGGCGAGGGGTCGGGGACGTGGGGTTTAAACGGGGATCGGGGTCGGGGACGGAGGATGTATTACCCGCCCAATACCCGCACCGTTTCCATTCGTAGTTCCAGAGGGTTAATTGTGGGGTTGGAGAAAAGCTGATGTGGAAGCTGATGTGGCAGTAAGGTTGAGAGGGTTAGTTACTGATAGCCTTATTGATTCGAGTAACTCGTTGAAGTTATTACAGTTGAGCTAGTGTTAATATGATGTGAAAAACTGTGAAATGCAATACGTACCATTAGAGGTATATCTCTTAAACTTCCTAGAAAGATCGATCATTTTTAGCTAGAAAAAAGGAAATCAAATTGGGCCTTTGTCTTTAGCCAAAATCAATGCTAATGGTCCTAATCAGTCCTTAGTCGGCCCTTGTTTGGTGGTGAATGCCTCCTAATGAAGATATGATGGTGTTTGTTTAATGAACTAGGTGGTCATTTGATACAGAAATTTGGAAGTGGAGAAATGAAAATGGGTTGCATTTCCCTTGTTTGTTAAGTTAGAGAAAAGGAAAACTGAGAAATAAATCAATCCCTATTCTCTAAATTAAATTTCCCTCCCACATGGAAGGAAATGGGGGAAAAAGAAAATTTCAACTCTCGTTTGGGACAAAAAAAAACACAGATAATTGGATTAAAAAAAAAGAACACGCTCTTTGTCTCTCTCTCTCTCTCCTCTCTCTCTCTCTCTCTCTCTCTCTCTCTCTCGGCTAGGGTTTCATCTATATCTCACTCTACCGTCGCTGCAGACGTTGCCTCTCCGACACCGATGCCATCCCTTCGAACATGTATCTCTTTTCTTCTTTGTCTCTCTCTCTCTCTCTCTTTTTCTCTCGCTCTCCCTCTCTCTCAAACAGGTTCCTTATGTTGGTTCTTATTTTGTCTTTTTTCAATTTGTTTCCAACAACAAGAATGCAACAAGTGAGTTTTTGTTTATGTGTCCAACAACAAGAAAACAATTAGGTGAATAAATTTGGACTTAAAAAATTCTTTGATCGATATAGTGGAAGCCGGTAGCTCTAAAGGTAATGACAATAAAGGATTGAAGAGATGGACAACGACAATGTGGAGCTTCTCGTATTTTACTTGGACAAATAGGAATAAACTCATCTTCGAAAAAGTTAACGCAAAGTTAGTGGATCTCTTCTTTGAGTATCAACTCAAGTCCTTCGAGTGGGTCACAAGAAGGGATTCCGAGATTGCGATTGACTTTGACACGTAGTTGACAAATAACAAAAGCAGTTTGTGTATTGTAACACTTAGAAGAAATACATAAATTGACTTTCATCCTTTAATTATTCATCATTTTTAGGTTTATTACATAATTTTTAATATAGGTCAATTAACCCTCATGGGTTTGGTTGGGTTGCGTTGAACTTATGTTTAGGTTGGGTTGGGTTGAAAATGCTACAAACCGCCAACATCGGGTTGAATTCTTGAAACACCTTCTACTCGATCAACCTAATCCATGTGCACCCTTACTTGAGAGTTCGTTAGGAAAGTTTTGCAAGCATACTACTTAAGTTCCACAATAAATCAATGAAGTTAAGTTCCACAATAGGAGTGGAAGCAAGTCCTTTATTGTTTGGGCTAAATTAATGCATGTGTATTATCAGTACCTAGACCTTGATTTTAAATGAAATATATTGAGAAACTTGATCATGTTTTTATTATTTACATCATAATTTGACATCCCACTGAGGCTATGTTTGACAAACTAGCTGTTAGCTGATAAGCTAGCTGGTGACTGATAAGCTAGCTGGTAGCTGATAAGCTAGTTTATGAACAAATTATGTTTGGCAAAAACTAGCTTATGAGTATGTAAAACAACTAAAAAATACAGCTTTAATAAATAATCAATTACAAATATTTTATAATACAATTAAGACAAATCTTTAAAAATATAATTAAAATAAATTTATAATAATATAATATGTTAAATAATACAAACAATAAAAAATTAAATAATAAAATATATTGAAATAATATAAAACTGATTTATTATTATATATACATATTATAAATTTAGAATTTGTTGAAACAAGTTTTAGAAAAAAACTACATTAATTTATAATTGTTAGGGTTAAAAATATAGTTGTATTCAAGTTTGGGTTTGTTTTTGTATTTGTTGTAAAGTTGAGGGGAGCTGAGTGAAAAATACCCTAGGGGTATAAAAGCTTTTGTGTTAGTTGTAACAATTAGAATTTTAGAGAGAGTTGAGAGTTACGTAATTGTCAGATCTAGAGTTTGATAGAGGAGAGAGAAAGTTGAGAGTGTATATTGTGTTCATATTGTTCATATCAATAAAAATGAGATTTGTGATTGAAATTGAGGCTTCTTAATCATGGTGGATTGATATTCAGATCTATCAAGTGGTATCAGAGCAGGAGATCAGTGAAATTGTTGAAGATTTGAAGGTAATTTCATGGATTTTTGAAGTTTGGAGCAAAAATGGTGAAATTTTGATTTGGAGCTTGAAGATCTTGAAGATTTGAAGATTTGGATGTAGTGTGATGTTATTTTGTTGTTAGATTTGAGTTTTTAGTGTTTAATTGTGAAGATTTGATGAATTTTGAGCCTAAAATGAAGGTTTTTCGAGTTTTTGTTCGAAGTTCATCAATGGAGGTCCTTCAATGGAGGTTTGAAGAAGATGTTGTTATGTCTCGAGTCTAGTTTTGGTCATTTCGAGTCTAATTTTGCTATTTCGAGCAGGTTTTGAGTAATTCGAGTCTTATTTGAGTTTTTCGAGTCATATCTCGAGCGCTTTTGTCTTTATCTCGAGTCCTTTATGTCAATATCAGCTTTAATGAGGAGAGAGAGTGGTCAAATCGTTGGTCAACTCGAGGTCAGCTCTTAGAAACGCGTGTAAGAAATCATCTCGAGCAGCATTTTGTGGCGTATAAGACTTTATCTCGAGCTATTTTTAATGGGAAAGGTGAGTGGTCAACATTAGCTTTAATAGGTGAGAGAGAAAAGTCTTGTCTCGAGTCACGTGAGGAAAACGTGTGTCAGCTATCAACTTGCGTCAGCATCTCGAGTGTCGTGTGCAATACTTGAAACGTCTAGCTCGAGCCAACTCGACAGGTGTGTACGTCAGGCGTAAAGTCAACTCGAAACGTATCTCGAGGCGTGTAAAAGCGTGTCAGCATTAATTAGAAGAAAGAGAATATGTCTTCTCTCAGCATTAATTAGGCGTGTAAAAGCGTGTCTCGAGTCTCGTAACAGGCGCGTAGGAGAAAGCGCTTAAGGACGCGTCAGCCTCATCTTTTTGCGTGCGGTCAACTCGAGTCAACAAGGGGGACAGCCTTCTGTGTGTAGACTTTTTCGTCAGACGCGTGTGGGAGACAAAAGGCGTCTGGCGCGTCAGAACGTTAACTCGAGACGTCTTCTCGAGTGTGGTCGCGTCAGCTGGTCAAACAACAAAGAGACATGTCAGGTACATCTCGAGTGCGTGAAAGGCACGTTAATCTTTCATCTTCTGGCGCGTGAGGGCGCGTGGCTTCATAACTCGAGCGCGTGACGGCGCGTGGACTGTCATCTCGAGCGTGTGCGGCGCGTGGTCAACATCTGTCACCATCTCGAGCGCGTGTGAAGACTTCAAGCGTGTTTCGAGTGTGTCAGATCCTTCTCGAGCGCGTGAGCGAGTGTATTTTGGCGCGTGAAAGCGTGTTTGTTCGTATTTCGAGCGTATTTCGAGTCTTTTTCAAGTTATCTCGAGCCAAGTGTTATTTTTTGAGTATTTTGCAAGCTATCTCGAGTCTAGTGCTATTTTTGAGTGTTTTCAACATGTCTCGAGTCATTTTCTTATTTGAGTGAAGTTTGACTTTTATATTTCAAGCCATAATATTTTTCTTTAAGTCTTTGAGTATCTTGAGTCATTCTATTTTTTTGAGAGGTTTATTTTGGTTTTATTGTTTTTCATTTTATTTTTTACCAAGTCTTGAGTTCTTATGATTTTTGGAGAGCAAATTTTTCTGATTGTCCGAATTTACAAGTTTTAAATTTTCTGAATATACTCTGCGTTACTGACTATCAGTTGTTTTTAGTGTTTCAGATTATTTGACTTTACTTCAGGTTTTTCAAGGACAATCGTTCGGTGATTTTTCAACAATTTCAGATTTAATCATCTACTGATCAAAAGATCCGTACAATTCATCATGACGACAAGAGAAGCGTTAGCAATTGGTTCCGATACCAAGCCACCAGTTCTTTTCAGAGGCGATTACAATATGTGGAGAGATCGATTTTTGGATTTTATTGACCGACAAGATTTGGGAGAGTACATTCGGTTATCGCTGAAAGAAGGTCCGAAAGTGTTTACTGAAGAAAAACCGGCACAACCTGATTCTGATCCTCCAGTTGCCGCTCACACTGTTCTCAAAAAGTTTGAGGATATGACTGCGGAAGAGAAAAATAGACATAAAGCTGATAAATTGGCTAAATCGTTCATGTTATTGGGTCTTTCGAATGACATCTATTTTACCATTGACAGTCATAATTCCACGGGCAAGGAAATGTGGGATCAGATTGAGAAACAGATGCTCGGTACAAGTGTTGGTACTCAGATGAAAGTAACGAACATTATCAAACGATACGAGCAATTCAAGGCAAGAGACGAGGAAAAGTTAGATGAAACCTATGAAAGGTTCTGTAATTTGCTGAATGAGTTACGGAAGAATGGCATCACTAAGACGAAGATTGAGAACAACGTCAAGTTTCTTACTAATCTTCAACCTGTTTGGAAACTTTATTCCAACTCTGTCTTTCAGAACAAGTCTTTAGCTGATATAGATATCCATGTTGTGTATGAGATCTTGAAACAGAGTCAAGATGATGTTCAAGATGCTATGGATGCAAAGGCGAAATCTGAGAAAGAGAAGGCAGATACATTAGCTTTAATGGCAGATAAAAGAGGGAAACAAGTCGTTCACAGATCAAGAGCAAGAAGTGATTCTTCTGACACTCCGGAAGTTAGCAGTGATTCGGATGTTGATGTTGCCGAATTTAAACAAGCGATGGCAATGATGACGAAAGCTTTTCAAAGGAGATTCTATAGACAACCGTCTTCCAACAAGCAACGATATTCATCTACCTCTCGGAAGTCTGAGTACAGAGGTAGACATGAAGACAAGAGGAGTGATAAGAAGACTGATTCAGCGCGATATTATGAGAAAGGAAAGTATGAGGAGAAGAAGAAGTTTGGAGAAAAACGAATCGAAGAGAATGATGAGAAAAAGACTGATGAAGTTCCAAAGTGCTTTAAATGTGGAAAGCCAGGTCATTTTGCGAGAGAGTGTCCGAATAGTGGAGTCAAAGATTACTCGTATTACAGTCATAAAGCTTCTTTGGCAAAGAAGAAGGAATCTGGAAAAGCTTTACTTGCGGAAGAAGATCATTGGTTAAACGCCACTGACGATGAATCTGATGATGCGGTTTGCATGATGGTCAAAGCTTTTATGTCAAAGATGGTTCCTAAGAGTGGACGAAAGACTGATTTTTCTTTGAGGCGTTGTAATCCTCATGACTCGGATGATTCTCTTGCTGATTCTCTTGATGATTGGTTTGTTGATTCTTCTGATGATTCAGTGGGCATAATGGATGATTCAGTTAGTTCTGATGATGAAGCGATAGAGGTTATTAATGTGTCGGATGGTTCTGAAGGTGATGATGAGACTGAGGATGTGGTGATAGGCTCAGATTCAGAGGATGAAGATTCTTCAGCTAGAAAACAACTTTGCTTGATGGCAAATCCAGACGACCATTCTTCTGAGGATGAATCTGAGGTACGTCTTAATCCTTATGTCGAGTTTGAATCTTATATCAAGTCTTTAAATGATAACATGGCAAATCTTAAGAAGAAGTTAAAGGATCAGATATTGCTCACAGATAAATGGGAAGCTCGTTCTAAACAGAATGATGCTTTAATAGTTGAGCTTTCCGATAAGAATGCTCAAAATGAACATCTTGTGCAATATTTGATGAAAGAAAATGAAAAGTTCTTGGAACAATCTGTCATTTCTGATAATAAGCAAAAAGCTAAATTGTCTGAAATTTCAGATAAACTTTCTATTAAGGAAAAGGAGTATAATGACATTCAAACTAAACTTTCTGCACTTTCTGAAGAAAAAGAAGTTTTACTTGGGCATATTAAAAGGTTGAAACCATGCTTTTAAAAAGAGGACAGACTGATCAAACAATTTTTCTAAATAAACCAAAAGAGTTCAAAGCTTATAAGGTTAGAGAAGGTTTGGGATTTGAAAATCCTCATTACTTGAAACGTGCAATCAGATTTGTTCCTACACTGTATGATACTATCTATTTTAATCTGGACAAGAAGTATAAAATGCGTTTTACAAGATCGTCTGAGGAAGTTGAAGCTGAACATGATAAACGTAGAAAGCAAAAAGATAATGTTCAAATTCCTTTCAACTATGCACGTCTAAATGACAGTTATAGTAAAAGGGAAATTTCATTATCTGATGATTATATCAGAAGTTATTCAGAAGAGGAATGTAAACAGTTCAAATCTGATGATTCTCCGGTTGATAACAGTAAATTTTACGAATTTCGATATTATAAGACTCTTAAAGATCTTGATGATGAAAGAAGAATGAATTCTTCTGAAAAAGATCAAATGCTTTGTAAAATTTCTGATCTTCAAAAACAAGTTTTCAAATTAAAAGGAGAATTGCAGAAATTTTCAAATTCAAGTTCTCTGAACATAAAAGTTCAAATACTTCTGATACTTCATTTGTTCGTGCTTCATCTACTTCAGAAGATAGTGTAAAATCTGAGAATGCACTTCAACTCTCTACTATTGTGAATTCTATATGTTGCGTGTGTTCAGCTAAAAAGTTTGTTGAGTCTGAAGCTGTTTCTAAAGTAAAGTCACTTGAGTTACGAAATGCTCAACTTTCAACTCAAATTTCAGATTTTGAGCAACTTCTTATTCTTGAAAGAAACAAGTTTGAGAAAGAAAGAAAAGTTTTAGAAGAAAACATTCTTGATCTTTCCTCTAAGATTTCTGATTTAACAATTAAGATGGATTTCGAGAGACAACAATTTCAATCTGTAAGTAAATCTTCTGAAGAGAAATCTTTAGAACTTCGAAACCAGATTGTTGCTTTGCAAAATCAGATATCTGATGAAAGGAATCAATTCAAAAGGAAAGAACAAGTCTTGAAAAGTGACAAGAAAGCTTTAGAACAAATGTTTGTTGCACATAAGAAAGAACCTGTTGTGGAAACAGATTGTGACAAACAGAGGGAGTTCTTTCAATGTGAGATAAAAAGACTTACACGTCAGTTAGCTGAATTCTCAACAAAAGCAATGACTTCTATGGTGAATGAAAATAAAAAAGTTTGATTCGTCTAGTCAGTCTGAAAAAGAAAAAGCAAAGCATGTTTCAAATGATAAACCGAAAATGCATGAAGGTCAATCTTCTTCATCTAATTCAAAGCCCATACAAAGGAATTTTTCTGAGGATACTAATAAACCAACAGATAAATTTGTTCAGTATCCACAGAATTCAAGACAGAAAGTGAATGTTCAACGACAGAATGGTTATTATTCTTCCTTTACTAATTCAAGTGCGTCTGATTTTTCAGATAATTTTCAAAGAAGACAAGTAAAACAAGTTTGGAGGAGGAAGGAGTTCACAACTTCATGTAGCCCTACTTCTAGTAGTAGTAATACCAAAGTTAGTCATGATGTACGAAACAATGTTGCTTTTTCATACAATAATCGTGTATCTTTCTCACGAAATTTTCCAATAAAGCAATTTGTTGATCTGCGTCGTGATAAATTTTGTTGTTCCAATTGTGGCTTGCATGATTTTGTAAACAATAGTGCTTTTCATGATTATAATCCTTATCTCTATAAGAAAAGACCTTGGATCTCAATTGCACATAAATCTTCTAACCCCTTAGGACCCAAATTGCGTTGGGTACCTAAAGTGAACTAGTTGGTTTTGCAGAATCGTCATGTGTGGTATCTCGATTCTGGTTGTTCGAAACACATGACGGGACGTAAGGAGATTTTGCATAATTTCAAACCAAAGTTTTGTGGTTCAGTTCAGTTTGGTAATGAACAGTATGCTCCGATTGTTGGATATGGTGATGTGATTCAAGACAAAGTCACGATTAAGAAAGTCTCGTTGGTTGAGGGCTTAGGACATAATTTGTTTAGCATTGGTCAGTTTTGCGATAAAGATCTCGAAGTTGGTTTCAAGAAGAGACGATGTGTTGTTAAGACTGAGGCTGGAAAGGAGTTACTTGTTGGTACCAGAAGGCGTAATCTGTATAAGATTGATTTGAGAGATGTTAAAGCTAAGAATACTCTTTGTTTGTTATCAAAGGCTTCTAATCAACAAAGTGTTTTGTGGCATAGAAGACTGTCACATCTGAATTTCAAAGGTTTGAATAAGTTGGTGATTGGAAACTTAGCTATTGGTATTCCTGATCTGAGATTTCAACAAGATCATCTTTGTTCCGCTTGTCAATTAGGAAAGATGAAACGAGTTTCGCACAAGTCAAAGCTTGAGCATGGAACGGAAAAGCCGTTACAATTGATACACATGGATTTGTGTGGCCCGATGCGCGTTCAGAGTATTAATGGCAAGAAGTATGTTCTAGTTATGGTTGATGATTACTCAAGATATACATGGGTAAAGTTCTTACGCTCTAAGGATGAAGCACCTGAGATTATCATTTCTGTTCTGAAAGAGGTTCAAGTGAATTTACAGTCACAGGTTCAGAAAATTCGTTCTGATCATGGAACTGAATTCAAGAACAAAGTACTTGGTGGTTACTTAGAGTCGGTTGGTATCAAACATACTTTCGCCGCAGTTCGTACACCACAACAAAATGGTGTTGTTGAACGTCGAAACAGAACTTTGGTAGAAGCAGCTAGAACGATGCTTGCATATTCCAAGTTACCAATGTTTTTGTGGGCTGAAGCGGTTGATACGGCATGTTATACTCAGAATCGTTCCATTGTAAACAACAGGTTTGGTAAAACACCATATGAGCTTATTAATAATCAAGTACCTAATATAGGGCATTTTAGAGTATTTGGTTGCAGGTGTTTCGTGCTGAATGATAGAGAGGAAAGACACAAGCTTCAGGCGAAATCAGATGAAGCCATTTTCATTGGTTATTCAAAGAACTCAATTGCATATCGTGTGTATAACAAACGGACAAAGATGGTGTTGGAAAGTTCGAATGTTAAGTTTGATCCATATGCTGAGATGGCTTCTGAACATGACAGTTCAGAACCCGGTTTAACTGGTGTTTTAGCGGTTAATTTGGTTAATCCCGATCATGTTACTCCAACAAAGCAAAAGGATGGAGCGTCAACGTCTACAAACAATCTTTCTGACTTGGATTTATTGTTTGAAAATTTTTATAATGAATATTTTGGTTCCTCATCGTCCGGTTCAACAACTAATAACAATTCGTCTGATATTCACAGGGAAACAACAGTGAATGTTCAGGAACCAGTTTCTATTTCTGGTCCGACGACTTCAACTATCTCGGAAGATACATCAAGTGTAGAAAGTCTTCAAGTTCAGAATTCGATTATTTCGATTCCCGAGAATCAAGAGATTATCCCGATTGTTGATAGTTCCCAAATTCAAGAGGCAGATATTGGTTCAAGTGAAGATATATCAGATCCGATTCCAATTCGAATGGAATCTAATTTTGATGATTATTCTGAAGATTTACCAATTGTTCCTTCATTTGAATCCTTGCAGGAGGTTCTTATAAGTTCATATTCTGATTCTAGTTATGATCTTCAACTGTACAGGCCTCTCCCTCATACAACTAAGTGGACACGAGATCATCCACTTCATCAAATAATTGGTGATCCGAATGCTCCAGTGCAAACACGATCGGCGACTGCGAATGAATGTTTGTTTGCTGCATTTTTGGCTAATTTTGAGCCACTGAAAGTTGTTGATGCTCTTGCAGATCCAGATTGGTTTATGGCTATGCAAGAAGAGATCAATCAGTTTGTGAGATTAAAAGTCTGGAGACTCGTACCTCGACCTGAAGGAAAATCCATCATTGATACAAAATGGATTTTTAAGAACAAGAAAGATGAGGATAACATTGTTGTTCGAAACAAGGCACGGTTGGTTGCCAAAGGATACAGACAACAAGAAGGAATAGACTACAATGAGACATTTGCTCCGGTTGCTCGTATTGAGGCTATACGGATGTTTCTAGCTTATGCGGCACACAAAGACTTCACTGTCTATCAAATGGACGTGAAGACAGCATTTCTAAATGGCGTTTTGAAAGAGGAGTTATATGTTTCACAACCAGAAGGGTTTGTTGATCAAGATCATCCTGATCATGTCTATATTCTTGATAAGGCATTATATGGTTTGAAACAAGCACCGCGGGCATGGTATGATTCCTTATCTCAGTTTCTTGTTGAGTCTGGCTATTCCAAAGGTAAAATCGACAACACTTTGTTCATAAAACGTGAAGGCGAGCATATAATGTTGGTACAAATTTATGTAGATGACATTATTTTTGGGTCTACTTGTCCTAATTTTTGTGACACTTTTTCTAAACTCATGATGACTCGGTATGAGATGTCGATGATGGGAGAATTAAATTTCTTTCTTGGTTTGCAAGTTAAACAATTATCGGCTGGCATTTTCATTAATCAAGCAAAGTACATAAAGGATATTTTAAAGAAATATAACTTGGAAAATGCTAAGATTATGAAAACACCGATGTCACCAAGTTGTGCACTAGATTCTGATCCTGATGGAACAGCTGTCGATGTGACAACTTATCGAGGAATGATTGGTTCTTTAATGTACTTAACTGCAAGTCGACCTGATATAATGTTTTCGACATGTCTTTGTGCTCGTTATCAGTCAAAGCCTAAAGTTTCTCATCTTAAAGCTGTCAAACGTATTTTTCGATATCTGAAAGGTACTATTAATCTTGGTTTATGGTATCCTAAAGGTTCAGGTTATGAGTTGACAGGTTATACTGATGCGGATCATGGAGGATGCAAGTTAGATAGAAAGAGCACGACAGGACACATACAGTTTTTGGGAGATAAGCTTGTTAGCTGGGCATCTAAGAAGCAGAATTGTGTTTCACTTTCAACGGCTGAAGCTGAATATGTGGCTGCTGCGAGCTGTTGTTCTCAGATTATTTGGATGCGTACCCAGTTACGAGATTATGGTTTCAAGTTTGATAAGATCCCGATTTACTGTGATTCAAAGAGCGCAATTGCTATTTCTTGCAATCCAGTTCAACACACGAAGACCAAACACATCGATATCAGGTATCATTTTATTAAAGATCATGTAGAGAAAGGTACGATAGAACTTTATTTTGTAAATACTGAATTTCAGTTGGCAGACTTGTTTACTAAAGCTTTGGATGAAAAGAGGTTTAACTTTCTTATCACCAAGCTTGGTATGCGAACTCTGAAAACTTGAAATAGTATTTTCAAACTTTATTTCTTTGTTTATTTTCTTTCTACATTTGTTTTGTTTTTCTTTTTCCGTTTAATAAAGTGTGTTTCTTTGTTTGAGGGGGAGTAAATAAATAAATAAACCAAAAAGAGGTCATTCAAGTTTCGGTACAACATATTTTTGAGGGGGAGCTACTAACTACCGAGGATTCATTTTTTACATGAATACCCAATTTTATTATCTGTTTTGTAGGTAATTCACATTTCGAGGGGGAGCTTATATGTATATATATAGTTTGGCATAAACACATGTTTGAAAGATGAACAACTTTCAAGTATGAAAACGGTTTTTCATAATTGTTCAAATCACTTCTCTATTCTCAAAAGTTTTTCATGAATTTTGAAGTGAATTTTAAATGTTTTCATATTGAGGAATTGACGCATGTTTTCTAAACCGTGTGTTTCCAAAGATTGATACTTGTGTATTATCTTTTCTTATACTGTTTAAGTATTCATACACACTGGTTTATGTTCTTTTTGTTTAGTTATTACCATGTCTCTAAGATGATCCAATTATTCGATGGTAATACACTCGTTTGATATTCAATTTTGCGTCTAAGCGTTCGTTTGATCAGTCCGATACATCTTGTTTCATAAACATATATCTGTATATCGTTCATATAGATATTTTTCCTATCTTTTTGAACCATTCCTTTTTGCTCATACCATCTGATGAAACAGTTTTCTCGAACAATTCTTTGTTTTTCTTGTGCATTCAATATATATAAGTGTTTGGAGATATCATTTTGCTCATGTATTGTTTCTCTACATCTTTTGAACAAACTTTATCAAAGGCTATATGATTCAACCGATGAATCATCGATTTTTCATGCTTAGGAAACATATTTCACGGGGAGTGAGGTTATACAACTTCTATGGACTGCCAGCGCCGGTAGCCCTACCCAAGAAGTTATCCTTGAGAGAAATGAGGGGTGAAGGGTCTCAATCAAAGAGTGGGGGAGATAACTCATCCGGTTGAGTTATTCTCATAGTGTTTGAGGGGAAAAATGGAATACGAGAGCTTGGTTAGCAGTGAGGATGATTAAAAGAATTGGAGGGTGTGAGAACAGAGTTAAAAGAAAATTAAAACTCTGCACCAACCATTTCTAAGCCGGGCAACCACATAATCTATCGGTTCACGTTCTTTGGTGACTGATATTGAATCAAGGCAAAGCCCAATGCCGACTCTCGATTACACCCCACCAGCTACTCATTTTCTTCTCAACAAGAAAATGTTTCATTTTTGCACGGGGACGCAGCACATAATCTATCAGATTTTCATTCGGAAAGTCGATATTGAAAAAGAAGGAAGCTGCCCTGCCTTCGAACTTCATTTCTTGCACATTGAGTCAGTGAATATGTTTTTCACTATTTTGAGCCTTTTAAAGCATTTTATGCTACTTCTTTCAACACTTTGCACACAAGGAATTTGTTTCTTTGTCGGAACATTCATAGAAATACACCGGTATTTCAATGATTGAATGGAAGTCCTGGGGGGTGAACGTCAATAAAGCCCTTTCTACAGTACATCCGTTGTACTAAGTGGCTTTGTGCTACTTACAGGCATTTTAACTGTTTCATGTGTTGTTTCAGGGTTACCACTCTATGTCTGAATTTGAAAAGATTCGGATAACTTTTGGAATTGACGGATGGGTTACATTTTTGGATGGTGGTTCGGGAGGACAAGGATGGTGACTGATCAGACTGTTTCTAACTTTTTGGTTGATATGTGGTGTGAAGATTACTCATTTCTATATTGTGATTTGATGATAAAATCATTTTTTCATCAAATAGGGGAAGAAAGAATGCGAAATGGGGAGAAAGAAAGAGTAATGATAAAGTTTTGATATGATAAAGAAAGAAAGAGAAATTCTTGTGATGTTTGTACATGGTGAAGTGCTTGAGAAATGTTCAAGAAATAGTCAAAGTTGGTGAAAGTGTTGGTTATTCAAGTGTGAAGAAAATTGGTTGTTCAAAGTTCAAGTTGAGTTCTGAGGAGATTTTGTGCTTAAGTGGAAGATCAAGATGAAAAGTTTATCAAGATAATCATGTTGTCAAACTTTTGATTATTTGAAGACATTGGAGAAATGTCAAGTGAAGACTGAAGATTTCAAAGATGTTGTTTCTGGATGATGAGAAAAGAGTTTGAAGTTTATGGAGAAAAAGAGTTGGTTTATTCTGAAGATTGATTGGATGAAGATATCTGGAGATTGATACTTAAGTGGTTATCAGTTGATGATTTCTAATTCAAGCTGAGTTTATTGAAAGTTGACAATTCAAAGAAGATAATTCAAGTTTGCGGATAAAAGGGGAGATTGTTTATTTTGAAAAGGGTTGAGAAATTTTTCTGAAGAATGTTGATGATCGTTAAAGTCAAGAGATTTTCGAGTTAAATTCATTTGAGAAGTTTTGAAGTTGGGTATCTGTATTCCATGAAGATTTCTGATGCAGAAAAGTTTTGTTCGTTGATGATTTTGATAAAGTGAAGAATGAGAAGATTGTAAATGTTTACAAGTTTTTGTTAGTTGGTTATTTCCAACTTGAATACAAAGGGGGAGATTGTTAGGGTTAAAAATATAGTTGTATTCAAGTTTGGGTTTGTTTTTGTATTTGTTGTAAAGTTGAGGGGAGCTGAGTGAAAAATACCCTAGGGGTATAAAAGCTTTTGTGTTAGTTGTAACAATTAGAATTTTAGAGAGAGTTGAGAGTTACGTAATTGTCAGATCTAGAGTTTGATAGAGGAGAGAGAAAGTTGAGAGTGTATATTGTGTTCATATTGTTCATATCAATAAAAGTGAGATTTGTGATTGAAATTGAAGCTTCTTAATCATGGTGGATTGATATTCAGATCTATCAATAATTTAAATTACTATTAAATATAATAATAATAAAAATAAAAATAAAATTTATCAACTTCACATATCTTAAATAATATATAATTTTATAATTAAGAATCAGATATAAATATTTTTTATTAAAGTATTTAACATGTTTTAACTATATAACATAATTTTAAAAGTTGTTATATTTATTTTTGACGACTAAACATATTAATCTAATATAACTAGTAACATTTAAAAATAAATAATATATAATATAAAATTTTATTTAATTAATAATTAATTTTAATTACAAAAAAATAATATAATATTGATAATAATAAATAATTATTATTTATTAATAATTAATATATAATTTTAATTAATAATAGTTAATATTAATAAGAGGTATAATTGAAAAAAAATCACAAAAAGCTCTTCATAAGCTATTCAATGTAGCTTATAAACTACTTTTGGTCTTACCAAACATATACATAGAAAATAAAATTATTAACTGTAAGCTAGCTTATTTTTACCAAAAGTATTCATAAAAAATTATATCAATGTTAATTTACTAACTATCAAACTATTTGTGTTTCTTTATAATCAAAATCCTATTTAATAAATTATTCATATATTTTTATAAACATAATATGAAATAAAAACAAATTTCTTATTAAGTAACAATATTTTACAATTTTTTATACCGTCATTGATATGATATTAACAATTATAATTACCATAAAAGATATTTTTTTATTAAATACTTATATTCACAATCATTATAATTTCTTGCATCAGATGATTTAATATGATCAATTCCACTTACATTTCAATGTTAAAAGTAACGATCAAAATTCATTGATTTATTTCTATCTAAATAAATTGTAATAAATCAGTATCCAAAAACCTTATCTAAATTGATTGACATCTAACCTGTATAATCTTTATCTAAGAAATATCAATTTTATTTATGTTTTAGAAACAAATTATAAAGAGTATATCTTAAAGCTATGTTAAATTAAATATTTTAAAGATACCTTCTTCTGCTACAACTATAACACAAAGAAAATAAGAAATAAAGAAATATTTAAAGCGTCTATAAATGAATATGACATAATCTATATATAATAAAAGAGTAACTGATTTGACACGTGTCGTGCTCTGGTGAGCCGATTCAAAAAATTAAATCATGCCAAAAACCTTATATTACAAATATGAATTGTTGTGCTATTGATCTTTTAGCATCAATATTATTTTCTATCAAATACATTAATTATATTAAAAGAAACTACAAACTTTATTTATTTTTAATTTAATTCATCAATTGATATCAAATTATCAATAACGAAAATATAACAAAGACATTTTATAGATCAAACTATAAACTATTTTTGACTTTAAAATGATGTTAATATACTTTCACATATAAAGAGAAAGGTATACATACAAAAGTGTACTTGGATTGAAATATAATAATGGATACGTTTAACAGTAATTTGTTATAAAAAATATTAATTAACTATTATATTAAAACTCAATGATTATCTTGATTATATTTAAAATGAAATATTTATTTTCTATTTGATGACGTTTATCAATTAGTTACATGAATAGAAATATAAATTATTAAACCATATTATTTATTAGTAAAAATAATTTTATCAAAATAATTTTATTTTCAAAATAAATCAAGCCATATATGCTTCTACTGATGTAGATCAAAAAACTAAAAAAAAAATAATCAAGCAAAAAGCAATAAATCAGGAGAAAATCAAACCATATGATTTACTTCATCATAAGAAAATGATCACACAAACTTTCTTACCATTCTTCAAATAATTGCAAAAACAATTAATAAAATAAATTTTATGCACGAATGTTTTTTGAAAAAGGGGTTGACGAACTTACCTAAGACATTTTCAAAAAGAGCAATGGAGGAACTTGAAAAATTAAAAAAGAAAATGTAAGGTTTATACGGGGTGTGTAGAATTTGCTTAGTGTTTAAATCAACAACTTAAATCAGTAACAAAAATCATCATCACAAAAGTAAACCCCTAAATTCATCCATTTTATCATCCGTAATAATGATGCTCAAATCCACACAAAGCATATATATACATAATAAATCAAAATACACAAATACGATTCAACGATTCACTACAATAGAAGATCAGCTTTGAAGAATTTGATGAAAAATAACTTGCTATAAACATGAATACGATGATCATAAGTTTTTGAAAAACCTCTCAAAAAGATTTTAAAAACCTCTAAAAAACCACATTGTGGATGCTCTTAACCTCTCAAAAAAGCTTTTAAAAACCTCTAAAAAACCACACTGTGGATGCTCTTATTACAAAATATTTTTTATAAATCTCATAACAATTTGTCATGATATCTAAAAAGAATTAAAACTTCCAAAGTAAACATTAAAACATGTTTACATACGGCGTATAATGTTGATCCAAGTCCACGGCGTATTTCCAACTCCAACTTAGACTATAAACATGAATAGAATCATCATAATCATATCATCATGTGTAGGAAAACATAAAAATTAAAGAGCATTTGATTGATTACCTTTGTGTGTGTATGTGTAATTGGTAGTGGCTTAATTAAGAGAGTTGCAGCAATTGATTGACATTGAGAGATTGAAAGTGGTATTTATCTTTTAGATGAATTCTAATAACTACTATAATAAAAAAATAGAGATTGAAAGTGGTATTTATCTTTTAGATGGATTCTAATAACTACTATAATAAAAAAAAATACTTATTTGATAATTTTATTTATTTGTTTAAATAAAAATATAATTGTTTTCATATTTATCTATAACTTTTATCAGAAACGGGCTCACCATTGAAAGTGGTATTTATCTTTTAGATGGATTCTAATAACTACTATGATAAAAAATAGAGATTGAAAGTGGTATTTATCTTTTAGATGGATTCTAATAACTACTATAATAAAAAATACTTATTTGATAATTTTATTTATTTTAATTATTTGTTTAAATACAAATATAATTGTTTTCATATTTATCTATAACTTTTATCAGAAACCGGCTCACCAGAGCGCGACACGTGGCATACCAGTTAACCAGAACGCACACGTGGCAGGCCAGTTACTCTTTTATTATATATAGATAGATTATTAAACTTTATCCTATTAAATATTAAACTTCAACCTATTAATTCAACTATTTTAGATTCAAAATATTTTATCTCTATCAATTTAAATATTAAATTAATCTACCTATTTTATCTCTATCTCTCTCAAATTACTCGTATGATTTTTTAATTAAATTACCTCGTGTATTACACGGGATAAAACCTAGTTTCTCTATAAATAAAAATCTTTAAAAAAATTACTTTAAACTTTGACCATTATTCTACTTTAAAATTTTTAATATTAATTGTATCATTAAAATATTTATATATTCAATAATAATATTATTTTTCTCTTCTTAACATTTAATAATAATTTACTTTAAACTTTGACTATTATTGTCTTTTGTTATTATTAATATATCTTAAAGTACATTACATTTTTGGTCAATATGGTTGTCATTAGATGACAACTCTAATTTTTATTTTAAACTAATTACATTTTTAGTAATTGTGGTTGTTAACATGTTTTACTTTTGACCTATACGAAATAACTTTTACTACACTAAAACTACAAATTTGGTCTATGTAGTTTGTTGAAAATAACACTTTTTGTCATTGTTGTTTCAAAATTACAAGATGATCATTATGATTTTCGAAAACCCCCAAATTTAGTCCCTCCATCTAAAAGTGGTTGAATATTTTTTAGGGACATTTTACCAACTTTTTGTTTTTTACACAATTTAAAACCACAAAGACCAAAATTATAATATATACAAACCATGCAAAACGTCAATTTTGTTTGTTAAGTTAATAATAACATTTATGAAATTGTTTAAATTAATGAAAATGTTTTATACAATTTTTTTTATAAAATCGTTTCATATATTTGTGTCTTTTATGTAAAAATGAAATTTGAGAGAGAAAGATGGAATTGATGTGAAAAAATAAGTTAGGATAGAAGGTTATTTATATACAGTTAATAAATTGGAAAAAAGAAAAAAAAGTAATTTTTTTTTACCGTTTTTTAACGGCTCTTTTTAATAAGTTAATAATTTTTTAAGGGCTCTTCAAAAATGAGGGCAGTGTGGGGAATCCGTAGAGATGGAAGCCGCCCAATCCGCTGGAGGGCGTACCGCCAGCCCGCCGAGCCTGCCGGCTTCAACCCGCCAGCGGGTTGCCCCCGTTACGCATGGCCTAATAAATCTCCATTATTTATAACGACAATTACTTGCATTACGTCATATGCTTCACATATAAAGCTCATGATGATTTTATGGTATTAACTATTGTGGTATGTATAATTATCTTTTTTTTAAATGGTTTCTAAATTATTACGACGATGTCTCAAAATAGAATAGAACTTTTAATGAGATGAAGTAATCAATGACTTAGAGGACTCAATTAAAACTTCTAATCGATGTGAGAAGAATTATCACATTTTAGGCAAGAAGCATTGATGCTAATTTGCGTCATAAACTTAGCATGGAATTGGATCTTGAACGGATATACGGTAAAAACAAGACTGGATACACAATGAAACCGAAGCCAATAGTTGATTGTTCGCATGAATCAATTGGAGACCATCTATGCATAGTTTGTCACTATCTTAATTTAGAAAGATACAACCAGCTTTACAACAAGCAAGCGACGACGTATATTGTGTCCTTCCTCTAATTGCATTCCATATATATATAAGAGCAAACTACAATTTTTTACCCCTATGGTATGTTTGTAATCATGGATAAAATCATTGTGGTTTGATTACTATACTATCAGTCCTTTTGGTTTGCAAATTCGGTCTTTCATTCTAACGATCGTTAGGAAGGTCGGTTAAGTTGAGAGCATTTTTTAATTTGGTTTTATTTTCTTTTTTCCTATTTTGTATTTGTTTTCATTCGTACACCAACCCTGACCCTCCTCCTCAATGAAGAAAAAAGACCCACATCTTCTTTATGATTTCCATTAGAAAACACAGGGTTGAACACACAAAATACAATTGCAAAGATTCTCAAATGTAAAAGACAACCCGTGATGTTTATGATTTCTAGCAGAGAACATAAAGCCCAATGACAAAATATAATCGCAAGGATCCTCAAAAGAGATAGCATAGCACAACTTTTTTACGATTTCTTTTCTAGGGTTTCAAGAACTATCTTAAAATCCAGTTGCTATAATGTTGAAATTATGTTTCTTTCTTCTCTCTAACAGTACCTTCATGGAGAAGCGGAAAAGAAGGTGAAACTAATATTATGTTATATAAATATGTATTTAATTCTATATAATAACTTTAATACAAAAGTGAGGATGAATAGGAAAAGACCAAAATACTCCTATTCTCTAATGAAGTTATATTGAAGGATCATACTTGTAAGAATTTGCAAACGACATGAACCACTAATGTGATAAACAAACCACAAGGACGAAATCAGTAATTTTTACAAAATACAAGGACCAAAAGCATAGTTTATTTTGTATATAAACCTAATTACACCTCTAAAACTACACACACTAATCATTCTCATATTCTTGTGTGTGTGCCATTCTAACAAGGTTTCATGGCATTTGTACAACACAAGTTTCTCCTCTTCTCTTTTGTTATCTTCGTTTGTTTACATTCATTAGTTTCATCAAAAGGTGGACATCAGCCACCAATCGTTGAGACACTAACTGACCGTTTCCCTTCTTTGCCAATCTCCCAAGGGATGAATACATTATATGGAGCATCAAATATTAATATAAGTAGCAATGGGTCTTATGTTGATATCGGTTTAGACAACACCACAGGTAATTAAACATTAGAAAATAATTTTTAACCATGAGTAATGATATTATACAAGTTATATATATATATATATATTATTTATCTTGAATGAAATCCATAATATTTAATCATGAATAACTTAATAAATGTATAGTTGTTTTGAAATATTTATAGTTTTTAGATAAACACATTCAGGTATATATTATTGTTTTCCTAGTTGTTATATATAATGTTTGTTGTATTTAGGTTCTGGATTGGTTTCAAAGAACACATACTACCATGGGTTCTTTAGCGCTTCAATAAAGCTACCCAAAGGAATTTCATCCGGAGTTGTTCTAGCTTTCTATGTAAGTTTTATTATTTTCGCTTTAAAAAAATGGGTTGCAAACTTATACTTTTCTCTACATATATGGTTGTACCATTTTGTAAATTTCTATAATTTTTTTAGTAAGAATGCTTTAAAAAACTTATTCAATAATTTCTCTTTCTTAAAGATTTTATCTTAATTATAATTTAAAGTATTCAATACCTTAATACAACTTTTTAATACCACATTGACCTTAAAAAACAACATTTAAATACCACCTATTCAAAGTAGAATAAAGTTATTGTAATAATTTTTTAGTAGGATGTAAACAAAAGTAAGTTAATGATAGTCAAAGTTAATAAAAAAAAACTTACCAAAATCTCTACCTCTCAACCTCAACCTCATCCTCCATATATCTAAATGATACCTGAATTTTATTGCACTTGCAAAAACCTTTTTAGGAAAGAGAATGTGCAATTAACTTTCTTTTGATCTTTTAATTTGTTTTCCAACAATATTTACTACAATAATTAATTTTTTTACAAAAACTATTGTATCATTAATTATATATTATCTTTGTATTTTTATTCAGAAATGTTCTATGGGATGATTTTCTGAGTCTTTGATATACATGATGAGTGATGACTATAGACTAAGAATTTCTAAAATGATATTTTTGGCCATCCAAACTTGTGAAAAGAATCCAATTCTTTTGATTGTGCAATTATATATAAACTCTCTAAACAACATGTATTTCTTTGCTTGTTAGTCCAGCTTTTTTTTTATTAAAGAAATACTCATATGAGATAAATACAACAATTACAGATTATGTATTACTATTTATACACAAGATGGTATGATTTGATTTTGTGGCATGTATGTACAGATGTCAAATTCAGATGTATATCCAAACAACCATGATGAGATAGACTTTGAATTTCTTGGGCATGAGGGTGGAAGCTATTGGACTCTACAAACAAATTTGTATGGAAATGGAAGTACTAGAGGAAGAGAAGAAAGGATCTACCCCTGGTTTAACCCCACTCACCATTTCCATCAATACTCCATCCTTTGGAACAGCTACCATATTGTGTAAGCCTTCACAAACTTTAACCTAACTCAGTTTTATCATAAAACTGAGTTTATACAAACTAAAAATGTTTATATATATATAGATTGTTTTATAAAACTTATATTTATAGGATAAAGCATTTGTACGACTTATGTAAAAAATCGTTGCAAAAAATTTATAGGATGTTTTATCAAGTTTTTCTTAAAGACGTTTCGAAGTAATAAAATGTTTATTTGGCTATCTTATAGGACAATTTTGATAAGTGTCATATGAACACATATCTTTACAGGACACTTTTTTGAAATAATATGACATACAAAATTAATAAGACATTTATTTTAAAAATGTACAAAAAAAACTTGTTAAGAAGCCAAAAAGTCTTATTAATTAACTTATTGCAACGCTTTTACTTATGTCATACATTTGTTTGTCCTATAAACTTAAGTTACGTAAAACAATCTATTAAGATATTTAGACATTTTGACATTTTATAAATATGATTTTGTTATATATATATATAGGGGCCGTATCCATTACAAACCGATAGTTTGTACAAACTATAAAAACCAATCTCAACCATTCATGTACATGATCAATGGTGTGGATTAATTAAGTTCCTAAATTTTCTCTCAACTACATTTCAAAACTGCCTAAAAATTAGGAGATCAACAAAATAAAAGGAAATCAATGGTTAAGATTAGGTTTGTAAAGTTTGTACAAACTACTTGGTTTGTATTTGATACTTGTATATATATTGTCAATTGTGCCTATTTTCCGATGAACTATTTAATTTGTAATCCATCATGTAGGCTTCTAGTAGACAACATACCTGTAAGAGAGATAATCAACAATGGAGCCATCTCATCTGTGTACCCATTGAAGCCAATGTCATTGTACGCAACCATATGGGATGGTTCAAGTTGGGCAACTAAAGGAGGACAGTACCCTACCAACTATAAATATGCACCTTTTGTGGCATCATTGGGAGAACTGAAAATCGAAGGCTGTGTTACAGAGAATACAGGTTTGCCAAAAGATGTTGTATGTTCAAAGAATGCAACCCTATCTGAGCAACAGACGGTAGCTTTGAATTGGGTCAGGAGAAAACATTTGTTTTATTCGTATTGTAAAGACATAACAAGAACTAAATATAAAGAGTGCAATGGTCCCTGATTTATTGTAACCAAAAAAAATTACAAATCCATTATATAATAAAATATTACAAATCTATGAAGAACTCAAAAAATCCTAACTTTGTGTTCCGGCCAACTCTCTTACTTTGGCCACATTAAATTCCAAATCTCAGACACACACACACAAATAAATAAAGTGATTTGAAACTAATTCAATGCCGCAATTATTTTCTTAAACCAAACCATTTTTGCCAAACATTTTAAGAACTTAAGAAGTGATCGCTTTTACAAACAAACAAAAAAAGTCTTTAGCATGGCAAAAGCATTTGATGAGTTAATCACATCACATATACAAGGATTGCTATTTTCACCCCCTCACTCACATAAATTCATTGGGCTCTATCACTGAGTCTCACATATGTACTCACACCACCAACTCTCATTCCCTTGTAAAGGGATGGGGATAGAATCCACCCATATATATATATATATGAGCTAATAATAGCTGGTATGCAATTGAGTGATATATATTAGATAGAAGAGGAAAAATCAAATACACACCAATTAATTCATACACACTTACACACCAATCATAGCCCTTGAAAATCAAATCTAATGGTGCATAATATTAGAGTGTAAAATGTTAAGTGTAGAAATTAGCTTCTAATTAGTTGCATAATTTGGAAGGAATTTGAAAATACAAAAATTCTATTGATTTTCAAGGGTTATGATTAATGTGTAAGTGTGTATGAATTAATTGGTGTGTATTTTATTATCCCTCATATATATATATATATATATATATATATATGAGCTAATAATAGCTGGTATGCAATTGAGTGATATATATTAGATAGAAAACCCCTATATATATGTACAGGGGTTTTTTTATCTATACCTTCTCATAGGGAATATGGATAAGTGTATATGAGTACATAGATAACACCCGATATAGAGATTAGAGAGGTATACATTTATGTGAGTGTATAAAAGCTAGAAAGAGATATAGATAGCAACATCCTATATATACATATATATATAGAGAGAGAGAGAGAGAAACGTTCATGCGAGAAACATAACTTTTTAAGAAAACATGAGAACGAATCCCAGCCACTCGCCCGGTCAATAAAGGCGACTTTGATCGGGTCCCCTCTTTAATAATCTCCACCCTCCCATGAATCGTGTCAATCCTCCGTGATCACGTCCACTGTAACCGAAGATGTATGACTGAGATTCGTCCTAACGTTTTCTTAAATTGACATGCTTCTCGTATGAACCTACCTCTCTCTCTATAAGTCTATATATATGTATATATATATATATAAATATATATATAGAGAGAGAGAGAGAGAAAGGTTCAAATGAGAAGTGTTAAAAAAATGAGAAGTAGAGAAGTGATCTCCACCACTCATCCGGTCAATAAAGGCGGCTTTGACTCTAGCCGGCTGGGCGGGCTCCGCTACGACTCTAGCCGGCTGGGCGGCAGGCAGGTGCGAGCGGTGTGGCCACACCGACCTACCCGCTCCTCTCCCTCTCTCACACTTTATTTTTGAATTGTATTGGGTACTTGGCTTGGAGGGTTCGGATACTAACAAAATCCAAAAGGCTTATAGTGAATTTATGGTATTTGATGTGGTGCTGATGTGACAGAGGACTCAGAGAGATCGAGAAGGGGCGGACCTAGAAAAATTTTCAAACGGTGACACAATTTAACTATAAAAACCGTATTTAAACATACTTTCACAAAATCCATATTGGTCTATTGTTTAGTTCATTGATTTTCTATGATCTCAAGTTTGAGTCTTGTTGCAAGTATATATTTTTTTATAAATAAAGTTAAAGCTAAAATTTAGTAAAAATGAGTCTAACTAGGCTTGAACCCATGACATGGAGCTTAAAAGGTAAGGAATTTACCACTATACCAAGGAAACTTTATATTTTTATTGCTATTTCAAAATATATATGGTGACACAGAACAAATTAATACGGTGGTACCTTTCATGATCCTAAAACTTTTTACACTATGATAGAGAAAATGAAACGGTGACACGTGCCACCGTAGGGCCTTAGCTAGGTCCGCCCCTGAGATCAGGTACTCATAGCCTTAGTGGAAGTCGGCTAAGTTGGGGGCATTATTTTTCTTCTTTTTTTTCTTCTTTTTTTTACCCTTTTGTCTTTTCTTATTTTGATTTATTTATTACAAAAAATTCTTTATTTTTACGAAAGACCCCCTCCCAACCCATGAGAAAATGAGCTATTTTTATGATTTAAGTTCAAAACAAAGAGCCTAAAAAAAAAATACAACCGCAAAAATCCTCATAATTTCAAGTCGATATTGAACAACCCAAACTCAAAATCCCACCGTGGAGATGCTCAAAGGAAGAAGATGATTAACATTTATTTTATTTTATTTATAATTTCAAGTTTTCAAAAACATTAATAAAATCCAATTTGCTAAAAATGTGAGATTCCATTTGTTTCTTCTCCTCCAATACCTTTATCTAGAAGAAGAGGAGGAGGTGTAACTAATGCTACGTGTATATACATATGCATTTAATAACATAATATAAATTCATTTAAAAACAAGCCAAAAATAAAATAAAATGAAAGCATCCCTCATTTGATGTCGTTCTTTAATAAAGATATTTTGAAGGACCAAATCTACAAAAATATGCAAACCATAGAAACCACCGATATAAAATGAACCATGAGGACCAAATTCATAATTTATAACAAACTACAAGGACCATAAATATGGTTTATTCTCTATATAAACCTAGTTAGACTCTTGAAGACTACACACTAATCATTGTTAAACTTCTTTTATGTGCATACCAACAATTTTCATGGCTTTTGTGCAAGAAAAATTTCTTCTTTTATGTTTTGTTTTTTTTAACAATCTACATTCTTTAGTTTCATCGCATGCACATCAGCTACCCATCGTTGAAGAAATAACCGACCGTTTCCCTTCTATGCCAATTACCCAAGGAATGGATACATTATTTGGAGCATCAAATATTCAATTTAATAGCAATGGATCTTATGTTGATATCAGTTTAGACAAAAGCACAGGTAAATAAAGACTAGAATATAGTTTAATTCAAAGTATTTTTTATCATGAGTAACAAAATTTTACAAGTTATATGTGTGTGTGTTTATTCATCTTAAATGTTACGCATCCTTATAATTCATATTTGTTGTGTTTAGGTTCTGGGTTGGTTTCAGAGAACGCATACTATCATGGGTTCTTTAGTGCTTCAATAAAACTACCCATGGGGATTACATCAGGAGTAGTTTTAGCTTTTTATGTAAGTTTTTTTTTTCTAACTTGTGGTTTTGTTAGTTTTATAAATTTATTATTTGCTCAAATAAACATGTTTCATCTTCAAAAGTTTTTAAGATTCTTACAAAATTATAATATTTAACTAAATCTTATTTTAATATTATTCTAGGAGGAGAAATATGCCACAACTAACATTTTCCTTTGTTAAAATATTGAATGTATTAAAGATTTTTATATTATTATTAATAAATTTAAAATTATTTTTTTTAATTTAAAATTTTAGGTATTGTTTGATAAAAATAAGTTAACTTAGAACTTATAAGCTAATTTATTACTAATATGTTTTTTAAAATAACTTACAAAATTATATCTCTAATTAATATTAATAATTTCAATTAAAATAAATATTATTATACTTGTTAATAAATATTAATTTCAACTATATGTTATATTAATAATATTTACTAATTATTGATGTATGTTATCAATTATATCAGTCATACTTTATTTATTATTTAATATATACTTAGGTATAAAAAGCAAATATAATAATTTTAAATATCTTTATGTAGTTTAAAAAAATTAAATTTATACTTTTTTATTAATAATTAAAAGATATTAAATATTTTTATAAAATACACTATATATATATTCTAATAAGATATTTAGTCTAATTATTAATTATAATATTTTAAAAATATTAATTGGTTAGAGTATGTAAAATTAATCAATTTTATATTTATTTATGTTATATGTAATGGTCTTTTAAAATCATAAATATAAAATATTGATTTTTCTGTAAATGTTAGCAAATTCTAAACTTATAGATATATAATAACTAATTTTATATTCTTACAATTAGCATAATTTCTTTTTTACTATCTTCAATGTATTAATTAATATAACATATCATTAAAAAATTAATTAATTATATTATAAAGTATTTATAATCAGAATATTTCAGTAGTCTATTTTAGGTTACTTTATATGTTTATAAGCTAATTTTTGTCATGTACAACATGTTCATCAACTAGTTTATTAGTCATGAACTACCTTATCAGCTAGTTTGTCAAACATAACCTTAAATGTTTATTTAACTATTTTAAAATACATTTGGAAAAGTTGTTGAAGATGTATTTAAAGTACCTTCAACAATTTATTTATGATTCTCTTAAACTAAAGAAGAAAAGTATATTAAACTCTAATGAATTATTATTTTTAGGTATTTAAATGTTATTTATATTATTACAGTATGCAATAATTAACAAAAGTTATTTTATTCTCATTTCTATTTATTTTATCAATTGAATGGAAGGATTTACATTCAGAATAACAAAATAAAGGTTTGAGTAAATTATGGATTTGGTCTCTGTAGTTTGGTGGTTTTTACGAAATTGGTTCCTAGACTTTGTTAATAATAAATTTGGTCCTTGTGATATGTATTTTATTTTGGATTTGGTCCCTATTATATGCGATTTTTTTTTATTTGGTCCCTGAGGTATGCATTTTTTGTTGGATTTGGTCCTTATAGTATGCCCAGATTTATTGAATGGCCGTTAGAACGGAAGACCAAATCCAAAAGAAAATGCATACTACATAGACCAAATTCGTAATTAATGAAATCTAGGGATCAATTTCATACAAACCACCAAAACACAGGGACCAAATCCGTAATTTACTCTAAAGGTATTTTTCAAGAAATCTTCAAGTATGAAAAAAAAATGCATTCTCCTTTTTTTACGTTCTCCAATTTGGAAGAAGTATTTGAGCAAATAAAGAACTCCCAAAATTTGACTTTTTTTTTATTTAAAAAATATGTTGAAATATAAATTCCAAAATATTATTTTAAAAAATCTCTTAAAGATACTCTTACTAGTCTAACTTTTTCCCTATATGGTCGTATTAATTACAAATTTGATCAATTTATTGTACATTAGCTATTAGTACAATTAATGCATATTCTTTTTGTCCCAAATATTGGTCCCTAAGGTTTATGCTTTTGTTTTTTTTTTCCTCCAAATTTATTCGTCAACTACATTTGTGACTAGGGTATAAAATTTGCAAGGATTTGACCCCTTTATCAAATGATTGTAAAAGGTCTGTTGTCAGCCAAAAAGACAAAACCCCCTTTAAACTTTGGGTTAATGACTTGTGAAGGTAACTAACTATTCGATTTGTACAAATGTTACCATTAAACTATTTTTTGTACTCAATTGACCATTAAACTCTTTTTGACTGTACACATACTACCATTATGACCGGGTATAACCCATAAACCACCGTGAACCACCGGTAACCACCATCACCACCTTGTAACCACCACCACACCCACCACCACCACCACCTTTCCGAGCCGGCGGCCACCCCCAACCATCATCGCCAGATCTCAACTCCCGCCACCACCTGCAACCTCCCCCATCGCCGCCTGCAAGATTCATCCACCACTACCATCATCGATTTTCAGATCCAAACCACAACCATCATCGATTTTCAGATCCAAACCACCATCACCACCGGATGCGATTTTCAGAACCAAACTACCACCACCAGATGCGATTTTCAGGAAGGTTCAGATGCGATTTTCGATTTTCAGAACCAAATCACCACCACCAGATGCGATTTTCGATTTGCAGGTTAGGGCTCATGATTTCTTAGGGTTTGGGGTTTCGATTTGCAGGTTAGGGTTAGGGTTTTCGACTTGCAGGTTGGTGGCGGCAGTGGTGGTGGTGGCGGTTTGGTGGCAGCAGTAGGTTTGGTGGCGGCAGTAGGTTTGGTGATGGTAGTTGTTTTCTCGATTTGGTTTGAATTTCATCAGATCTGGTAGGGAGATGTGATCGGAGATGGTGATCGGAGCTGGTGATGTTGCCGGAAATGGTGATCTGGTAGAGTGGAAACGATCGGAGATGGTGATCTGGTTTGGTGGTGGTGGCAGCAGCAGCTTTGGTGGGTGTGGTGGTGATGGTTTGAAGGTGGTGGTGGTGGTGGTGGGTTTGAAGGTGGTGGTGGCTGTGGTGGTGTTTTGGTGGTGGTGGTGGTGGGTTTGAAGGTAGTGGTGGCTGTGGTGGTGTTTTGGTGGTGGTGGTGGTGGTGGTGGGTTTGAAGGTGGTGGTGGTTGTGGTGGTGCTTTGGTGGTGGTGGACCTAGTGGTGGTGGTTACCGGTTGTTTACGGTGGTTTACGGGTTATACCCGGCCATAATGGTAATATATGTACAGTCAAAAAGAGTTTATTGGTCAATTGAGTACAAAAAATAGTTTGATGGTAACATTTGTACAATTGGAATAGTTGGTTACCCTTATAGGTCATAAACCCTTAAACTTTCAACCCTCCCGTATTTGGATCTGAACCTCGTCAGTATAGGGAGCAACCTCTTTATCAGTGAAGCCCTTCTTGGCTTCTTCCGTCAACCTCTTGATCCCTCTCATTCTTTGACGAAGCCTAAACATAGACATATTAATATAAGAACCCTCCCCCCTCCATGAATTCTTCCTACCCTTTACATTTACACATATTGAAATGCAAAACTCTACATTTTCACCAATGCCAATACTTTTGTTGTCATCCAAACATTGATCATAGTCTCTTACAATCACATATAACGAAAAGACATTGTCTAGGGGCCTCATATTACATGGCTAAATCCTCCAAGGATTCACAATGTGTAATTTAATCACACACGATCAAAGTTTTCTGCAAGACTAAAATTCTCGACGAACACTTTTCTATTTTGCCCTGCTGCCTTTTTATTCTGCAGGTCGTGCCCACCACAAGTTCAATGATTTTAGCCTACGAAATCCACAATCAACACCCACTGTACGCGGGTAGGTGTTGGAGTAAAACAATTCAAAGAAGCTTGCAATCCCCTTACACTTCCATGGTTATATACCACTAAAGTTTACTCCTTCCTCCTATGTGAGACACTTCTCCACACCCACTTGGTTTTGCTAAGTTCATTCAAGTACTCATCTTTGAATATCGATAGTTCATTCACACATACTCCATTTTGGACACATTACTTGTTTCGAAGCTCTCATGAAGGAGAATAAAAAACCACTAGGGATTAATTTAACACATACACATGTATTTAAATGTGTCCAAGTTTAGTAAAAACATATATTTTTACTAAATTTCCCAACAAAACGTAATTATTTCAAACATAAACAAGAAGCAAGTAAAAATATAAACCATATAATTCATTAAAAAAATCTCTTATCCAAACTTTACTTTAGTGAATTATTAAAATATAGATAGTTTTCTGTTCTCTATCTTTCTTTCGAAAAAAATTGGGAGGGGGGGGGGGGGGTTTGGGTGGGTTCCAAATTAAACATTATTTTCTCTGTTTTGCCAATGTGTTTGGGATGATCCAGCAATCATTATTTGGGTGTGATTTCATATAATTGTTGTAAATTAACTAGATGACATCAATTACAATTGATTTTGTTGTTTCATGCGTAGGTGTCAAATTCGCAAGTATTTCCAAATAACCATGACGAGCTCGACTTTGAATTTCTAGGACATGAGAGTAAAAGCCATTGGGTTCTTCAAACAAATTTGTACGCAAATGGAAGTTTTAGAGGAAGAGAAGAGAAAATTAGCCTTTGGTTTGACCCCACTCACCAATTTCATCAATATTCCATCCTATGGAACCACCACCATGTTGTGTAAGCCCTAACTCCACAAACTATGATACAAATCTCACTTAAACAATAACATGGTTAAAACAGTTTATTGGGACATTTATATATTTTTAATTTCCTATAAATCCAAGTTAATTTATTCTATTGTGTGAGTTAAGTTGTTTACAATCATGATCTTGTTAATTAATTTGTAATTTATATTCTTACAGGTTTTTTGTAGACAACATCCCTATAAGAGAGATAATCAACAGTGGAGTCACGTCATATACGTACCCATTGAAGCCAATGTCTCTATATGCAACCATATGGGATGGTTCGAGTTGGGCAACAGAAGGAGGAAAGTATCATACAATATATAAATATGCTCCTTTTGTGGCTTCGCTCGGAGAACTTAAGATCGAAGGTTGTGTGATACAGAATACAAGCATGCCAATTGCCAATGATGCATGTTCAAAGAATGCAACCATTTCAAACTTAGGTCCTCTGGAAGGAGAAGAGTATGCAAGACTATCGAGAAACCAAACGATTGCTTTGAATTGGGTTAAGAGAAAGCATTTGTTTTACTCGTATTGCAATGACATAAAAAGAAGGAAATATAGGGAGTGCCCTGTTCACTAATTTTATTGTAAGTGAAAAATATTTACAAATTTATAATATAATAAAATGATCCAGATGAAGAACTAAGAACCCTAAACTAAAGAGTCTATTATTATGAATGGGGTCAACAAGCACTTTTTAATCTACTTTCATTTTAAAAAGTATTTTAAAGAGTACAAATTGCTTAAGCAAGGAGTTTTTGTCCTTTTTACTTTATTGATGTCCCTTTTCTTAATGATCTTATACAAATGTGTTTGGTTTGCTGGATTCCTTGGAAATATGATGGAGTTGGAATGTAATTCCCAAGGATTCTTGTGTTTAGTTGGGTTTATGGATGGGAATTAGAATTTGGAGGTCGGATTGAATTCCCTCAAACAAAGGATTCTCAATTCCATCACCACGATGAGGGATTTTAAAATCCCTTTATCTTAGAATCTCAATTTTTACCAAAATACCCCTAAACCCTTTTATTAGTCCTAATATATATATATATATTTTATATAATATATATACATTATATATTATAATTATAAATACTTAATCTATAATAATATATATATATTATATTAATAATATTTATTTTCTCTCATTTTTGATCAGTTTGTAAACTCGTTCAAATATAAAAATTGATGAAAAACGATTGACTTAGATGGGTTTGTAAGGTTTAAATTATCTTCTTGTTTTACAAAAGAAGGTGAATATATATATATATATATATAGACACACACATGTATATATTCCATATGAACAAGATTCTAAAATGGTGTAAGGCGTGTGGCTTGGTGGCGATGCCAACCCTTAAGTCTTAGAAGCCATACTGAGGCTATGACGTTTTTCAATGCATGATTTACAACAATTGATCTCTATATCATATATGATAGAGAAATTAATTATTATAGCCAAATAGAAAATAGCAATTCATCTCCTACCCATTCTCTCCAAAAAATCACCGAATACCCACCGGTCCGCTATCCGGCAGCCGCTAATAGCGGCTCCGGCGAGTAGAATAGCGGCAACTAAATAGCGACTCATATGTGTGTGTATATAATGAAACAATATATGTGTGTATAACTGTATATAAATAGCGGCAGCAATTCTCTATATATATAACTCATCATGTTTATATATAACCATAAGTTAGATAGCGGCATGTTGTTATCAGATAGCGGCAGCTCATCATGTATTTGTGGTGGGGCCCAAGATGTATATGTATATGCCAATAGCAGCAGCTCATCGATCATGTCATGTATATATATATATATGTGTGTGTGTGTGTGTGTGTGTGCAAGCAAACCCACCATAAATAACAGCTGCCGCTATTGGCGGTGGGGTCCAATAGCGGCATCTACAAAATTAAGTCGGACTTGTGTTTCTCGTCGGATAGCGGCTGTCGGAGGCTTTTAGCGGTTGTCGGATAGCGGGTCGGTGGGTATTTTAGGCAATTTTGGGAGAGAATGGGTAAGAAGTGAATTGCTATTTTCTATATGGCTAAAATAATTAATTTCTCATTATTATTTTAAAGTATATTTAGTTAAAAAAAAGTATTTAATGACTATTTTATTAAAGCATTTTTGTGTAAAATACCCATTCTCTCCCAAAATTGCCTAAAATACCCACCGACCCGCTATCCGACAACCGCTAAAAGCCTCCGACAGCCGCTATCCGACGAGAAACACAAGTCCGACTTAATTTTGTAGATGCCGCTATTGGGCCCCACCGCCAATAGCGGCAGCTGTTATTTATGGTGGGTTTGCTTGCACACACACATATATATATACATGACATGATCGATGAGCTGCTGCTATTGGCATATACATATACATCTTGGGCCCTACCACAAATACATGATGAGCTGCCGCTATCTGATAACAACATGCCGCTATCTAATTTAACATGATGAGTTTTATATATATAGAGAATTGTTGTCGCTATTTATATACAGTTATACACACATATATTGTTTCATTATATACACACACATATGAGTCGCTATTTAGTTGCCGCTATTCTACTCGCCGGAGCCGCTATTAGCGGCTGCCGGATAGCGGACCGGTGGGTATTCAGTGTATTTTTGGGAGAGAATGGGTGGAGATGAATTGCTATTTTCTATTTGGCTATAATAATTAATTTCTCAATAATAATTGAATACTTTTATATAATATAATAAAGTGATTATTTAAAAATACCTGGTAAAGTCTTTAATAAAATAATTATTATACGTTTTGATAAAATAAATATTAAATGATTTATAAAATAAATTATTAAATACTTTAATATATAAAATAGTTATTAAATACTTAATAAAATAGTTATTAAGTATTATAATATAATAAATTTAGTTATTAAGTTATATTGGATCAATTTCTCATTCCTTACCCTGTAATATCCCTAACCAAGCATTCCCTGATGTTTCATTATAGTTGGTCAATTTAAAAGTTGTGACAATATTGGATTGTAGATTTCTGATATAATGGATCTATTAGCATAGAAGTGAGTTTGGGTTTAACATGGGATGATTTTCCCATTTTGTTACTAGAATAGAATTCTTGAAGTTGGATACCAGCTATTGACCCATATGGTATAACTAGTTATTAAGAGCCTGGGCTTTGCGCCGGGTTATAAACTGTGATAGATTTTATCATTTATATGAAACATAAAGTTTGTACATATGTTATCATACGAAAGGTTAGTATGACGAACTTCATAAATTGTGTTGGATATTTAACTATATGGTTACAATAGAAAAGAGATAAATGGTGCAATTGATTTCTATTTTACATGTCTGTTCACATGTAGATAAGGTGTGTGTAAGGGGGGGGGGGGGTTATACGTCAATGATTATTTGAAATAAATAAAAATATTAATTTTAACTTAAGCTTTGGAAAAAGAAATATTATGTACTATCTATTAACCAATAGAACAACATGTCTTAAAAAAAGATAAAAAGTAACAAAATGTGAAATATATAATTTGAAAATAGAAAATATAAAGACGATCTACTATAAGGACCAAATATATAAATTAATCAAACATTGAGTTAACTACATAATTTAACGAAGTTGGATAAAAGGATGGAAATGGTATAAAAATAAAAACCACAGAGATGAAAAAACTGTTTTTAAAGATCAAGGATGAAAAACGTTATAGACATCAAACTACAGGAACTAAAGTTGTACTTTAACATATTTCAGACATGTGACTAAAATATAAAATGAAATATAGATAACTAAAATGTATAAAATGAATAAATATTGTCTTCCTAAATATATAAGCGTACTACATATAATATATAATAAAATAATTACATCAAAAAATATTCAATATTAGACTCATTTTAAACGTATCGACAATACGATTATATAATGCGTAATTTGTTAAAACTAAAACGTACTTTTTAACATATTTCGGCCAACATACGATATATATGACTAAAACGTAAAATGAAATATATAAAACTAAAAGGTATAAAGTAAATAAATATTATAAGTTTAAGGGGCTAAAATGTAATGTTTTTAAATACATAATCGTACTATATATAGTATATAATAGAATAATCACATCAAGGTATATTCAATATTGAGCTCATTTCGAACGTATCGACGATATGATAATAATGGTGTAAGTTGTTAAAATTAAAACATATTTTTATAACATATACGATATATAATTAAAACGGAAAATGAAATACATAAAACTAAAAGGTATAATATAAATAATTATTGTAAGTTAGGAGTTAAGTTTAATAAACATTATAAGCTTAAGGGCTAAACTGTAAATGTTACAAATTTACTGTTCATAAGTTCCTGATAAATGTTATTATTATAATTTATAGTGAATGATTACACCTTCGGTCATTGGGGTACTTGAGCTATATAGATCATGGTTAAGATGGATGAATTGAATAGCCATTAGGCCATCCGCGGCCGGCTGTGAAATGAAGTTGTGCAGCCCCCATACCGGCGTAACACCGCCGAGGTGTACCGGTATGGGGCCGGTATGGGGAGGCTCCTGTGAGCATTCACAGGCGGTAAAACACACACACACACATACATATACATACAGAATATATATATATATACATATTTTATTATTTAAATAATGCAGGTGGTATGACCTGTACGGCTGTGGATGAAATGGTAAGGTAATTGTAAGGTGGTGGTAAAGCTGATGTGCCGCTGAGGTGGCAGCCTGTGCAGGTGGTATCACCTGCACGGCTACGGATGGCCTTATATAGTTGATTCGTAGTGGGCTCCTACAACAAAAGAATAATTGGGTCTCTCCTATCCTTGTAAGATGATTTTTGGACTTTATGACCTTTAAACAAAATATGTGAACTATTGGGTTTGATGAACCTATAACTCTAACTTTTATGTTGACTTAGTTTATTTATATTTTGTTTGGATTTATTAGACGTTAAATTTAACATTTTTTCTTGAATGGCATCATGTCATTGACATGTATATTAGGATCCCAAGAAAATGAAGGGGCCGCAAAAGATTGAGCAGAGTGTTGGATGCAGGTAAAGGCATTTTTGTGCATGATAAGTTTTGGTGATTTGACATTATACTATACAAGATTCTTTGGGTGATTATAGTAATACCATTTTGTGATATGATCCTCAATAGGTTTAAGTTAGTAATCTGTAGGCTTTCCCTTAAAGTTATACATCTTCTGTTATTTTTATGATTTGTTTCACTATAACTTTATGGGGTTGCTATATGCACCCAAAAAGTGCATCGGGAATTGAAAAAGTAGCATTGGGAATTGAAAAAGTAGCCTTTGACGTTGACATGTGTGTGTATGACGCATTCACTTTTTGGGTGCATTTGGCAAAAAGTTGGGTGTATTTAGCAATTGCCTAACTTTAAATGTCAAAAAAACTAGTCATACTTACCTATTGATTTCTTTTACGTCAGATTTGATGAGTACACTGAAAAAAGGTATAGACAACTAAATTATGAATAAGAAATCAATATTAAAAGCACAAAAGATAAATAATTTTGTAACTTACGAATCAATATATGTCACTAAATTAAAACGATTAAGAAAATATAAAAATAAAATTCGACATGCATTGCGGTGCCTATTTTTAAATAATCAAAGACATAAATTATTTTTGGAGTCGAATAATTGAATAAAGAATAATTCAAGCAATTAAATAAATTGATCCACTTGATCACTTCTATTCTTGATCCTTTTGGGAAACATGTAATTATATTAATAAAATTCCTTGTATATATTATTCTTGATACATTCTTCAAGATTTGAAAAACATAAAGATTTTAGGGAATACCTTTTTTTTTTTTGGTTTAATGGAATCTTTAAAACCTCTTTTAAGAATTAAGATAAAGGAAGTCTAAAAGAGAATGTGATTTTTTTTCAAATTCGAAGAAATCTTCAAAAAATATTATATATTAGAGGAAAATAATCTTTTATTATATTTTCATTAATACGAAAATTTAAGGTTGAATGTTAAAAAAAATCTTTTATTATATCTATATATAATAAAAGACTAACTTATTGACACGTGTCGCGCTCTGAGTAACTCATTGACACGTGTCGTGCTGAGTAACTCATTGACACGTGTCGTGCTCTGAGTAAATCATTGACACGTGTCGCGCTCTGGTGAGCCATTGCCACATCATATGCATATGTGTCATGTGTCATATGTTGACACATCGCACTGATTCAAAATTTAAAATTATTAAAAATTAATCCAAAATTATATATTAAATATAACAAACTTTATCTCTATCTATTGGTATGAAGTCATCTATATCTCTCCCTAAATTGATATTTAAATACTAAGCAGATTCTACAAAAACCGTATAAACCTTACCTTTTACATTTTAATTTTTCAAGTTCCTCCATTACTCTTTTTGCAAACGTCTTAGGTAACTTCGTCAGCCATTTTTTCGAAGAACATTCATGCATAATTTTTTTTATTATTTGTTTTTGCAATTATTTGAAGAATGGTAAGAAAATTTGTGTCATTGTTTTCTTATGATGAACTAAATCATATGGCTTGATTTCCTCCTGATTTGCTTTTTTTTTTTTTTAGTTTTTTGATCTACATCAGTAGAAGCATAACTAAGTTTTCTTTTCCACATTATATAATAATTTATATTTGTATTCATGTAACTAATTGATAAACGTCAGCAAATAGAAAATAATATTTCATTTTAAATATAATGAAGATAATCATTGAGTTTTAATATAATAGTTAATTAATATTTTTATAACAAATTATTGTTAAACGTATCCATTATTATATTTCAATCCAAGTACACTTTTGTATGTATACCTTTCTCTTTATATGTGAAAGTATATTAACGTCATTTTAAAGTCAAAGATAGTTTATAGTTTGATCTATAAAATGTCTTTGTTATATTTTTGTTGTTGATAATTTGATATCAATTGAATTAAATTAAAAATAAATAAAGTTTGTACTTTTTTTTAATATAATTAATGTATTTGATAGAAAATAATATTGATGTTAAAAGATCAATAGCACAACAATTCATATTTGTAATATAAGGTTTTTGGCATGACTTAATTTCTTGAAATTATCCCGTGTATTACACGGGATCAAAACTAGTATATATATATATAAACTTAATTATATAATTACTGTTGTAATCTCAATAGAAAAACTGTTGGAGTTAAATTTAATTATTTTCTTGAGAGATTTTGAATTTTAAACACCGTAAGTTTGTAACCTTAACACTTTCTTCAACATCTTAAGTTCGTAACCTGACATTATATTCTTCATCACTGTAAAGGTGCAACCTAACATCCATCGAGACCGACTGAGTACTCAGCGAGACCAATTGAGACTAATCAAGAACCTATCCATTGACTTGGTGTTTGTTTTCGTGTCTAAAACCATAACTATTATACCAACTTCATTTTCCATTGAGACGATTATCAATTGATTTTTTTTTGAAGAGGTATCCCAGACCACATTGGGCCGAGACTAATCCTTGGCAATTTTGGGCCGAAGCCCGACTGCTAAAGCATGCAGCCCGGGGTTGAAGCCCCCGTACCTCCAAAATGCGTCCCCCAGGGCTCGAACTCGGGTTCACCACTATGTAGTGCCCAAGCCTTACCACTAGGCTAACACTCCTTTGGTTATCAATCGATTTATTGCGTGTTTGTGTGTGCAAAAACCATAACTAACCACTTTTAGGTTTTATCGAGACAAATTGGAAACCCATCAAGACGAATCAAAAACCCATCAAGAACTTAGTGAGACCAAGCGTGAACCTATCGGGACCGGCCATGAACCCATGGGGAGAGGTCGAGAACCCATCATATCGGTGGCCTGATGTTGAAGAAAATGACAGTATACAACATGAATATTAAAGTTTTTTAAATGACAGTATGCATACTATAATACTTAAAAAGTTTGTTGTAACCCATCATAGACACGCGTACACACATGAATATTAAAGATAAAGAATATCTATATTGACGATAAAAGTGTATATAACGAATACTATAATACTGATTTACTATGAATATTCAGACAGAATAACACTCAATGCAGTGTTACTTAAAATGAATAACATTTAACGCAATTTTATTCAGTTTGAATAATACATGAATATTAGAATATGCCAAAAGTCGCAATTTTAGTGGTCACTATATATATATATAATCCGCTCATAACTGACTCATTAGTATAAATTGTGCTAACCGGGGTATTTTTGTCTATTTTTATATATTGATACAACATTTCTTAAATGTCTAATTCATTTAAATATCACATTACTAATGTTGCGTTCTTTGAAACTCATTTTACAAAAGAAATGAAAGGAAATCATAGGAAATTGACACTAAGGGGAAAGTTAAAATGATTCATGTTCTAAAGAACTTTTAGAAGAGAAACGAAAGGAAATTGGAAAAAATAATGATGATTTTTTTTTCTTCAAAATTTTACTCTCAAATGAGAGAAGAAAGGAAGGAAAGGATATGAAAGAAATTAAAATTAGAGTAAATTATAGATTTGATCCATGTGGTTTATTGACTTAATGGATTTCGTCCCTAGACTTCGTTTATTATGGATTTCGTCCATTTCGAATGGAATTTTTATTGCATTTGGTCCTTCGTCCTAACGACCATCCATTTCTTTCGTTAATTTTAAGGGTAACTCTGTATTTTTATAGTTATCTCTATTTAAACACACAACTTAGACACCTTTAACACGAAGAACACCATCGTTTCCCTTTCTTTCTGCCAAAGATGATTATCTTCGGCGTAAACAGACACACAAACTACGGTGGCCTGATGTTGAAGAAAATGACAAGTTTTAACTTTGACCCTTCAAGTTTTTAAGTAGACGACCCTCACTTTTTCTATGTTCACATTTTGGTACCTCCGTTTACAAAATGTTAAACTAGTACAAAAATGGCAAAAACACCAATTTGCTCTTCAGTTTAACGGACTTAGCAAACAGCCATTTGGTCCATGGACCAAGTGCAATGAAAAAAGCATTCCAAAGGGACCAAATCCATAATAAAAGAAATATAGAGACGAAATCTATAAAAATCAACAAACCGCAAAGACTAAATCCATAATTTACTTTTAAATTATATAAAAATTACTAGAACTATTAAAATTACAACACTACTCGACCAAATCCATAATTTACTCATAAAAGATTTATCTTAAAAGAGTATATTAAGAACATTAAAAAAAAAATTATTTTCCTTTCCTTTGAGAAACAAATCAGCAAAAATATTTTTCTTTCCGTTTTTACCTTCATTTTTTCTTTTTGTATTAAAGAAAACAACGTTAATTAAATATCTATATTCATTTAATGAAAATACTATGTATTACATATAAGATTATCGTATGAAATCGATAATTATTGATGAATCGAGTAATCAGTCATAAGCAATGAGTTAAAATGAATGGTTTTAATCTTTTATATATATATATATATATATATATATATATAAAAGGGAGAGAGAGAGAGGCACCTTCATTTACAGCTTTATAAAAAATTGCAACAATGAAGGTGCCTCTCTCTCTCTCTCTCTATATATATATATATATATATATATATATATATAGTACACACATGTGTGTGTGTGTGGGTGGGGGGGGGGTATTATATATGTCTAATAAAAAAAATAGTAAAAGAATCAAAACATCCTAATCTGATTTTTCTAATTAGGGTTAGTCAAATGGATGAAAAGTGAAACAAAATGACTATCGTACATAAGGATAAAACTTGCTAATGAGTGGCAACCACTTGGATCGAAAATGTAATTAGCTCTTTATAGTTATTCATAAGTCAATATGTATCTCATTTGCAACAATACCTGGATTCATTGCGATTTCTGAATTAGACACCTTTTATAACGATTTAAATCATAATTAGTCATGTTCAAATTTATATTAATAATTTGTTATTTGTAAACATAAAAACTTATTCATAGTTGCTCATCTCTCTCTTAACTTTGTCATAATACTTTGTCATAATGTCTGATTAAGGCCATATAAGTATTCAAATCTAGATTAATTTTATTTTATAAATTTTGTAGGTTTCTTATACAAAAACAAACATTCAGGGCCGTGCCTGGAGGTGGGCGGGTCGGAAAAAAAATAGGGGCCCAAAATTTTTAGACTTCGGTATATATAGTAATAAAAAAAACTATAAATAAAAAACCACAACTTTTTTAGTATATAATAAGATTCTAAAAAGAATTTTGTATTATATTAAAGGCCAACACAGGTAATAGTTTAATTAATTACATTGATAAAAACAGTATATAAAAAATTAACTGGTAGTTTCCTTTATAGTATTGATTATTTTTTTTTTTTGAGTTTTTTTATCAGTATTAAAGTCTAAAACTACTTGATTAAAAACCATGACATCTTTAGTATTAAATTGGTTTTATAGGATCCCTAAAATGTCTAAGATTCATAATAAAATGCTTTATATCAAATTTATAGGAGCAAACAAAAATTTCCTCTCTAAAAGTATATATTATTGTGAATGGTACTCTAACCTATCAAGATTGTGACTTCAATTGATTTCGGTCTATATAATTAAAGGTATATAAATAATATTATGTAATTAAAAACGATAATAGATAATATTAACTTTTTGAAATTAGTTATTTATTGATTTTTAGTTCTACAATACTTGGAGTATGGTTTATATGAATTACTAGTATATCTTCAATTATACTTAGCAAGGGTCTATTTTTACATTTTGCCTAGGGCCTATAAAATGTCAGAAACGACCCTGCAAACATTTCAGGTGAGGTATCGACCAGTTAGTATTTTATTACCTTTGATGAGGAAAAAGAGATAATTAGAAACACTCAAACACATTAATTCTTTATATAACATGAGGAGATCTTTATTGATTTTAAGTGGATTTGGCTAACAAATCCAGTCAGAAATTCCAGGTAAGCATTACCTCCAGTCAACATAGGAGTTGACCTAGAACATCATATAAGAATCCAAGGTGGCTGTTTTATTTCCTCAACATATGCTGTTAGAAGATTTCTTTTGAATTCTTTAAAATGGAAAAATAATAAGAGAAAATATTTTGGGTAAATTACACTTTTGGTCTATTGGTTTGGTGATTATAACATATTTGGTCTTTACAATTTTAAATTTTAAATACCGTGGTATGCAATTTCGACCAGATTTGGTGTCTGTCCGATTGTCTCTAACGACCGTTTAGTCTCTCAATTAAGTAGAAGAACATTGTTGTCTCTTTTACCTTTTCTATCATTTTAACTAATTTTAAACGATTTTTTCTTTTCTATCTTTAAATCCTCATCTTCTTTACTTTGAAGATAAAAAACAATGGAAGAACACTTCCATATCAAATTTGATAGTTTTTATTCTTGATTTATTTATGGCTCTTTTCTTGGATGTAGGCAGCTGGAAAGCTAATAATGAAAAACCCATATTTGCTATTGACTTGTTTCTTTTTAATGATTTTATTGTTGATTTTGACTTGGTTTCAAAAAATGGTTTAGATATTGTTGATTTTGTTCTTCATAAATCGGTTCTTTTTACTGATTTATACTCCAAAATAGGTTTAAGCTGTTGATTTTGTGTTGTGCATGTGAGAGATAATCTCTATGTTCTTGGTAACTTGAGAACATGTCCAGTGGGTAGCCAGAAAAGATGCTCGTTTATGTTGGCCATCACACGGAGAAGGGGAGCGTTTGTTGGAAAATAGGAGATTTTTTCTTCTTAGCTTTTTCACACTTGTACAAACTGCACTGAAACATGCACATAAAAAATCACTAACGAAATGGACGAAATGACTAAAATGGCCTCATGTTAGGAGTATGTTAGGAGTTAAACAACAACAGATCTAATAGTGTTAGGGTACGTGACTTATCTATAAAAAACGAAACCATGATGATGATGATGACGACGACGACGACGATGACGATGCTTGTAATTATTTCGTTTGGGGACCCAATCCATGATTTCCATATAACCACAAGGACTGCATTTGTAAGTTACTCTAATTATAAGAGTGATGATCATTCAGTATCTTTTTTTTATATGTAGCATATCATAATAATAATTAACTTAATGATTTATTCATAATCAATTACATTTAATGATCTTGTGAGCATATCTAATTATATATCCCACTAATTGATTTTGGGTAAAAAAAATTAAAGTTATAGAATGATCAATCGATATGAAACGGCTTGTCATGTTTTGTGCAAAAAACTTTGGTCATCATAAACATGTTGTATAATTAAGTTTTAAACTACAGATAACTCCTGCATACGACCCGACATAAAGTCGACGAGGTATCCGGTATCCATACGGGCATTTGACTAATCATAGGTGACCATGAACCGACCCAAAAGCCAACCTATGGTCAGGGTATCACCACATGCTCACCCCATTAATCAAACTCGGATAGACAGGAATGCCATCTACAGTCTTCATAAAGATGTTATCGATCACTAGGCTATAAATGTCTTGATAACTAACACGACATGAAAGTTCCATCAAAATGGGTGTACAAATTAATAATATAAGTTTGTATAAAGTGGGCCGAAACCGAAAACCAAAACTAAAATCAAAACCAAAGCGGATACCAATAGTTTTTGATGATCATCCGACATGAATCAATCAAATATCAGCTACGGTTTGTCATTGTCTTTTACAAAGATATTGCCAGCTTTGCAAACAGCCAATCAAATATGTATGTATCTATACATACATATATTGCATCATTCCACTAACTCCATTCCATCTATATATATAAACCTAATTTAACTCTCCAAAAATACACACAAATTGTTGTCATCTTCTTCAATTCCATATCCACTATCCTAATTAACTGGTTTTCATGGCATTTCTGCAAGAAAAATTACTACTTTTCTGTTTGGTTATTTGCAGCAGTCTACTATCATTGGTTTCTTCTAGAGGTTCAGTTTATCAGCCACCAAGCGTTGAGAGATTAACCGATCGTTTCCCTCGAATGCCCATCACTCGAGGGATGGCTACATTATTCGGAGCATCAAATATTCATCTGAAAAGCAATGGATCATATGTTGATATCGTTTTAGACAACAACTCAGGTAATAAAACACTAAAAAGTAGTTTCTACTTCAAGTCTTTCTAATTTACTCAAAGTGAATATATCACGTGATGCGATCTCGGTTGTCCTCACGTTCACAATGAAAAACGAGTTCTCTCTCTCTATCTCTCTCTCTCTCTCTCTCTCTCTATCTCTCTCTCTCTCTCTCTCAAATGTGAACTCAATTTTGGTTGTGAACGTGAGGACGAATCTCAGCCACACATATTTGGTTACGGTAGACGCGATCACGGAAGATTGACGCGATTCATGGGAAGGTGGAGATTATTAAAGGAGGGGACCCGGTCAAAGCCGTTTTTATTGACCGGATGCATGAGTGACTGAGATTCGTCCTCATGTTCACAACCAAAATTGAGTTCACATTTGAACTTTTCTCTCTCTCGCTCTCTCTCTCTCTCTCTCTCTCTCTATATATATATATATATATATATGGTCAAGTTCAAATGAAAACTCATCTTTCATTGTGAACACGAGGACAACCGAGATCGTGACACGTGGGATATTTAGTCTAATCATACATTATTCAGACTGAATAATACCGAACGGAGTATTATTATTCAGACTGAATAATACAGAATGCTTTATTGTTATTAACAATACCGCATTCTGTATTACATGATTAGACTGAATATGCCACGTGGTGCGTTCTCAGCTATCCTCACGTTCACAATGAAATTTGAGCTCGCAGGCGAACGTTCGTGTCTCTATATATATACATATGTAGTGTAATTTCTTCATTCTTGTTTTTTTCTATATATGTAGGTTCTGGATTGATTTCAAAGAACAGATACTACCATGGATTCTTTAGTGCTGCAATAAAGCTGCCAAAGGGATTTACATCAGGCGTAGTACTAGCTTTCTACGTAAGTTACATTATTTTTCACTTGAACTATATGTATATATAAATCAATTAACAGTAAAAATGGTATGATTTGATTTTGTGACATGCCTATATATGTGTTCAGATGTCAAATGCAGATGTATTTCCAAATAACCATGATGAGGTAGACTTTGAATTGCTTGGCCATGCAAAAAGAAGGCAATGGGTTCTGCAAACAAATATGTATGGAAATGGAAGTGTTAGAACTGGAAGAGAAGAAAAGGTCTACCTCTGGTTTGATCCCACACAGGAGTTTCATCAATATACCATTCTTTGGAACACTCACCATATTGTGTAAGTCCTCCATAAATTAACCTCAACCCTGGTTCCATGATCCATTTGATACATTACTACAAAATCAGTTTTATTTCACATCAAATATCTCTAAATGTGTTAATTAATAGACTATAACAAACAATTGTGCACTCCATGTGGAAGTGTTACAATAGAATGTTGACTTATTTGGCTATTGTAATAAGTTTTCTAGGTCATTTTTTAATATAAAATGTCTTATTAGTTTTTTTAAAAACTTATAGGTTAGTTTTTAGAGGTATTCTATTAACACAATTTTACAATACATCCTTTTCTTGTAGTATCATATAAAATGAATAAAATTTAATAAAAAAATGCATGTCCTAAGTTAGCTCAACAGTATCGTATCAACTTATTGAACGTCTTTATCTGATGCATAATTATTTGGTCTATAAACATAAGTTCTATTTACTAAGGCATTTAAATATGCGTATACGTATATAGAGGAAAGTTCAAATGTGAACCAGTTTTTAGTTGTAAACGTGAGGACAACCGAGAGCGCGACACGTGGCGGATGACTAGGCGCCACGTCGGCGTTGAGTGTGGTCCCCCCCTTTAATTCAATGCCCTCCCCATGAATCGCGCCTAGTCATCCGCCGTGGATCTGATGTGGCGCCTGGTCATCCGCCACGTGTCGCTCTCTCGGTTGTCCTCACGTTCACAACCAAAAAGTGGTTCACATTTGAACCCACCCCTACGTATATTATATAGAGGAGAGTTATTTTGTTTAACCCATAAATTTGTGTTAACCGTGTTAACCAAAAATGGACCAATAGGATTTCTTTATTTTCCCTATTTTTTTGCATATGTGGGTCAACCTCCTTTATTTTAGGATTTACTTAACTTCCCTCTAATTTATCAAATCAATCTTAACCATTGATTGAAATGATCAACGGTGGTTATATGGTTAACACGGTTAACACAAATTAATGAGTTAACAAAATAACTTAACCCTATATATATATATATATATATTTGACATCCTATGAAACATATATTGTAATGACATGACTTAACCCACGTGACTATATATACGATGTATGATCAACTAGTTTATAATGATGTTTCTTGCAGGTTTCTAGTAGACAACATACCTGTGAGAGAGGTAATCAACAATCAAGCTATCTCATATGTCTACCCATCAAAGCCGATGTCGCTGTACGCAACCATATGGGACGCTTCAGATTGGGCAACGGATGGAGGAAAATATCCCGTGAACTATAAATATGCACCTTTTGTGGCATCATTGGGAGAACTGAAAATCGAAGGTTGTATGACACAAAATATAAGCTCACCAACGACTGCTGAATGTTCAAAGAATGCAACCCTTTCGAGCTCGAATACGGTTGAAGGAGCGAATTATGCAAGACTCTCGAAACAACAGATGGTTGGATTAAGTTGGGTTAGAAGAAAACATATGTTTTATTCATATTGTAATGACACAAAAAGATATAAAACATTGCCAGCAGAGTGTAGTGCTCACTAATTAATTCATTGTAATTACAATTTACATGTCAAGTTCCAATTTTTAGGTTAAGGGATTGAGGATGCAAACGAACCAAACAACTTGTAGATAGAATTTGTTAATTTCCCGCCTTTTCTTTTTTATGTATTGATGAAAAGATTGTTTTTTTTATTTATAAAAGAATCATAATTGGTAACATTTTTATTTTTATTTTTGTTACCCGTGGTCGTTCAGACCATCAGAAGTTGACGGGCAATGAGAATGAAAATGAGAGTTGTTGATGCAAAAGACCAAACTCTATATTCAAAGGATATAGATGTGAACCACCAACTCATCAAGGAATATTTACTCATCTTTGTTACTGTCTTGAAGATCTTCAAAATATGAAATTGGAGCCTCAAGAATCCCCAAAAGCATATGAGAAACAGATGAGAAATGAAAAAAGTTATGTCCAATTAAATGAAGAAAATCTCGTTTTTAAGCGCTGTAGGTCAGGTGACCTTACCCCGGGACAGTGCCAGGGACAGAGGTAGTATAGAGCACCTGGTGGCACGTGCCACCGTATTATTTGTCCGACGAAGCGTAAAAAATTTAATTTTGTAAAGGTGCAACCATATTATTTTCGAAACTTCAAATAGTGCACCTAAAACCAAAGAATTCTTTCGAAACCAACCAAAAAACTAAAAATTTCTATCGAAATTGACAAAGAAACCGAAAGATTATCTCGAAATCAACTAAAAAATCGAAAAACTCTCTCAAAAGCAACCAAAAAATCAAAAAATTCTTTTGAAATCAATCAAAAACCAAAAAAAAAATCTCGATTCAACAAAAAATCAAAAAATCTACCAAAATCAACAAAAAAAACTTAAAAAATCTATCGAAATCAACAAAAAGAAATGAAAAAAAAAATCTCCTGAAATCAACAAAAAATTTAGTTATATAGTGCCAGCGGTTGAAAATTTTCCCGACTCCGTCCTTGGACAGTGCCAATGGCATAACAGCCGAAACCGCTGACCGAGATGTATCGAGGCTGGTGCACTCCTTGCGATCCTGCCATGCGACTATACCACTAGGCAAAGTCTTCACGCATTATAGCCCGAAATGTATGAGGATTTTTCGACCATTCTTTGATCGTTCCTGGACCACTTTCTCGCCATTCCTCGACTGTTTTCTTGATCGTTTCTCTAAATTACATTTTTTAATAACAACAAATTACGGGTGTTACACAAAAACACTCAGAAAATTGATATTTATCATATTTCTTATGTATAACTAGCATATACTACCAAAAAAAAAACATTGATCTTTGAAAAGTTTTCCCGTTCTTGTTTCCTTAGCCCAATAGGCTCAATATAGGATTAGATGAATTTAAGGGTGGTTCAATTTTGGGCCACATACAAAAAGCCCGAAGAAAACAATATAACACAATACTTGGCTAAGAAAACATTTTTATAGATGAACTTGATTTGTAATCATCCAAATAAATTTACAAGTTCCTAAAATCCAATAAAATAAAAATGGAGGGAAGCTGGTGAAGAACATGTAACCACGAGACAACTAATCTAGCCATTTTCAATCATTTATCAACAAGTTATATCTGAAAATCGAATTAGAAAATGAGTTTAATTATAATCATACGGTACAAGTGTACAAAATCTAACGGTGGATGAGGGTCCACCAAATAAAGAGAAGACAACAAATTTGGAAAGAATAAGGCATGTGAAAGCATGTGCATTCCGTTCCCACCATCAGAAAAGGAAACCCCGTTTCGATGTCAATCCATATACCCTTGTTGGTCCTCTACCCTCAATTACAATTCAAGAAGAAAAAATAACATTAAAATCGAGCTTTTGGAATTTCCGTAATTCGTTGATTTAGATAAATAGTCAGATGATGATACGTCTGTGATGTTAATTTTTATTTATTTATTAATGATTATGGATAATTTGATATTCATATAACATATGCAGGTTTAAATCTTATGCTCCTTTTTGCAAGTCGATCTATTAAGCCCAACAAACGAGGGTTTTCTTTTATATTGTTAATAGTTAGATGAGATTGTTGAAATTTGCATCTCCATATATAAAAATGGATTTCTTGTTTTTATACTACAACAAAATTTAATTTATAGAATGCAAAATATATATAAATGTTTTAATAGCGTTTTTATACATGACTTACGTTTGTAAGAGTAAATAATTATATATTCTATGCAAAGTGTTACTATAAGTTGATTTGACTAAATAACTTTGTTCATCCTTCTGATCTAATTTCTGCATTACAAAAAAATATTATTTACTCTTATGGAATATCCCCATCTATCCCGAGTTCGAATCCAGATGTCAGCATCATGTGGTCAGGCTTAGTCTCAGACGGCCGTAATTTAATTTTTAATTTGTCAAGAATGTAGTATATGCAAAGTCTAGATGAGCTTTTGTCAATAAAAATTTGTGTTCTATGTGAAGTGTTACTATAAATTGACAAGACATTTTAGATGTATGTATTAACAACACTTTTGAGGAAATATTTTATGAATAGACCATTTGTAGGATGCTTGTTTATAATAACAATATTCATATACGCTAATGTGATGATTCAATGCAAGAGTTTTATGTAAAAGAAATTTATTGCAATTCATTTATATAGAATCTAAATTTATTGGATTATATAAACTTAATTCTTATAAAAACAAATTATTAAGATTTAAGACATTTAATATATATTTGGCATTTTATAAACCCGATTTATCATAAAAACATAACGGGAACTCTTTAGTTAGGCCATTCACTGTGGGATGACCCGATGGCCATCGGGTATCAACAACCCATCGGGTTGTGGCTTGAACACCGGCGCGGCATATATCGGGTACCCCCCAATCGGTTTCACCAAGCCGACATGAAAAGGACCCCTACCCCACCCCCACCCCCCCCCCCTCTCTCTTCTTTCTCTCTCTTATTTATTTATTTATTTATTTTAAATGATTTTGGGTTGATAGTGGATGGATTGGGTTGTTTTGGGTAGTTTTGGGTAAAATAGTGGAAAACTGATGTGCCAGTTGAAACCATTAGGTAGTAGTGGGTCGACAACGGATGACCTTAGTAGTTATAGCTTTATAAAAGTATGTCGGTTTCGCCTTCAAGATGTTTGTTTTTTTATAGCAAAATGATACAATATGATTGGTGGTATTTTTATTTGTATATTTCTCATGCGAATGTAAATCCAAAATGGAAATGAAAGCTGTCTTTGAAGTTATTGTATATTTGTATTAAATCCAAAATGCCACCTTCAAGTTTCAAGGCCATTGGGACCATTGAAACATTTATGCTTGGAAAATTAAGATTGCTTACCAAAAGACCATAAAAATAAAGACCTTTTATGTAATTTCGTTGTACTTTCAATTAAAAAGGGGGTCTATTTTTATAGAGATGAGATTTAACCAACTTTTAAATCGTATCCATTAATCTAATGGTTAGGATAAATTTTCATGACATTTTTTAAGGTTGTTTTTAGATCTTATATAAATTAGATACCTACTTGTGCACATTACGGTGCAAAGTATCTCAAACTCTATAGCCGATAACTCCAAAGATTAATCTTGTTTATTACCTCTATTCACCATCATACGATATCGATTTTATGGTGGTGTTGCCAGAATCAACACTTTGCAACAAATATCGATTTTATGGTTTTATGTATATTTTTTTAAAAGTTCCCCGACAATAGGTTTTCAAACTCATAAGATTTTAACACATTTTGAAGGTTTTAATTAAATAATTATAATGATACAGTTATAATATTTTACAAATTTTTTGAATTAAAATATGTTCAATGATGAACTTATTTTGTCAAACAAAGAATTATAAGGATATAATTTGTTAAAAAAATGCATTTTACAAGTATAGTCAATTTATGATTATGTAAATTTGATATGATAATGATGTAAAATAAAAAAAATAAAAACAAAGTAATTTGTATATATTCATGATATTCAATAATATGTTTAAATACAAAATATTCAATATTGGATTTGTTTTTCAAAAACATTGACTAGACTATTACAATGTTATGTCAAAAAAGAATATATTGTATTTTTTTTTGTAACGACATGTTGATGTAACGGAGTATCATCGTGCAACCATGGCACCAAGTCACGATGACCCGAGTACGAAACCTCTCGAATAACCACCCCCAGCCTAGCCATCCAGTTTTCATTTAAATGGCCTCAAGGCATCAGCTGGGATTCGAACCCCACATAGTTCAGGGGAAATCCCTTACAATGGACTTTAGTATGAGTTCAACTCCTGACCTTCACCATATGGGAACTATAATCCATGCATCAGACCAACTAAGCTACACTTTAGTCACAACTATTTAAATTAATATAATAAAGATATACAATCAGAAAATAAGGATTAAGTATAATTTATAAACTAAAAAAAACAAAACATGGAATGTTGGTTAAAACGAGTGGGTGTGGAAGACTTGTGCATAGTTTAACAAGTTGCGCATCAAGCTTTAAAAGTAGGGAAAAGTCCAAAAAAAACCCAACAAACTATTTCATTTTGAATAGTTAAGTTCCTAAACAATTTTTTTGAACAAAAAAGCCATTAAACTTTCTCATTTTGAATGATTAAGTCACTAAACTATTTTTTTGAATGAAAAAACCATTAAACTTTTTCGTTTTGAATGATTAAGTCCCTAAACATTTTTTTCAACGAATTAAATCATTGAATTTTTTAAAATTTGCTACTTATATTTGTTTAAACTAAATTAACATAGTTATATTTTACCTTTAAAACATTCACAGTCGGTTACATTTAATTTTTTAATTTTTATTAAAAGGTGGTAAGTAACCAAATTTTGAACTTTTAATGATTTATTTATCAAAAAGAAATTGACCGAGAACTTAATAGGAATCAACATGCATGGTCATATGGATGTCAAATTAATAAGAATATAACGATCATTCCTTGTATAATTTTTATGCTCAAATTCTGGTTGTATTTTGTCGATTTTCAAGTAAAATAGGGGATATTTTTATTTTGCAAACGAAGGTGACAAGCTTTTTGTCACATACGCTAGATCATCTTAATCTAGTGGTTATGGTAAGTTTTTTTATGGATTTTTTTTGTCTTTCTATGCATAGAGAGAGAAAGTTAGAGATATAAAAGTTTGTCATCATGTACCATTATATCATTAAAAAGAAGGGTGATAGTTTTTGGCTTAATCAACTTACTTCGTGTATACGTTAGAATAAAAGTCCTTATCACTTAACTTTATGATTTTTATTCTAATTCGCTTTCAATTGAGTTGTTCATAGCTATCTATTACAAGTTTGAAACCTTACCTAGAGTGATCCTCAAGTAGATTATAGAGCTTGAGAAATGAAGTGGTTTGAGGCCAAAACGTTCAAATGATCTCTTTAACAAACACATACCACCTATGTTTTTATTTCTTTCATCTTCTAGTTCATTTAAAATATACATGTTATATTACTACAACAAAGCATTTGGGGTAATAATGAAAGTTGAAGCATATAGTGAGAAGAAATCGTTCAAGTTAAATGATATGGGACTCTAATAACAATTATAATCATATAGTTGCAACTCAGTGACTCTTCATCCAACCATTCTTAATATACATCCAAATAAAGTAACATAACTTCATCAAATGATAGGCCAAATACTGACAACACGGTCCTACAAGTATAACCCGTCAGTCTTTTATTTTACATATAATCAAATCAGTTTCGATCAAGAGCAATTTTTTGTCTTCAAGTGTTTGAATTATTCTTTGAGTACAAGTTCACTTTGTATTTAAACCAAGGTGTTTTAACTTGTGTGCAAGTCAAGATCAGTATGAGTTGCCAATTCACATGGAAACATGGGATCTAGGGAATAATTCAAGGTCTTTCTTTGGCCCATTTGATTGTTACAACTACTCCTACATTACATGCACGTATTCAAAACGAACATCTCATATGGCTATGAAAGCCCTAGGAAAATGAACAGTCACAATTATTCTTTCGATTAGTAGATGCATCTAGACTTCATGTTGGTAGACTCTAGGTTCAATAATGTGCTTCATTTTTCTTAATTTGGTAAACATGGACCCTTGAGACTGACGTTATGAAAAACATTTGAGAATTCTCCTCAAGTTTCATGCATTTGATACTGAAAACTTTCAGAGAAAAACTAATCGTCCTCTTTTTGAAGATATGACAAGGAAATCGAGTTTTTATAGACCTTCGACGACGATGAGAACAAAAACGGTGATAATGGGTCTCCTTGCCTAACCCCTACCAAGACAGAATTCCTTAGTCAGAGAGCCGTTAACCAAGATGGAAGTTGTGGGAAAACGAAGACATGTGTGAATCCCCTTTCACAATTTTTTACTCGCATTTGTTGCATGACGGTTAAGATGAAAACCCAAATTTATGTTGTGAAAAACTTTCTTGAAAATCAACTTTAAGGGTAAAGCAACATTTTTTAGAAAGTGTCTAACAAAAAAGATAAATAATTTGTTAATAGAAATGAAAAAAAAAGATAAATAATTTGTTGTGTTTGAAGTGGGAGAAACATTGGTTGGACACGGGAGGACTAAAAGTTCACACGTGTGTAAAAAACAACTTATCTGAGATTCGTGTACTACGAGGAGTAGTAAACTGAGCTGTCAAACACGTGGTGTGGTCGTTGTGTTACCGTTATTGTGACCCACACCCCCACGCACATCACAGCCTATAATAACTATGGATATACTCATCATTTTACCCCTTCATCTCTCTTGTAACGTCGGTTTTTTCTTCTGTCTCTTCCATTAGTCCTTACGAAACCCCTATGGTACTCACTATTCAGCCTCACGTATCCTTCTAACCAATTAATAAAAAAAAGTAAAAAAAAAGAGATGAGAGAGATGGACACATGAAAGAGAGAAAAAGAGTTTTCCCGGTTGTAATGGTCATGCTCGCGGGATGGAAATCCTCAAGTTGGCGGGGATGGGGACGGTGTTCACGCTGCCACCCCTATTAGCTCTCCCCATTGAGTGGGGTGGGTATACCACACCCCCTATAAATATTTAACACATCTATATTAGAATGCATTTAACGAGTAACTTAACAATCATATTAAATCTATAAATTATATTACGAAAAGTTATCTAAATTATTGAGTTAGATTGGATTTATTTCAACCTACTAAATCTTGTTTGTTCTAATTTTAAATTAACTAGTCTTCGGCACCGCGCGTTGCGCGGTGTTGATAAAGTTTTTATAAAGTATTGTCGTTAAATGAGTCGATGATCACATATCATATATTAAGTTAATTAAAAAATCGATATTAGACTTGATGTGAAGTTACCTCATCATCTTTAGTTGTTTCTTTTAAGTTCTAATATATATATATATAAAGTAATAACTAATAAATTCTATATCGTTGTGCGTTGTAATTGACTCAAATAATTATATGTGAATATAATTGAGTTGTTAATGTTTTCATGTTAAGGTTGTTTTTTCATAAATTAGTTTTTAGGTTAAAAATCTTGAAAAAATAAGAGGTTTTATATCAATTATAATTCCATTTTTTTACATTCTTTCATTTCAGATAAAATTGGAATAACTATATCCATTAATTGTAGTGAGTTACTGTTTCGAGATGAAACTGAAAAAATTATATATTAATAATAGTAGCAAGTTATTTTTGCAAATTTTATATATTTGTTTAATTTAATTTAAAATTTGAACTCACCTCTGTATATGTTTCTATCTTTCGTTTTTCATATTGCTAGTTTTTTTTTTTTGACAAAACATATTGCTAGTTGATTATGATATATTTTAGTTTTGATTATAATTTTAACTATATCTATTGATTCTACTAATTGTTTCTAATTGTATGTATTTGTTTAGTTAATGATATTAAATATAATAAGTATCCATTAAGTTATTAATGAGAGAGTTAGTAATAAATACTTAATTATATATAAATTTTATTTAACAATAATATATATATATATATATATATATATATCAAATATTCCACTTATTAAAGAGCTGGATAACAATAAATATTTAACTATACATTAATTTTGATTTTATTTATATATATATTAGTTTTAATATTATTTTATATTTTTATTATTTTTAATAAAATATTAAATAGTAATAATAATAATAAGTTGGTTCAGACTTTGTATATTAATTGAAAATTAAATATTTAAAGTTATTGGAATATATATAACACATATCAATATATACCATAAATTTTTTTATTATTTTGTTTTACATCATATAATATATATATATATATATATATAGGGTTGAGTTCCGTTGTTAACCACAAATAGTGTGTTAACCGTGTTAACCCATCACAACCCTTAATAATTTAGATCTAGGGTCAAGATTAAATCCTTATAATTAGGGAATTTTTAATAATTAATAATTAAAAAATACAGCAAACACAAGTGCACAGGGGTATTTTGGGAAAGCCACCTCCATCCTCCCCCCTCCACCCGGTGAACACATGTGCACTGCCGCCTCCTTCCTCCTCCTCCACCCGGTGAACACATGTGCACCGCCGCCTTCTTCCTCCTCCTCCACCCGGTAAACACATGTGCACCTCCGCCTTCTACCTCCTCCTCCACCCGGTGAACACATGTGCACTGCCGCCTCCTTCCTCCTCCTCCACCCGGTGAACACATGTGCACCGCCGCCTTCTTCCTCCTCCTCCACCCGGTAAACACATGTGCACCTCCGCCTTCTACCTCCTCCTCCACCCGGTAAACACATGTGCACCGCCGCCTCCTACCTCCTCCTCCACCCGGTGAACACATGTGCATCGCCGCCTCCTTCCTCCTCCACCCGGTGAACACATGTGCACCGCCGCCTCATTCCTCCTTCACCCGGTAAACACATGTGCACAACCACCATCACAACTAACACCACCACCACCACCACACCCAACACTAGTAGTCCACCACCATCAGACCTACCACCACCAGACCCACCACCACTACAACCACTACCATCACGGCTACCACCACCACCACTACAGCCACCACCATCACAGCTACCACCACACCTAATACACCCACCACCATCACAGCTATCACCACCACCACCACCATCTCCAAACCACCATTACACCCACCACCACCACCAAACTAGCACCACCACCCAAAACACGTGTGCACACGACACAACACCTGTGCACGACGCCACCGCCTCATCCTCTCCATCACCGTCGCCGGAGATTTAAAGTCCAGGAGGCACCACCACCGACATCAACAGCAACACCAGCTCCTGATCTGAAACCCACCACCATCGTTCAGATCTAGAGGGCGGCGGATCTGGTGGAGGGCGGCAGATCTGGTGGAGATGGTGGATGGCGGCGGATCTGGTGGAAGTGGTGGAGCTCGATGGATCTGGTGGAGGTGGAGGAGGGCGGCGGATCTGGCGAAAGTGGTGAACGACGGTAGATCTGGCGGAGGTGGTGGATGGCGACAAATCTGACGGAGGTGGTGGAGGAGGTGGTTGGCCGTGGTCGGAGAAAGACGTCGGAGACTTTGGTGGCAGCGATGGTGGTGGTGTTGGAAGGCGGTGTCGGTGGTGTTGGAGGGCGGCGATTGTGGTGGTGGTGGTGGAAGCCGGCGGTTGTGGTGGTGGTGGTGGTAGCCGGCGGTTGTGGTGGTGGTGGAAGCCGGCGGATGTGGTGGTGGCGACGGTGGAGGGTGGGGGTTGGGGTGGTGGTGGTGGTGGAGGGTATGGGTTGTGGTTGTGGTTGGGAGGGAGAAGAAGGGTTTTGAGAGGCATTGGGAGGAAGGTGAATTAGAATGTCTGTGTGCATTGAATTTTTGGAAGAATATTAGAAGAAGGATGAAATTACCCAAATTACCCTTCATTAATTAAATGGTAAACTGATTTCTTATTGGTTAATCCAAGTTAACACGGTTAACACATTATTTGTGGTTAACAACGGAACTCTCCTCTATATATATATACTTCTATTCACATGAGATGTAATTGAATACATTATTATATGTGTCTTTTTTACAATAAAAAAATTTATAAGTTAAATAAAAAATTTAAGATGATGATTATTTACGTCAATAGTTTCTTATGATTTTAGTCATATTATTTACATAACACTCTTATGAAAACATAAAAGATTTAGAAAAGAATCATAACTAAAGAAAGACTAAAAAAACCAAATGTTATTATTTGGAGTTCGATTGTTGTCAACAATTTCTTTTCTAGGAAACTACAACAATATAAGCAAAACAAATTGAGAAAAAACCCTACATAAAACACTCGTACAACATAAAATATCAAGTGGAAAACATGAAAGAGAAAAAAATAACAATTGTTAAGAAATTCCAAATAAAACTCAAAAACTTATTAACAATCGATTATAATATACACAAATCAAAAACATTATTTGAATTTTGATGGAAAAATGTTATAGTACATAAATATCAATTAGGAAGCATGAAGGAGAACAAATATAACAATTGGAATAAGTTTCAAAAATAGAAAAACAAAAAACTTTTATAAAAACAATACAAAATATACACAAAAACGTATAAAAATTATATGGAATTTTTTTATAGAAAAATATAATAATATTGATTGACATGCATATATGTACACATAAACAATATATAACTTACGAAAATCATAAAATAATCATAAAAAGTGTTAACCTACCTTGAAGTTATACGAAGATTGAGCAACAATGTTGATGGGATATGAATGAATTATAAAAAATAGAAACAACAAACAAAATAGGAACACAATAGTATAACAAAGAACAAAAAGTTGTTAATTACATTTTGGTGGAGTATAGGTTGTAATTTAGAGCATCTCCAACAGGTTTGCTAAAATAGAAAAAAGTGAGGTTTTGTTTGCTAAAATGCTCCAACAGGATTGCTATCCCATTCTCTAAAATAGAAAATTTTGGAGAAATCTCTAAATATAGAGATTTCTCTAAAATCTCTAAAAGTAGAGAGAAAAATATTATTTTAATATTTTCCACCAATAGAATAATTTGATTGTTTAATTTTTTTTAAAAAGTTCATTGGAACAATAAATGTAAGTATAATTTTAGTAATATAAATGATGATAAAATCTCTATAATAGAAAAGCTGTTGGAGATAGAAAAATATGATTTTAGAGATTTTGACATTTCATTTGCTATTTTAAAAAAATTATAGCAAACCTGTTGGAGATGCTCTTATAGATGATTATGTTGTAGGTTTTCTTTCAATTAATAATTGTGAATATGAAGAGGCTAAAATAAATGTATTTAAGAATTTAAATAATGTGTAAGTTAAGGCTAATTAAATTATAAGTAAAATTATCAAATAGTATAAGGGTATGAGAAGGTGAAAAGGGTAGAGTAATTGTTTTTAAAAGTTAAATAATATGAAAGTTAAAGACAATTTAATTGTTAAGTTAAATTACCAAATTGTCCTTCTTATAATAAAACATGGAATTTATATTTAAGGGTAGAATAGTCTTTAGCTTAATTGATATTTAAAAAACTCAAAAAAGGAGAAAATTCTTTTGGGCAAATACTCAATAGATAGAATGCCACATCATACACCCAACATCCTCCTTTTATATATATATAGATTAGGCTAAAAGTACACAAATCTCTGGTTTTGTAGTTTTATAGTTACATCAGCGCCACGACAACTTTTAATTATTTCATACTCAAACCATCATCAACCTTTTAAATTCCCTAACATAACTTTTTGGTTTCGTGGTTTCAATTTTGTTTGTTTTTAAATAAACTAAAACAATGTAACCAATAAAAATAGAATTTCGTAAATTCATTAAAATTAAAATTAAAATTAAAATTAAAAACTACAAAATAAACTTAAAATTTACAACATAAAAATTAAAATTACCAATCATATTTAATTCTCATTTCATTTCTTCCTCACCAAAGTAGCCGCTAAAATGGATCCCGTAAGGTGGTCATGCGAGCTGCAGTAAAACTTGAAGTCTCTTTCTTGCTGTTTTTGTTGTTCGAGTTCAATTTTTTTTTTTCATTTTGTAACTCATTGTACCGTTGGTTTATTAGTCGAAGTCGGTTATTTAAGACAACAAAGAATTAATGCTTTCGATTGGATTCGATCCGGACGTATTACTCCTTGATGCCCTTTTTGCCTTGTTCCTCCCGATCGGTCATTGAAGTTGCGGCATCTCGGCTTCATTCATCATCGTCATCGGGAACATTAAAAGTATTGGAAGACTCAGAAATTTTGCTTTTTTGTAGGCCGGGATGTACTTGTCGACATCGTTGGAACCCGGTTCCATCTTGGATAACGTTTTAGGGTCTCCCACACTTGTTCATAGATGAAAGAACTTCTGACTTCCTCTCGGTATTGGCCGAGTGTCTTTTGTAGCACATCGATGTTGTTTGTTCAGCATGGTCTATTACCTTTAAGGTTGTTGTAGATGATGGCAAAACGCGAGACTTTCCTCCTTAAGTCGTTCTACTTGGTGATAATTTGATGATATGTTATATAGGGTTGACAATACATCTTATCGTAAAATATATTTTCGATTTTCTTCCTAAATAACGTCACTTCCTCTTCTTTAGTCCACGTTTTGTGCTTGGCCCTGTTTTCATAAGTTCTCGGCTTTTTTTCGCTCTTTTTAGTTCTTACATTGTCGGGTTGGATTTTTGTGTAGGAAGTGATTGTAGAGTTCACGGTTCTTGCGTTTCGGGAACAAATTATTGTTGTGAAGAAATCTGAATCAAGTGCGGTTGGTTCAGATTGAGGTTAAGGAAGTTGGAATTTCCGGTGTCGTGGAGTTCCAAAATCAAAAGGAATTCCACTAGCTGCCACCAAACTGAAATATGTAATTGATAAGGAATGAAAGATTATTGTTGATGAAATTGCGAAATATAACCCCCATTCTGGTCTTGAAAGTGTAGAACATAACCGGGTGTAGCAAATGGACTAAAGCTAAGTTCGGGTCTTGTTGTGGTGTACCCGAACTCCTCAACTGGTTACGACGGGATTTAGGTGTTGTGTCATGAATTCATTATGGAAGTAAGTGATGAAGGAATGAAGAGATGGAATAAGATATTGAATTTGAGAAATAGAAGAGAAAGTTTGATGTAAAAAAATAGAAGTTTGAATAAGATATATATAGAGTCACCTTATTTTACAAACTCATGAATTTGTGCAAACTTTACAAACCATGGTTCCACCAAAATCCATTTTTCTAATTAAATATAGAGAGAAAGAGAGGCAAGAGAGAGAATACAAAAGTAGTTCAAAATATAGGAGAAAAGAAATATTTTCTTTCAACTTGAAAATACAAAAGATGTACATTTAACGTCAAGAGATTGAACGACATATGGAAAAAAGAAATTAAGTAAAAATAAAATTATCATTCTCACAATTTGGTCAGGATTAAAGATTAATGTATCTGCAGGAATGATTCCATTACATAATATCAAACCAAACAACCGTTTTCATTATCATTTTAATTCCTTAACAACCCCCCCCCCAAAAAAAAAAAAAAAAAATAATAATAATAAAAAAATACCCCCTTAAATCGATAATATTTTACTTTATATTTGATTATTTAAGTTTTTTAAACCGTTGAATTATATTAAATACATTAAATTTTATTTAAATGATGGAAAATGGTATAGTTATGTTGTTTTTGTGTAACTATAATTTTAAATTAAACAAGCCAAATCATAAAATCATTTTTTATTTTATTTAGAGCGAACGAATATGATTTATTTTTATGATTTATTATAAAAATTATATGTGATAAAATTAATTTTTTAATTTAACAAATCAAATCTTAAAATAAGCTCTTACTTCATTTATTTTGATAAGCTATATGAATTTATGTGTTTAAAAGTATTTATTTTTACTTCTTTACTAAAAAGGACAAAAGAATAGAAAAATACTAAAATAGTCTTTGATTTAACGAAGTTAACGATTGACATAGTCATAACAAAGTCAAATCCACAAGTACTAGTATGACTTTACCAAATTACCCTTTGTTTACCTATGTTTTTATTCCGTGAGTGCAACCCAATTTCACAATATTAAAAATCTGCCATTTCGATCAATTTAATAAGTTGAATAGGAAATTGAATAGATGAGATTGCTTAACAAATTATTTTGATTAACAAAAGACGATGTGGATATATATATATATATATATATATATATATATTGTTGTCATAATGTGACAAAATTTATAGATTTGATTATAAGGATCGTAAGAATAAGTTTAATTATTGATTAGGAAAAAGTTTTGAAAAAAACAATGAATTATATCGTTTTAAATGATTATGTTGAGTTAAGTTCTGGTGAGACCAAGCCTTTTTGGTGAGACCGGTGAGACCAACATATTTTACTTGAAACTTCACATCAAAACATTTGTGAAGGTAAAAAAAATTGAACATTCATCGTTAAAACATACTAAAAAACACTATCGGAAAAAAAATTCCAAAAAAAGGTTAAAAAACGAAACCTTCACAGCAGTTTTTTTTGTGAAGGTTCGCATTATATATATGTAACCTTCACAGAAGTTGAGCTGTGAAGGTTTCGTTTTTTGACTTGTTTTCGATATTTTTTTGCATCGAAAGTGAATTTTAGGTCTGCGTATTCGAGTTTTATGTACATTCACGGTGTTTTTTTTATGAAGTTTCATACGTTAGGTATTGGTCTCACGCGGTCTCACGGTAACAGCTTGATCTCACCTGATCCTAAGTCTGATTATGTTTGTTACCTAATCTTTTAAATGAAAAACCTATTAAATTTTTTCATTTCAAATGATAAAGTTATTGAACTATTTTTTTTTAATGAAAACCGCATTAAAGTTTCTCATTTAGATTCAATAAGTCTTCTAACATTTTCTTTTTCAATAAAATAAATAATTGAATATTTAGAAATTTGCTATTTACATTCGTTACTTATACTAGTATAGTTATATTTTAAAACTTCTTAATTGGTTACAAGTAATTCTCTTATTTTCATTTAAATGATGTAAGTAAGCAATTCATGAATAAAAGTTTGACGGTTTATTTAATCAAAAAAATTGTTCAAAAATAAAATCATTTAAAATGAGAAAGTTTAATAGTTTATTCATTTAAAAATAGTTTAAGAGTTTGTCATTTAAAATAAGAGAATTTATTTAAATTTTCATTCAAAATAATAGTTTAAAAACTTTACCATTCAAATCATGATACTTTGTTAGATTTTTCTAAACTTTTCTTTTTCCGATAATTTATATATAATCTTCTATACACAAACAGGGATATTTTTAAATTAAATAATTCATACCATTTGACTTTTCTTAATTTGACACTCCTACTAATATATTTCTGTAAGATATCAATATTGGTTGTAGAGGGGAACAATTGACACCTCTTCTACTTGATGTATTTTTAAACCGTTAGAGAAACATAAAAGAAAATAGTGATTAAGAATTAAATTGTTTAAAAAATATGAGTTCACTTTCCGAATTCATATTTTAACTCTATGTCTGGATTTCATAAAATTCAACTTTTTGGGCACAATATCGAAAGAAATATTATTGGAGAGTAATTTGAATTTTGTTCAAAATCGTAGAGGGTGTTTGGGAGTCCATTATAAAGCTCCTTTTTAACTTATTGACTTCTCCAAGAAGTCAATAAGTTAAAATGGTGTTTGGCAATGTAAAATGACTTCTTGAAATTTCATTTGAACAAGGGAGGAAATGGAGGTTTTGAGAAGTAAAAAATCTTGACTTCTCCAAGAAGTCAATAAGGACTTTTGGGGAAAATGACTTTTGAACCCAAAAATGGAATCCCAAACACCCTCGTAAGTACCAAAAACATATGTATATCATATATATATACTAGCTCCATTAAAAAAGAAGAAGAAATCATAATCGAAATGGCAATCATGGCAAATCAATAGCAAATTGATTGTTACAATCGTTATTAGCTATAGTAAGTGCAACATAATTGCACAATAACTGCACCAAAAATCTGGTTATGGAGGTCCAAAACTCTTGTCCTACAAAAGACTAGAGAAAGAATAGAATTTTGGTACAGAGATAGCCAATCAGAGACCAACTAGAATCTTGGTCTGACCAAACAGACTTCTTGTCCTTAAACCAACTAGAAATCTAGTCAAACCAACCAAAATTATGGTCTTAAGTTTTCAGAACATAGTCTGAAAACATACAACATGATCTTAAACTCAAAACTGATTAGGATGAGGATTGTCTTCATTTAGATCACATTTTTCCATTGCAATCCAAGTCCAAAATTCTGAGCGCTGCTCCAAATTCTAAGGGGACTCTGCCTCTTAGATGTCGCAAGGGGTCGCATCCCCCTTGACCC
>CM058044.1:68584160-68723873 GCA_030169165.1 Centaurea solstitialis | reverse complement strand
ATTGTCTTCTGTTATGAAACAATGGTTACTAAAATTCTCAAGAAAAAAGCAGCTTTTTACCTAATTTAGTAAAAAATTAGCAACAACGTACTAGGTGCTGGAGGATCAGGACCAAATCCGCTAACAAATCCACCAAAGGGGCATTCCTGATTCTGCTGTGGATGAAACTTGTACAGATGGCCCTTATAGTTGAGGAGAGACTATCTAATGCACTAACTGAAGTTCTATTATCTTTATTTATTGATAATATATCAGGTGCAGATGAACCGTTTTGAGGAGGAGGTGACCCTATTGACAGTAGATCCAGCAGGACATCTGTGCCACTCTTTTGACCTGGGTTGTACCTGAAACCAAGAAAGATAAAACAACTATATGTTATCCCCCATAAATAACATAGAGAGAAGAAAAAGAAATGATTGTTCAAGAGGGAAAAAAGAATTTAGCTCTACAATACACATTCCTTTAAACTGAATAACTTTATATTCCAAGTGATAACTCTATCTACTTGATTATTATATGATCGTGAAGTCATAATTCAACAGTGGTCCTACCATGGTATCTGCTCACCAGCTTTTGCTGGTCGTTACATAGGTTTTAGAATATTGGTTCAGGTAAAAGTTTGCATAGGAGAAGTTGTGAATAAATGAATACAGCTTCAAGAGATGAAGTGAACTAGCAAATAAGGTTAGCTTGTACAATCACAAAGACCGTCCCTGGTGCATTGCATAAACTACATGCATCATCTCTATGTAAATAATTCTACATGTTTAGTCCTAGTATCCAAGAGTTGCATACAATCAAGTCTTGTTGACTGTTGCTTTAACAGTTCTCTGTTAAAAGCCATTCATGTAGTATTCACTTGACATTCTAAGGGAATTTGGTCAATACCTTTAAGGGTATTTTTGTAATTTATTTGTACTTATTATCTTTTTTCTTTTAATTTAAGGGACAAACATTCATACACATGTATACACTAGAAAACCATTTTGTTTAAGGGAAAACAGTTTGCTAGGGAATTAAGTCTAACCTGATCTTGATGTAGAGGATGTATCAACATCAAGAAGATCCTGAAGAAAGTTTCCCCTGAAGAGCTAGGTACTGCAGGTTCCTCTGATCCTAAATCGAGCAAGTCTACTAGAGGGGCTGCAGCTGTTTTGGCAACTCCATTGGGAAGATTTAGTGCAGTTCCCTGTGAAGTTGATACAGCTGCAGGCATAGAACCAGCTCTCCTTCCACTATAAGTTGCTTCATCAAGCACCGGCATCCTTTCAACCAGTGCAGACCTTCACATGTTCATTAGTATCTTTAAGATATTAAGCTTAAACAGCCTGGGTTTTTTTATAATTTAGGAAAAGTTCAAGTTCATAGGCGAGCTACTAGTAGTAGAAGACTAATCCATATCCTATATATTTTGATGCTTTTCAATATAGAATCGAATTCAATGGATCTCTGCTGCATTTCAAGCAGAAGGCTTCCTTTAGATTGAGTAATGATGTCCTTTATTCTCCTAAAAATAACAACTAAAATCAGAAATTTGATAGATTACATCAATGAAAGCTCAAAGTGGTACCCTGTCAGACGGAAGCTTTTTTAATCAGGAACCTTTTATTTAGCAAAAAGGGACAAAAGCCAAGATAGAATGCAGACAAATGGTGTCAATTCCTTTTGCGAAGATTAATATAAGGAAAGAAGAGAAAGAAACCAAAGTCATTACAAGCTGACAAGAGCCTCAACAAGGCAAGTAGAAATATGGAATGAAACTGAACACTTCCTGAATAATTAACATTTTGAGTAAACCCTCTTGTAAATTTGCATAAATCCGATTGCCAAAACCTACGTTCAACAAACAAAAAACAACTTACTGTGAGCAAGAAGGGAAACGAGATGACAGCTTTAATAAAGCAATCAAACACATGGATCTGGTAGTAAGATCCAATGTTGGCGCTTGATCGCAATTTCAATAACATCCACAGCATCATTCTCAGTTACCTGTTAAAACAACTCAAATTAACAAACTATGCTGGCAACAGTGAGATGCAAAAATATATACATGATAGAGGAAAAGGCAAGTTCAATATAGAATTGGCTAGATTTTCACCACCCTCATAACACCTAATCTCTGAAAGCTTGAAGATTTCTAATGCCCTGTACCAATTGAGTGTACTAGATCTTAATGCCGCATGACCCAAACGTAAAGCATATATAATATAACTTTCCTACAATTAGATGTCACACAAACATGGCTCACATGTGACTGGATAAACATTGATATGAATCTCAAAAAGTCAATAGCCAGAATCACACTGCTGCTCTGCTATATGGTTTTGTAAAATGCACATGTTTAGGGGGCTCTGAACTCTTTAGAGCAAATGGAAATTAACATGGAAAGAGAGTTCATACATTATGGAGAAACAAACTTACAGTAATAGGTTCCTCCACATCAAGCATTCCAATATTGTTGACCAACATGTCACCATATTCTCCGATGCACCATACAGCTACACGGACAAGTGTTTCCTGTTTTGGGAAGCAATAGGAAATATACATTGATACCTATATGTAACTGGTACAATGAAAAGGAACTGCCAGTAAAACATCAATGCACCAAACTGACCAAGGATCGTTAAGCAAGGACTTCACTGTACCTGGTCACCTGATGTTTGGATTGCCTTGTAGAGTGACCTTACTGTATATCCATGGAGGTTAGAAGCATTGGTTATCACAACGATAAGGGCATGCCATACTTCATCCTTTATGTAATTTCCAGCCTACTAACAGTAGAATAAGAGATTAGTAGTGCGGCAACCGCATGTGAAATATTAGTGACTCAGATTTGGAGATGCCCAAATACATGGAATGAAGTAATCAAGGTGCAGGACTCACTGAGCAAACTAACCTAAAAGCAATATAGATTTTGACGAAGTCTTAGGTCAAAAGAAAAGCATCAAGCATGACTGATATAAACTTGGGCACGAGCAGAAAGACAGTGAAACAGGCAACCTTTACTAGAGAAAAACATTGTTTACTTCAACTAAATTCCTCGTAATGATTTCACATAATCGTTGTTCAACAACTTAAGTTCTTAACGGGCTACAAATAACTTCCACGATGGTTTTTAAGTTGATTTGCAGGCTACTGGATCAGCCAATCACTTCCAGTTTGGGGCGTTGGTGTTACAACTTACAAATGGTATCAAAGCAGTGGCCGGGGTAGCAAGTTGGACTCATCATCTCTTGTCGATATTGATTCTAGGTCTGTTTGAATGGGATTTTTATATAGGCCTAATGAGGCATCAGAAATTTATGGGATTTTGTGATAGCTCGTCTCACAGAGATTATGAATTAAAACTGGCAGTCACTTACAAGTCCTTACTAATGGGCTATTAATAACTTCATGATGGTTTTAGGTTGACTTTGAGATTGATCCGGCGTACTACTTTGGGCATAGGGTGCTATAAACAATGCATGAAAAAATGAGAGTCATCGTTCAGACGAACTTACGACCATAATGCATACCTGCGGTAGAACCTTGAGCATCTGATCAATGTACCAAATCTTGTCCGGGGAAAGGCTAAAACCCAGAGAAGAAATATTAGCATGTGCATGATAAGTTAAAATCATCAAAATCTTAACTTCAACACCAAATAGAAAAATTGGAAGTGATTACAAATAAATGTTGCACCAAAGATACCAATTCCATTTACGTAGAATACATGGAAAATTCCCTGTGGTCATGTTAGATTCCAAATATGCATCAGTGGATGACTTTACATCATGACGAATAGCGAAGTAGCTAGACAAGAGGCATATAGGATGAATGAAAGTTGTTCATTTCTAAAGATGAATCTAATGTTTTCTGTATTCCATCCAGATAATTGATCAGGTAGTTGCCACTTGCAAGTAACTGAACATAACTATATCATTCCTCATTTCCCGGGCTTACCCATGTATGTACATTAGTACATCAGTACCACCAGATTAACTATGAGTTCTCTTCCCAAGAAAGTTATATCATTGTTGTCTGGATGCAAAACATATACTACAGTGTCTATATTATGAGGTTTAGGTACCTAATGAGATTTTTTTTTCTATGTAGGACAACCAGTTTATAGAATCTTTCTAGTTGGTTATTTAGATCACTCCGGCGATATCCACAATCATTGAGCCTTCCAGAGATCCATTCCCTAGGAGTGTAAAAGGTCGGAGCTTTTAACGAGCTACTCGAGATCTAGCTTAATAATTATCAAGCTCAAGTCATCTCAAACATAAAATAGAATTCGTTTACTTAACAGCTGAGCTTTACAACACTAATGTTCGACTCGGGTCGTTTGGAAACTCAATTCAATTTTTCGAGTCGAGCCGAGCCGAACCATTCAAGCATACCCTTTTTCGAGCCAAACATGCTCATATCTTTATTAATGATACAATAAAACTACAAAAGGTTTTACATTGTAATAATGTAATAACTTCACAATTCTAATACCAACAAAAACCATTTGTTATATAAATAGAAACCTTGAACTTACTTTTCCACAATGGAGCAAATTTTTGCAGTAAGATCTCCCTTGAAGTCCTGGTCACTTACTTGTAGATAATCGAATTAACTCCTTTGTCAAAGGTTTTACATTGCTCTCATTCACAAGAAGATATACAAGTTCAAGAGCTCTTTTACGAATTGAAGCATCTGAATCCTGAAAAAGAAAGGAACACCAAAAAGTTCACATGTGGTGTGGTAGATAGAAACTGCAACTATTCACCCCTGGATCCCAAAAAGTACATTCAGAAAGTGCAACAAGTTATAACTCGGTTAGCAGGGTTTTTTTTCTTAAGCCTCAAGGATGTAGAAAAGGTTATAGGGGATGTAGGAATATGGAACAGCGGGGATGATTAAGATGACCAAGAAAAGACGATTACAACAGGAGATGATTCACACATCTAGAGTACAAAAGCAGTTCTAAAATAATAGTTTCAGTACAAACATTACTAATACAAAGAATCAAGGGGATGTTTGATTCGTTGGATTCCAACGGAATTTGAAAGAATTGGAATGTCAATTCCATTGACCAAACTCCATTCTTAGCGTTTGGTTCAAGGATTGAATTGATTTGATTACACCAAATTCCACGGTTGAGGGATTTGAATCATTTAATCATTCCTTGGTATAACTAACAAATTTCATAATTTGTTTTATAAAGACAAAGTAACTTATGCAACCAATTTAACCAACACCACACACCACCACCCCACCGCTTCCCGCCACCCTAGTGCCACCGCCGCCACCCAAGCTCCCACCACACCATGACGCCACTACCATCGTCGCCACAGCCGCCACCCCCACCACCATCGATTAATATAATCATGTATTATATTTATAGTTTGAGGCTTTAAGCAAGAAAGTATGAGAATGTAATTAAGGAGTATTCGATCTATTATTGTTAGTTAATTCCAATTCCCGAAACTACATTCTGCCAACTTTTTCGCCAGGTTCTTGCTTTTTTGATTGGATATGTCAACCCAGGAAGTTTTGGTGACAAGACCTGGAGATATCAGCCAACCATGCAGATTCCAGTTCTTTTGAGAGATTCCATTCCCATTCTGCCAACCAAACGCACAGTCAAATTCCATCAAATTACATCCCAGTTCCACAAATTCAAGTTCCTTGATGGATTCCAGTCCACCAAATTCCATTCTGCGAACCAAGCACCCCCTAAGGATAACACCAGCAAGAAGAAAAAGGCTAACCTACATTTTTTGTGTTCCATCAAATCAAATTGAGTGTGAAGGCCTCTTGCTCATTTGCAAGTGTGCACTTTCAAATCTCACTCCCTCCACCTGGATGTTATTATTATATATACTCGTTTACTAATAAATGAAAGAATTACCTTTACACATTCTAAGATTGTGACACGGTGTCTCTGCACTGCTTGATCATCTACTGAAATTGCTTTCATCAGCATGTTCAACGCAACATACCTGTCATGTGAGGCTCAAAGTTTACAAGACTGAATCAGGAAATCTAGCAGTATTATATAATCTAAATGCACATAGCACTGATTACCATGGAAATCAATAATTGTAACTTCTAAAGGCTCCAACTCAACTAATCATGGAGAATTTCAAAATTCTTATGCAAAAAGTTATCACCTGAAAGATCATGGATGTGGCTATCACAGTTCAAGAAATCATATCATATCACAAAGCAAGGACAGGCAGTTGAATCAAGACCTTTTAGTTTAACCAAATAAGGTGACTACTTTCTAACTGGCTGGTGATGAATAACATTTTCATTGGATATGTGCAAGGGATTGAAAATGTGATGTTCGTCTTACAAATTCGATTGGTTGTTAAATTCTATAATATAGAGTACAAATTAAACAAGCAGCTAACCATTTGGGCAATCAAAGAGTCCATATATCTTCATGTTTGCATTAATTGTGCAACCTAAGCAAAAATTAAACCCTGTGCATTGAACAGGCTGGCAAGATCAAGTATACAAGATGAAGTTTTTACCACTTGATACCACAATAAGATCTTCATAAACGTTATATTGCAATACAAAATATGTTATGCAAAGTATTTTTTGCATTGATGCCATATATTTTAGCTCATGAAAAAGAAAATACTCACCTGATATTATTGTCACGGTTAGACAAGAATCGCCCCAAAATGTTGATTGCAAGAACACGCAAACCACTATTATCTTCAATGCTCATAATAGTTTCTACGCATTCATAAAGTATGGCATTCCCGGCATTCTTGTTCGACTCAGTTTTTGTTGCCACCTAGACATGGAATTCAGCAAGAGTAGTTAAGCAGACTTCATTACAAGATCATCAGTAAACTTTATGATTTAATTGTCTTTCACTATAGGTGCCAAAACAATTTCATAGAACTCTTCATGACAACTAACTTAGTGAAGATTAAAAGAAAGCTTGAAGGAGTGCAAAACTATGCAGCACACTTCACTTGAATGAGATACAATAAGAAAGCCCTTTTAGAAGAAGAGAAGCGCATACAAGGTAAAGCAACAATTGGACCGAAATTAATAGGATTAAGTCATAACATATAAATTCCGAATTAGACATATGATAAGCTTTAAATAAAAGATGTGAGCTAACCTGAGCAAGAATGTCATTCATACTATCACTAGCATCAGCATCTCCATGGCCTAAGACGCGCAAAAGGCGGAGCAGTCTTATATGGAGAAAAGGGTCGGCAATCCCACCAACATCGTATTCAGGTGCATATGGACTGTTCACGACATCCTTAAGAACTTTGACCAAGCCCTCTGTGCATTTCTAGACCAAAGGAAAAAATGTCTCATCACATAAACCAACCAGTGTACAGCACTCCAAATTGAAAAAATAATCATTGCAGATTCATATGTCAAGCGATTCTTAGGACAATTGTATGATAGAATAATTAAAGAAAGGAAAAGGAAGAAAATAGACTGCTCATGTCCCAACCAATTATACATGAAGTGAATAAGTTCAAGTGCTCAGCGAAGCAGAAGATCTCCAGCAAGCGACATCAATTTACCTTTCTGAAAAATTCAAGAGCCTCTTCACTGAGTTTACAGAGATCTGTACAGAGTTGGATTCCAGTTAAAAGAACTCCGTGATGCTTTTCTTTAAGTAAGGAGACAACAGGGTTTACAAAGTTTTCTGCAAGGTCGGGGACTTTCTTTACAATCCTTATTGAGCATAGTGCTGCCTGTACAATGTAAGCACTTATGTTAGGACAATGCCGTGAAGACTAAAAGAAGAAATACTCTCAAGAGAGATGGAATGAAATGTATGCCAATTGCATTTTGCATCCACAGGCCTTCTACAGTGCAAAGTGTTAAATGATTTTTTTTTTCATAACAAACACCGGAAATTAGATCAAGTATAATTACAGGAAAAACATATACTGATTGAAGCACTGCAAAAACAGGAGAAGTTCTAATAGTAGCCATGTCATACATGATGCATCAGGAAAAGGCACAATAAAAAGGTTCAAGATGATAACAAGAGAAAGAATATATTTGTTATAAACATAGTGTCACAGTCGAGAAAAATAAAACAACAAAAGCACCTAGTTGTTTTTCCTAGTCAAGTAAACATTTCTATGCACAAATGCTTTTACATTCACAAAATATCAGCAGACAATTTGAATGAAAATGGATTAGAAGGGAATGGTTTATGGAACTTATAGGGTACTCCGGAGGTCAGACTACTTGTCACGGTAGGATCAACAAAACAAAAATAACATGCTTAGGGTTCATGACCCCGTAGGGACCGTCTCCCATGAACTGAAAAGCTATATTTTCATCAACTTACTTTCTTCCGGACATTTGGATCTCGAAATTGCAGCAACCTTTCAACTTCAGGTGCAAGATCACGAGCCATTTCTGCAGAACATATGTTGCCCAAAGCACAAAGAGCTAGTCCCACAATATATTGGTTGGTATGATTAAGATCTCTGTCAGATGATGACAACAACAGTCCTCTATCATTAGGAGTTCCTTCTTACATATGCACAGTACTAAGCAACGAAGATAGTCAACCATGTTACTAAAACACAATATGTAAGAAAAAGAAAGAAAAAATAGGAGCATACTGCTTTAGTGAATTTGTGACCAGCATCAAAACTTCTTGTCTTTCATCAAGAAGCAGCATAAGTCCAAGATATCCGATTCTCTTCTCGGGAAATCCAGGAGCTGCTATTAACTTGAGGCATTCCATTTGGCCAAAATGTGTGGGATATCCTAGCATGTGAATGAACATGAGCTTTGCCAAGTTCCGGTGTCTATAATCTTGGTCATTATCACTGACTGCTGCACGAATAGAAGCACATTCTTTTCTAACAACAGCTCGCTCTTCTGCAGCAGTCTTGCAAGCACGTATTGCCCGAATCATGTCCCTGCAGTGGAGCAATACTTTGATTCACACCCAACTAAATAACAGCATGCTATTATCACTTTATGCATAACAAATGGACATAAATGGAACCACGTTTTTATCCACTAGCTGGAGCCTGGAAGTGCAATTTTGAAGAAACAAATTGAATACACTAATTATGAAAAGGATATCTGAAGGTCAGCAGTGGCTATAACGGACTAGGAGAAAGTAATAAAACATTGGCCAGCATATGACTACACATAAAATTACAGGATAACAGGCAATGAAGAAATTAAGGTAGACAGGGCAGGGTAATATACGTGATTTTATTGCCCCCTCTCTCCTCCCCCTCTATAACTTGATATTGAGTTTATTTACCATGCTCAACGATCATTCCTCAGGAGAAGCTGATGCTCCACTATGTTCCGCCTATATATAACCCTTCACGTATGTCTTGATCATCAAGGTTGGTCCCTAATATAATTGCTTCTGGTGTACAAAATAGATACAAATAATCACCACAAATTCCTTTGTCATCATAACCACCAAGTTCTGCCTACCAACTGAAATATGATACATTGGCAACGCTCCAACATGTTTAACCTCCTCATTTTACAGAGACATTAGGAAGCTTACTCTGGTCATCTAACAGTTCTCATGACTTGGCACAAATAGGCACAAATACTTCTTTTTCCAGCTTCGTCTATTTTTCTTCCACGGAAAGATGTGCAGGTCATTATGAATGCATAACTTGTTGGATTATATATCTCTACCTTGGATAACAACACTCCAACAAGGATCATAACACCATATAGTAATACCCCAAAACCTTATTTGACAAGTCTTTTGCTTTGCTACAAAACATTATGGCAATATGCTGCTAGACTTTAGGGTGTCTCCACATTACTACTAATTCAATATACGAACACTTACAAAATCAGTGACGACTAATTCAGTAGGGTACGGGTGTATATTTGTGTTACTGAAACATGCTCTGTGGATGAATTAGCTGACTATCCAGGAAAAATAAATGGTGTCATTGTCAAAGAAAGAATCCTAATGATAAACTGCAGCTACACATCTAGACAATCAGAAACGGAAATCAATGCAAGATAAACCAGAAAGATGGAAACTTTTAAAAAGCTTACAAGAAATGGTTCATGATTAGTGTCCAAAGACTACATATTCATCCTTCACAGATTAGGATCAATTAATTCCATGAAATGAATAACAATCCTATGTACCAAGGCAAACTAGCATTCAATTAAGACAATTCAAGATCACATTAATCCAAATTAGGTCAAAAGGAACAACTCCCAGTTCAAAAACTGATCAAACACAAAAAAGCTTCAAATTACTGAGATCAGTTGTAATCAAGCAAACAAAGCTCACCTTAGACGCGTGCCAGACGAAAAGGGATTCATGATTGGAGCTGGTTTAGTGCAAAATCGAAGTATATACAACCGGTGGTGGGATCAATTAGAGTCGAATTGGAGATCTATGGAAGGTCAATTAGTAGGATCTTGAAGAGGAATTTGAGATCTATGGAAGGTAATGGAAAGATGATTGAAGCAAAATCTTGATTTCTGTTCCCTAAATTCTTCCAGTTAGGCTTCTTGGGGTGAGAGTGTGTGCATCTCTCTGTGTGTGTTTTTCCCTTTTGAAAAGAAGAAGAAAAACTATGGAAAGAATATGCAATCCCTTTCATGCTCAAAGCAATTGGTTAAACTATTGACCTCTCTATTGAATTTTCCAAAATATATAAAGTGTTTAGTTCCGGTTGAAGAAAAGCCTAGATATAGAACAAGAAAGAATGACATTGCAACAAACGTTCTAGGGGTTTGTTCCCAAGATATGCAATTTATATACGTGTTAACGGGATGGGAGGGGTCGGCCGCCGATGGTAGAGTTCTACGAGATGCTCTTCTTAGACCACATGGATTGAAAGTTCCAAGACCGGGTATGTAAATATATATATATATATATGTATAGGTTATTATATATGTATTTAATAAATAATGATTATTAACTATAAATCTTATATATATATAGGTTATTATTTGGTTGATGCCGGGTACACAAATGGAGAGGGTTTTCTAGCCCCTTATAGAGGTCAAAGGTACCATTTAAATGAATGGCGTAATGGACACCAACCAACTACGGCAAAGGAATTCTTTAACATGAAACATTCTTCGGCAAGAAACGTTATCGAGCGATGTTTTGGCCTTTTGAAGGGAAGATGGGGAATATTGAAGGATAATTCGTATTATCCGATTGAAACTAAAAATAAAATAATAATGGCATGTTGTCTTCTTCATAACTTCATAAGACAAGAAATGGAAGTAGACCCATTCGACATCGAAGGTGATACCGACGAGGGAACCGGAGATCTTGGAGATGAAGATGGGGATAATATTAATTCTATTGGGATTTCGAACGAATGGACCGCATTTAGAGATAATTTAGCCGAATCTATGTTTGCATCTAGGGGCGCAACTAATTAAATAATTTGTTAGATTATTTATCTTTTCATTTGTTGGATTATGTATGTTTTTATTTGTTAAATTATGTATGGATTTTCATTTGTTGGATTATGTATGTTTTTATTTGTTAAATTATGTATGGATTTTCATTTGTTGGATTATGTATGTTTTTATTTGTTAAATTATGTATGGATTTTCATTTGTTGGAGTATGTATGTCTTTAATTTGTTGGATTATGTATGGATTATGTATGGATTTAATTTGTTTTAATAGGTATGACAAGTCAGATTCGCAAATATAGAGGTTGGTCAAGTGATGAAGAAACGAAGCTAGTTGAGGCGTTACTGAATATGACGAATTCGGGAGGATTTAAAGCTGATAACGGTTTCAAAACAGGTTATTTACAACATCTAGAGGAAATGTTGAAGGTATCACTTCCAAATTCTGGTCTTTCAGCTACTCCACATATTCTCTCGAAGATAAAAACAATAAAAAGAGATTGGCAATGTGTGTATGACATGGTAAACGGTTCAAACACGAGCGGGTTTGGCTATGACTCTGAAAGAAAATGTGTTACTGCGGAGGAACCGGTTTGGGAGGCGTACCTTAAGGTACGTATTATAATATATATAGTTATATATAGTTATATATATATACACACACATAGAGGGAAACACTAGTATGAAAAGTTTTGTGCAGGTCTATGCATAAATGAAGTATTATTGCACATCTAGTATGAAAAGTAAACATTTATAAACATACGGTTTCCTTTTGCACAACATCACATTTTATTTATTTTGTGAATTTGATGTCATGTAACATATTTGCATATTACTATGTGTTGGGTATGCAGTTTTTTTTGTTGCTGCTGCCAAAAGAGTGGTATGTGCATATATGAATTATTACTCCACATCTGATTTGAAAAGTCAAATTTTATAAGCATATGAATTGGTTTGAATTAATAAGTATAATTAATACAAATTTACGTATTTAGCCTTGTGGTTTGAATTAATAAGTATAATTAATAATATGTAATCATTTGATTTTCCCTCCAAACACATATATATATATATATATATATTTATATCTTATATATTTATATATAGATATATATCTAATATACATTTAATAGGTTCATAAAGATGCGTCTAGGTGGAAAAACAAAACTTTTCCTCACTATGAAGATCTTTGCATTGTTTTTGGGAAAGACCGAGCTCAGGGAAATGGAGCTCGAGATTTTGTTGAGATGGAGCAAGAGGTGAACGCGGAAGAAACACAAGACTCGGACGATGATTTCCTTGATTCAGACAATGCTGCTAGCCGTAACACGAACTTGCCACATGATGAAGCTTCACCAAGTGTTATATCAAGGAAGAGGAAAAGTCGAAGCGACGACGGGTTCAACAATGCGGTTGGCTTGATTACGGAAAGCCTTAAAGAAATATCAAAAGACTTGAGTCAAGGTATTAAATTCGACATGAAGATCAACGAGTTAAGTGACAAGATTCCACCGGAGATTTTTAAGATGGCTTCACTAACTCAATCAGAGAAGTTTAAAGCTTTGACCAAGATAAGAGGTGATCCCATAAACGTGCAAAACTTTTGGCAAGTGGACGAAAACAATAGAGAGGCGTGGGTGAAATATATCTTGGAAAACTAGTGAAATCAATGTTGATTGTGTTTTTTGAACTTGTAAGTTATTGGTATATTTTGGGTAACTTATTGACATATCAAGATGCATGAAAGATTAGTCTATGTTTTGGTAATTTATTGACACTTTTTTTGGGATATATTAGAAGATTGTTATATCTTGGATTGAAATGAATGCACGGAATTGAAATGATTTTTAGCTATGATGTTTATTAACATGTTTTTTTATATTTTATTGAAGTGAATGTTCAATCTATAAAATGAAATTTTAATATTTTATAACTTATATAATATATTCTTTACATACAAGTTATAAAAACAAATTGAAAAAAGCAATAAAAACAAAAAAACAAACGAAGGGTAATTCTGTCATTTTGCATATCTGAATTCCAATTCCATCAAACATTTCTGCCAACCAAACAGATTATGGAATTGGAATCCAATTCCATTTCCAGCCAACCAAACAAAACAGAGAATTGGATTCTAATTCCTACAGATTCCAATTCCAATTCCAATTCCAATTCCATCATAAACATTCCTGCGAACCAAACGGGCCCTTAGAGTTGCTCTAAGTAGTTACTAGATTAGAATTATAGTAAACTTTGATGTTATAGAGTATGGTTGGAATATAGCATCCTATAAATCCCTATTTTTTTAAGTATTATTGAAGTTGGTCTTAAAATTGATCCCTAAACAACTATTTTTTAATAATTAAGTCATCGAACTTTAGAAATTAATTATATATATGCATTTGTTCTTCCACCCAACGTGACAATAGCATTGTTGCCCCTACCCACACCTTGTTGCCCATCGTCTTCCGTCCACCCACCATGGCTCTATCATCGTTCATCATCGATGTTGGCCTCTGTCATGAATAACACTCTTTTTATTGTTATTCTTTTTGTTTTTCGATTCTCACTCGTTTCTTGATACATATATGTGTACTCTGTTAATTAGTTCAAGAAGAGGGAGAATCGGAAAAAAATACAAATAAAAATTAGGGAGGTGCAACGATGGACAATATGGAGAAGGGTTGATGATGGAACGGCGAGGGATGGCAAGGGTGACTGATGTCATTGGGCATGAAGAAGGGTATGAATGACGTAAGATTTGAGAATGGTAAAATTGATCTAAGTTTCCTTTTTACTTTAAAATCTTTATAGCCGCTTACAAGTAGCTTTTTATGTTAAAATATTTTATGAAGTTCGATGTATTATTTATTTGTTATGGTGGACGTTTTATTGAGAACACTTCCATTTGTGAAAACGCGATAACGTTATCACATGTGATAATACACATAAGAAAACTTGTTTATGTGCAAACAACGTGCCGTGCAACTTGGGTTGCAACAAAGGTCGTATATGTCTTTGATTTGGTATAACACATGATGATTATGATACCAAATCAAGAACACAATATCACATGTGGAGCGTCTAATAGTGTAAGGGCAACTTGGCCCGCAACATAGGTAGTGCCAAAGATCATCCACAACTTTGATCTAGTATCACATGTGTATCGAATGTGGTGGAATATAATATCACACGTAACTGGCTATATTAAAGAATGTTCTTACACCTGTCCTCGTAAAATAAAGGTGTTATTGTTTGAACCCTTCCCCACTAACTAATTTGTATTCATGCTGAAAAATTGAATTATTCTCCAATATTGTTTAATAGATGTTTGATTATTTATTATGTTAATTTACCATGGTAAGTAGATCAACATTTAGTTATGTATTATCTGATACGTAGATTAGACCGGGTTAAATAAGATGGGATTAGATAAGTTAATCTAGAAAATCATATCTATATATGGAGGTCGAATTTGCAATCTTTCTCAATAGTGTAATCAAAACTTCTGTGTCCGTCCACTCGAGAACTAACATACAGTCAAAAATATCTGTAAGGAGAACATATTGATAATGTGCATATGTATAGAATTAGGTTCTAGTAAGAAGTTGAGCTAACGTGAAAAGTGGTTATCAGCTATTTGATGCATATTACTATATTAAGATGAGATACACCGGAGCAATCTGTATAAAGTGGGCTTCATGCTTCTCCGTTAATTCAATTTCTCACACGATCATTCGCTTATACACACACATTGAAATGGATGGTTTCCGATAAAAAAAGAGTAGTTATGCTAAAAATGGTGACAAGGGATCTCCATATTTAGATCAATTCTAATTAAATATTAAACTGATGAGATACACCCGATCTATTTTTGTGAGACCATAATAGCTGGACATAGAAATTAACAATCAAGAGTTTTAATCCCCTTCTTATCCACCTTGACTTTTTTATCTCAAAAGTTCTCTTGTCAAATGTTAAAATAACCATAGAAACACAATCATCATACAAGACAATTAAAACACCATACACTTATAATCGACCACAATCTTATTCAACTTTTCATATGAACATACAAATTTAAGTCAAACCTTTTGACTTTGACTTTTAATCTAACTAATAAATTGGACAAGAATAAACAAATACACAAAACGTATAACCAAACCAAACGAACTTAAAACAATCCATTTAAAATCGATATCTAGATAAGATATCATGAGACTTGGATAAGATATACGCAGACCTGTCCAATTTCCGTGTAATCATACCATATACGTCATCCCGACCTGTATGATATTCATATGTGGGACCCTCATGGTGGCTGCACCCCCTCTACAATTCTTCCTCATAAACCCATAAAAGTAATTGATGACAAGCTTCTTCAAGAAAAATGACTCCTTTTTGGCTCTAACATCCCCATGCCCAAGCAAATAAGTGAACCCGGAATCCATAGCTTCTCGTAGCGCCGAGAGTTCGTACTCCAAGCTCGGGTCTTCGTCGGCCCCGCCCATCGCGCTCACCGGCAGCACCACCGCCCCCGACTCACCACCGCCTTCTTCCGTCCGCTGAATCAACGGCACGCTCAGCTCCCCCGAATAGCTCCTGGGCGTAACCGATACCGAGATCCGGTCCAATTCCGCATCCATCACGTCGCTTTCCAGCTCAAGCTCCGAGGCCTCTTTCCTCATGAACTTCTCGAGGCTCTCCACCAAGAGCTGCTCGAACGCACGGTGGTCCTCCTTCCGGACGTCCTTGTACCCGTACCTCGCTACGCATTGAAACATGTGGTAGTCTTTCGGGCAAATCCGTCGGAAGAGGAACCGCTCGTCTTGCGATACGACCGGGACCGGGACATACTTTATGCACACGAAGACGAGGGTCGAGTGGATGGCTGGTAGGTCGAGGAGGAACTGGCCGAGGACGGAGGGGATTCCGTGGACGAGCTCGTTGTAGAGGAGTCCGATCCCCGGGACCCGGACGGTCCCCAGGGACGACCCGAGCTCATTCATGAAGTCCATCGAGATTTTACCCCGGACCTCGCTTTGGTACTTGAGCACGCTCCCAAAGTTCCAAATGTACATGATGCAAAGAAATAAGGACGCGAAAACGAGCGGGACCCAACCGCCTTCGGTGATCTTGGATAGGACGGCCGAGAGGTATAGGAGCTCAATCGATCCAAACACGACCGGGAAACACAGTGCTAAGAAAATGTTCGTTTGCCATATCAGAAGCATAACGACCGTCACCAAAGTCGTGCTAACAAGCATCACCCCAACTTCCGCTATGCCTGCACAAACCACAAATCTTTCTCTTCAAAAAAAAAAAACAAAAAAAAGGAAATCGCTCGCATACAACAATATTGAAACCAAAACAAACGAATGACATGGGTAGAAACCGAACCGTATGCATTAGCGATGTCGGTCGTGCTTCGGAAGGTGGCCACGACGACCACGCACATGACCATCAAGAACCAATTGATGACGGGAATGTAGATTTGGCCCATGAAGCGTCGTGACGTGTGGATGATCTTCAACCTCGGGAAGCATCCAAGAGCCATGGATTGTTTGATGCACGAGAATGAAGCAGATATCATAGCTTGGCTAGCGATTATCGCAGCGCCTGTAGCAATCACGAAAACCGGCCAAAAAAGTCCATCTGCTTGTCCATCCAAAATCTCAATTGATTAGCCAGTAGAACAGAAAAAGGTTTTTCCAAAACAATCGACATACACAAGTAGAGATACACAAAAAGCCCGAAGCCTAAGGGGCTGTTTTCTTAAATACCTCTTAAAACCTCTTAAGCCTGAAAATGAAGAGGTTTGCAAACTTAAGACTGATTGTTTTATTTAAAAAAAAAAGGTCTGAAAACCTCTTACCGTCCTCTGAAATTTTAATATAGAAGGCATTACCTGGGATGGAATCGTAAAATATTCTATCTGTGGAATCCGGGTGTTTCATTAGATAAGCGGCTTGGCCCATGTAAGCCAAGAGAAGGCACGGAAACACCACGAATGAGAAAGCAATCTACGACATGAAGACCCAATTAGAACCACACGAGTTACGTCTTTTTTTAAATGCATGACTTTATGAGGTACTGTCAGGCAAAGGCGTTCTTAAATCTGTCAGAAATCCAGAACAAAAATATAACAAAAGACAAACCTGTATGGATGGCACGGAGAAATGGCCTAAATCAGCAAACATTGCTTCCGCTCCTGGAAACAAATATCCATCCATATAATCACATTAATACCGTAAAAGTTTTAAATATATATCATAGCTTTACCAAAATCGACGTACCTGTAATGCATAAAACACAACCACCAAGGGCGGACCAAGCCTTTACGGAATTCTTTTTGAAGAAAAGATATATATACGCAGGATTGATCGCCCTCACGACAGATAAATCATACTTAATAAGGTTGTACAATCCAATGGAACCGAGGCTAAAGAACCACAAAGCAAGACAAGGAGCAAACGTCAACCCCACTTTACTCGTTCCAAACCTCTGTATGCAAAATAATCCCACAAGAATCACAGCCGAGACGGATACTAAAGCGCCTGTAAAACACGATGTTTTTTTTTCCTTTTTGAGTAAAAAAGACAATAGATATCGATCGATGCCACCAAGAATAAGTGAATACAAGTTAGCCATTCGTGTACCTGTGCCGAATCCCGGTATTTTACCTTCCAGACCACTCACAGCAGACATAACTGCAATGACAGCTTGTAAGAGCACGACTATAACAAAATCGGCTTAATAAGATGCCAAATGTGTCTAAATGTCCTAATAGATATATAGAACCAAAAATTGTACATTATATGGGAAAACATTAAGGCTATGTTTGGCAAACTAGCTGATAAGTTAGTTGATGACAGATGACTGATAAGCTAGTTGATGAATAAGTTGCGTTTGGCAAAAACTAGTTGAAAAGGTAGCTTATGACTATAAAATGACAAAAAAAAAGACATGTATAAAAATTGGTAGTGTAAAAAGTAGAAAGGGTATATTTGGAATAAAATAATAATAAGTCCCATAGTCACCAAAAAGCTAGTGAGAGTAGCTTTTCAAAAAGCTAGCTTATGGTCCATCCAAACATGTACCTGACTTATAAGCTAGCTTATATTTTTACCAAACGATGCCTAACACGTTTTTTAAGGATGCTTTTGAAATAAAGTGTCATATTAATCTCATTTCCGTTAAGAACCCGGGGGGGGGGGGGGTGTCCACCCACAATGGTACACGTGCATTTTGATGATGAATAGGGACACATGGCGCGTTGTGGGCTTTCCCTGGGTTCTCAACTGAACTTTCCTTTGGGTCTGTTATATTACTGGAAAAAGTGTCTGATAAAAAGAGACGTTCATAGGACAATTTATTGAAAGATGTCTTGAAAAACTTGCTTAGTGAATGCAAGGATAATGTCCCAATCGATGATTCCTAACTGGCAAATGAATGAGAATGGTTATACTTACCAGACATAGCGGGGGTCAGAATGCCATCCCCGATGATCATAGAAGTTCCGGTTAGAACGAGTAACAAGAGAAGGGTTTTGTAGAACGAATTGTGTTCTAACTTCTCTTTGATTTTCAAAGCCCTTTCGAGCTCCGGAGTTGGCAGTTTCAGCCTAAAACTCGAGATACGTTCGTCGGCTTGTTGATGATTTGGTAGAAGATTGATTTTTGCATACCGGCATATCAATGAATAGAGTGCAAACGTTCCTCCTGCAAACAAGATTACTTCTTTTAAATTCACAAGCAATGTGACTTGTTGTCATATATTTAACTTTCATACATTTACATAAAATGCCATTATCACGTTGGCAAATTAGCTGATAAATTAATCATGTTTGATAAAAACCAGCTAATAAGAACGTAAATTGTAAAATGGCCTAGATTTGACATGTGGAAAAATTAATTGAAAAAGAAATACATGGGTATAAATATAATTGGGAAAAACCCATGGAGCTTATTGAAACATAACTTGAAGTAGCTTTTCAAAAAGCTAACTTAAAAAGCTTATGGCAAACCAAAAATGAACTCACGAAAATAAGTTAGCTTATAGTTGTCAAACATGACCTTCGTAATTCGTATTCTTACCTTCACCACTGTCGTTTGCTTTGAGGACTATAAAACAATATTTTGCTAAAGGAATGAGAGCGATTGTATAAATAACAAGTGATAAAGCTCCCAAGACATCAACGTCCGACTGAATGTGGACCTTGCTAAAAACGTCTGAGAACACATACAACGGACTCGTTCCCATATCACCATATACGACTCCAAGTGTCTGAAAAGCCAATCCAAGAGTCTGCCATATCGTCACTTCCTGGAAATTTGAAAGAATTACGTAAATCGAGTGCAAATATGTTGGCATGAAATTGCATTTGAAGGAAATCGAAAACAAGCTAACTTAATGATGCAACCTCCGGCTTAATATATATATTGATAGATTGTCCCTCGAAACCTACATATTGAGTGTTTGTAAGCAAGATTCAAGGTTGAAATGAAGAATCCGTGTGAGTAAATTATGTAATAATCAAAAAGGAGTTTTATACATTTTTGAATGATCTTCAAGGGTAAAAAGCATCATGTTCGGTTTTCACTACAGCAAAATCAACTTTATAGGATGTCAAATATATATAGGTTTCCCAGTTAGACTGTATTATAGGACTTAATGTCTTATAACAAGTCGACAAGTTTTTTAAGACATTCTTGAAATAAAATGTCCTAGTAGCTTTTTTTCACTACACTTTTAAAAAGTGTGCTATGAACTCATTTTTTATACGAAATCGGTTTTTGGTAAAACAGTTTTCGAATAATGTCATAAAAAGTCTAATAGAATGGTCTATTTCAAAAGTGTCTCTAAAAACTTGTTAGAATGCCCAAAGACATCCTATCAACTTATTATATAATATAAGATATACAATTGTTTGGTCCTATGAACTAAAGTCCTATTTGGACTTTTGGCCATACTTGGTGTTCCATAAAGTTGACTTTGTTGTGGTGCTTATTCAAAAATAAGATTTATAAAATTCAATAATACACACACATCTACAGGGTCGAGTTCAGTGAAAAACTGCAAAAAAAAAAAATGAAAAATTGGTAACTGTTCATTTGGACAGTATGCACATGTGCATGTAAGTAATTTGTAACATGCACATGTGCATAAAAACGAAAAAACAACTTCAATTACTTGTATGTAGATACGTATACAGGGTGTTCCTCGGTTTTTCATTTTTTCGGGGTTTCCCTCAACCTCTATCTATCTATCTATCTATTTACAGAGGGACACATTTCAATTGCTTTGTATGCACATATTTAATAGGCCACAACACAATAGATGATGATTTAGGGCAATTGAGGTAACCTTGTTATGGTGGCTATGGGAGCCAGCGATGGCCATGGCTTCAACATCGAAAGAGTCGACACTCTTGCGCTTCCTGACCAACCTTCTTCTAAGAGATCCATGTCCTTGGCTTGTATTTTCATCATCATTAAGCAATGACCATGGTGGTGATTCTGAGTCCACTTCACTACCATCCACCCACCTTGAACTTGAATCACCACCACCACTCCTCTTTCTCAATAACCTAGCACTACTACTGTTACTAATAACCTCTTCTATACCATCTTCTTCCATCCCAGCAACCCAAAATACTCTTCAATAGACACACCCAAAAGAACCCTGATTTGAAAATCTTGAACTAGTTCAATTGAAACCCATGTGAAAGAAACACCCAAATCTCCTTTAAACCCCCCTAAAGAACTCTAATTTTAAAATCTTGAAGCAGTTCACTAATAATCTTGGAATTATTCAATTGAAACCCATGTAAAACAAACACCCAAATCTCTCTAAAAACCCTAATCTTGAAGCAGTCTACTAACAATCTTGAAATTGTTCAATTGAAACACATGTACAAATCTCTATAAAAGAACCCCTCAAGAACCAGAATCTTGAAATTGTTCAAAATCTTGAAAAACAGACACCCAATTCTCTTGAGTTAAAACCCACATGAAAAAATTGAAATGATTGACTATGGGGATTTTATTTTGCTTAAACTTAAAGAAGCAAAACTATTGTACAGAAACAGATGATTCAACTTAGAACAACTGATTCTAAAGTTGGAAATCTTGTTGTTTTTAGAGAAAAAGAAAAAGATACTAAGATAAGCAGTGTAATTGGAAGTTAAGCAATGAGTAAGGGGGACATGAGATGGAGGGAAGTTTGGCCGTTTGTGCATTGGGGCAAGGGCCAAAGATAACATACGGAACGATTATTCGTGTTAGCTTTTGGGACATATGAATCATGCATTTAAAATAAGGAGGTTGGTGGTGTCTATAACTATAATATAAAAAAATAAATAAGATAACGTAGAAAAAGAGTAAATTATTTGGTTTGTTAAATATTATCAACTTTGTGTTTGTGGTTTATAAATTATAGCTTTTGTTTATATGATTTATTATTTCTTATTATTTTTGTTTGTATAATTTATAATTTTTTCCGTCTTTATGATTTACAATTACTTACTATAGTGATCATTGGTCTAAAGACGAAAATACAATAAATTATAAATTATATGGATAAAAACTTCGAGTTCTAAAACAAAGAACTCGAAATTGAAATTATTAACAAACCACACTTAATTGTAATTTATTCTAAAATAATTTTATGAATTTGGTCATTGGAGATTTGGAGGTTTGCAATTTGTTAACTAGATGGCCATTAATCTTATTTTATTTTAGAGTAAACTTTGCTTTTGGTCTTTAAGGGTGTGTTTGGTATGAAGACGGGACGAGACGAGATAAGACAGAACATGACATGACAGTTGTTCAGCGTTTGATAAGACATGACAGAACATGCTAAATGATTAATTTACCCTCAATGAAAATGTTTAGTGTATTTTACACCAAATAATTAATCTAACCAAAAACACAAAACAAGGAAACAATCATGTATGAACAAAACAAACATATATCAAAATGCCATACAAAAACATGTTTCAAAATGTTATAGCTTATGGCATGTCAAGATAGAAAGCTTACAACCTGTTTCAAACATCTATCAAGATGCTACACCTATACTTGTAACAACACCAACTTCAATGATTTTGAAACTTAAATTGCAACTCAAAAACAAAATCACAAATTATTATCGGGTAAAGAAGAACACCAAAACAGTTGAAAACACACACAACATTTTGTGTTCATATACAACACTTAAACCATCGGGTAGTCCATACGTATCATCGTATGTATGCATCTTTTGAACATTCGTTTTACCCGTCTGATCGTGTTTTTGTACTTCCCACGTCTCATCTCGACCTTCTATAATAGCTATAGGCCACAACAACAGTTACAACCGCTCCAACTAGAACAACGGTCGTAAACACCTCACTTTGCTCCCATTTTCTCGTTAAGAAATCAAGTTTACCCTCAAGTTTGTTTACCTCCTTTTCCGTTTCCATTTCCGTTATGGTTTCTCAGCTTTTCGTCTTGGCAGCATGAAAACAACCTCCATTTTCTTTTTCTTTCTCGTCTTTAGTGCTGTTTGTTTCGTTATTGTTCTCACTAATCTCCGAATCGATTTTGTTTAGGAGTTTTTCGCCAACTTCCCTTTGAGCTTTCTTAACCCATTCGAGTTATCATGGACTCATGTCTTAGAGTCATAAATTGTTGGGATTAGTCTAGCCATAGCCTAAGACACCCATCAAAAAAAGAACACCAAAAGAAGACCTAAATCCATGGTCCTTTAAAAGACTAGAAAAAGACAAACTCGCCCTCGTATTTCCGTTAGCAATTGACGATCGTTTAACTAAACGACTATGGATGTGAAAATTTTCAAAATAAATAATCACCTATGCAACTTTTTTTTGCTAAAAAGACTAAAGCTGCATTTTACTATAACCTAAAGGACCAACTGTGTAATTATTTCATTTAGAAAAATGGTGATGTCAGTGACACGTGTTACTCTGCGGTTCGTTCCTTTCCTCCCGCGAATTGCCATCAACTAAATGTTAGCTTTCTTCGATCTTCGGTTAGGGTTTTAGTTCCTCCCACTTCAATCCTTCAATTGAATCACAAATCTTTGAATGTTTTCACAGAGGTAAGCACCATCAATCAATTTTCTTTTAATTCATCTGTGTATCTATTATAGTATATTATTATGGAACAAATTCTAGGGTTTCATGAACAATTTCGTTTTATCTATGGGGTAAAGTTGGATGATTTTTGGTATATGATTTGTGATAGGTAAAAACAACAATGTCTCGTGTGTACGTTGGAAATTTGGATCCACGAGTTTCCGAGCGAGAACTTGAAGATGAATTTCGCATCTATGGTGTTATAAGGAAGTAAGCTTTACATCAGCCATCATCTTTTATAATTTTGTTTATATTATACGGAATTATGATTTTTTTTTCATACTTGTTTGTGTTTAATTTTATAAGAAGATGAAGAAATTTAAATGGTAATTGGTAAAGAATAAGCAAAGAGGTACTGTATGAAGCATATATATATATATATATATATATAGAGAGAGAGAGAGAGGAAAGTTCAAATACAAACCACTTTTTGGTTGTGAACGTGAGGACAGCCCAAAGCGCGACACGTGGCAAAAATTCAGACTGACACGCGCGACTTAAGCCCGCGACCTAGTGTTATTCATAATGAATAACGCTATATTCATAATGAATAAGGCTAAGTCGCGGGCTTTATGCACACAAGTCGCTCGTGTCAGTCTGAATTTTTTGCAACTAAGCTTTATTCATACTGAATAACGCTTTATTCAGTCTGAATAATAGTGTTATTCATTATGAATAAAGCTTAGTCGCAGAAAATTCAGACTGACACGTGGCACGCTCTGCGCTCTGGGCTGTCCTCACGTTCACAGCCAAAAAGTGGTTTGTATTTGAACCCACCCCCTACATATATATACACTTTGTTTGATCATTCCATGAAATTAACATTCTGAGTTACTAGATTGACATAAAAGGTCCATGTTTTATTTCCTTTCTTTCTATGTCGATCGTTATAATTATTTTGTTTTGGTTTATATTGTTTTTCCTTAGAAGATTATGATAAATCCACCCTTTATTATTGTCTTGAGCTCCATGTTTTCTTCTAGGGTTCTTTTGGTTCATCACTGGGATTCTGAGATAACTAAGTCGAGGTTCTTGGTTCGTATTGTGATTGATGCAGTGTATGGGTTGCTAGAAGACCGCCTGGTTATGCTTTTGTTGAGTTTGATGATCGCAGGGATGCTCTGGATGCTATTCGAGCATTGGATGGTATGTTCAAAATCTAAGTGAGAAGGTTTATCATAGTGACCTTTAGTTTCCCTGAAGCTGTTGATTGATGATTGCACTTACCATTAAGTGTCATATGTTTGTTTATCGGTGTGTATTGTTTATATGTTGTTGATTTCTGGGACCATAATTGTGTATTTTTTTTATAGGAAAGAATGGTTGGAGGGTGGAGCTCTCCCACAATTCAAAAGGAAGTGGTGGAGGCCGTAGTGGCAGTCGTGGACGTGGTGGTGGCGGTGAGGACCTCAAGTGTTATGAGTGTGGGGAGCCTGGTCATTTTGCAAGGGAGTGTCGCTTGCGTGTTGGTCCACGGGGCTTAGGAAGTGGACGTCGTCGTAGCCCCAGTCCACGTCGCCGTAGGAGTCCAAGTTATGGGCGTAGGTAAGTTTACTAATTTAATTTACGTATTCAAGATTGATGGTTTATACATCCAAATATATTCGTTATTTGATGGAAAGGTTTAAGATACTTTTGTTCTGTGGTTCTCCCACCCCTTAAATTTGTTTGGTTTGGATGTTGGTGCTGATTAGCAATTGCAAAATGCCAACATGGTTTTGTGATGAAGGATTAGAATTGTTGGAGTAACAAATCGGCTAGACTTATACCATTTTATCTCAATATAAGTTGGAACCTCCCTTCTATATCCTTTAGGGCCCTGTTGAATGTAATCTAATGGGGTTTCACATATCCTGACATATTCTAAAAGCCAAGGTCTACCACTTTTAGGGACTCGGTTCACTAAGACAATATGTGGCCCGTTTGGCCCCCTCTTGACATTCCGCTACAATTTGTGCTTGTCTAGCCTCGTTGGAGGGGGTTAACTGTAGTCCACATTGGCTAGAATTGGACCTTTTCTTCTTGAATCTTGATATATGTTGGAACCTACCTTCTCTCTTCAAGGGCTCTTTTGGAGGGTAATATTGCCCCAACTTGATAGTAAACATTAAAATCCAGTTCAAGTTTTGCACATAACTAATTTATAATCTATTTTTGGTAACATATGCTTGTTTGCAGGAGTTACAGTCCACGCTATAGTCCTCGTGGGAGAAGATCTCCACCCCATCGAGGTCGTAGCTACAGCAGGTCGCCTCCATATCGTCGTGCTAGACGCTACTCCCCATATGCTTAGGGTATGTTGTTTGTAACTTTATATAGATGTTTAATTTTACTTTGCATGCATTCGTTATCTTCTGTCTCATTTATGTAAAGCACTTACTCATGACTGTAGCTAAAAGGTTGGGTTCTGGTGAGAAGTGTGCCAAATTTGGTGAGAAGTGGCTAGCAACCGTTGGATGAGAAATGGACGAACATTAGGATGAGATGCACCTGAATGCACTGGATCAATTCCCTTTTAAGCTGCAATTCATGGGAGGGTATTTGATTAAAAGCGATCAACGGTTTAAAAGTATCACTTACACTTCTCACCAAAAATGGTACTTCTCACTCTCACATGATCCCATGCTGTAGCTAAAAAGGGTGCTAAGAACCATGGTATGTTGCTTAATAAACCAACTTAAACAAAGGGCATATGGGATCACCTCCAAGGAGAACCAAGATTTAAAAATTGAAAAGGTTTCTATTAAAATAGCACAGAAATTTAAATGTAGAAAATTGAAGTTGATTTCTGTTTCTACAATTACCAGATTGTGGGTCATTCTTTGAGGAACACAGGATCATTATTTGATGGGATTTGTTATATGCCATTCATATGTGAATCTTCATTTGGCAAAACATTTAAATGGATGTTTGCATCCTAGTGTGTAACAGGCTAGATCAGGGATGAAAAACATTGCTGAGCAATAATGGGCGTATGAACTTGAGTAGGGCTTATTTTAGTTCATATATCACGACATTTTCGGTGTGTGATTGAACGATATGGGATGGCAGCTTGCTCTTAAAAGGTCCTCTTCATGCTTTATTTTTTTGTCATATTTTTCTTGTGTTGGTGTTTCTGTATTGTGTATACTGTTGTGATGCTTGGGGTAATGGGATTTCTGAACATATTCTATATATTTCCTTTTTCTGTTTTGAAGTTTGGTTAACGGCCTGGTCGTGCACTTTCTGCACATCTCTGCACCACATGATCGCTCTGTGGTTCATTACGGCTAAACCAACCGCTCTTTGAAATGCTACTACTCCCTCTGCTTCACGGCTTCTGATGTCGTTGCTAGTTAAGCCCTTTTACTTCCCTGCAGTGCCTGCTGGTCGCTGATCATGTTTCGTGTAATCACAAAGGTAAGTATGGGGAAAATTCACATGTCTCTGGTACTTGTAACCAGTACTACAATTACCACAGACATGTTTGATGCTTTTATTAAGTGAAAAGATAACAGAAATAACCTTTCTATTAGATGAAAGATCTTACTTTAAGGTGAGATATATTGGGTACGTTTTTTTTTAAGTGAAAAACCCTTCACTTTCGTAATCACATTATATTTATGTTGTAAAACCAAAGACTTGAAAAACCCTGCACTTTCGTAATCACATTATATTTATGTTGTAAAACCGGATACATCGAGTGGTAATTGTTTGGCAAAATAAGGATCATATGATTTTGACCACCCTTCATCTAAAGACTCCAAGATCTTGTTTCTTTGATTCAATGGTTTTGCCACTTCAATTGCCATTGTTTTCTCATAAAACATGTAATTTGCCATTTTTTGTTTTCTTATTTTGACCCCCATATCTTCTGAATTTTTCTCTATATTACTATACATACATGTGCTCTACATTGATCCTTCAAAGGTTTTAATATTGCTAGAAACAAGTTTTGATATCTTGAGAAAAATCACAAGCAACAGAGGGGTTGAGGAAGTAGCAATCAACAACAATCAAAAAACATATTTTCTTATTTTACCATGTGATTCAAACCAGCAGACAACAAAATTTCAAACCTAAAAAGTACAAAAATCTAAAACGATTTTCAAACTAAAATTTTGTGAATCGTATAACTAGGGGGTTATGTTGGAATTGGATCCATAAAGCCACATCAGACTATAACTTAACTATTAAGTTAAAAACAAACACATTGGTATGGTTTTTGAATAGAGCAAATCCATGTATCATTTGCTCCATTAAATTGCAAACAATCATTTCTAATGGGCTTTTGGTTTGATGAAACATTTTCGAAGCATTTAGATTTCTAAGCTAAAAACACAATTAACCAACATGACAAAAGTTCCATTGATACTACGTAAAATCTCATTTTGAATCTTACAAATTAAATATATCAAATATTTCAAACCTTTTTAACAAGATTTATTTTTTTCAAAAACATTTCATCAATGCAAAGAGACCCCCTTAATTTTAAAGCTTATAGTATTTCATTGTAAATACTCTGTAGGGCTTGCAATTGGTGAATATTAAACCTCTTCCATTATCTTGCATCCCATTGGATAGGAATATAAGCAAAGACATACTATTTACACACATCATGACTAGTTTTATAAGGTTGTCCGCACCCAACTCGGCGGTTGACAACAGCTATACCCGTCGGGCCCAGCGGGTTTGAGTGGGTTGGGTGCACGCCTGAAGGAAGCCAGCGGCTTGCAGCCTTGGCGGCTTGTAGAACCCGAACAAAAAGTGAGAGGGGTGTGTGTGTGGTGTGTGTTGTGTGTGAAAGGGTTGGGAGGGTTGGGTGTGTGTTGTAGAGGGTTATGGGAGAGTAAAGAGAGGGTTGGGAAAAAGCTGATGTGTCAGCTGATGTGGCATTAAAAAAGTGAGTGGGTTGATTGGGTTGGGCGTGGATAGCCTAAGGTTTTGAAGCTAACAATTAAACAAACAATCCAATGGCTTAGAGGGGACTTGAAGCCTTGAACCAGTGACATGGAAGCAAAACAAATGTCTTAAGCCATCTTTGAAACCATTTCCAACTGTTTATATTATTTCTTACACCAAAATAATGTAAACTTTGATCTAAATAAATAAGGATTCATTTTCAAACTATTACACCTTTTTTAATATCAAATATACCACCATGATGTTACTATTGTGCCCATCTTATTTAATTATATATTAATCAATTTTTTATTTTTTATGCATCTAATACCAAACTTTTAACTTTAACTATTTTATTTGAATATTTAAAATATTTAAATCTTTATTGGTTCTATTTCATGGAATTCAAAACGACATCACACCTGCTACCTAAAAACTTCAACATTCACTTAAAATTTGAATATAATGGCAAAATTTTCTATATATAAGTTGAAGTTTTAGTACAAAATAGACACTAGTATATACCAACCCCATAAAATTGATGCAACTTGGCATTAAGCTCAATTGATTATTAATTGCATAAATATTTCGTACTAACTATCGTTTAAATAAAAAATATATAGGTATGAATGGTTGAGTTAGCTTAGATCAATTTCTTTTTGTGAGATCTGTGAAACTACGTTTTACAGTTGAAACTTCACAATGAAAATGATAAAGGTAAAAGAATCCAAACATTCACTACAAAAACAATGTGAAAGTTACTTTTACTATCTCTTGGTGTGAAGTTTCAAATATAAAAATAAGGCTTCATGAAAACAACTTAATGTAACATAAATCACAGATCAATCAATCATTGTAAAATGATTTATCCACCTAGAGCATCTCCAAATACTTCTCAAAAGTAGAGAAAAATGAGTTTTTGTTTTCTAACAAATTATCTATACTGTTCTCTAAAATAAAGAAAACTAAAAAAATCTATAAGTTTAAAGAATTCTTTAAACCTTGATTTATGGAAATAGAAATTATTTTTTTATTTATTTTCATCAATAGGATTGAATCATTATTATTTAAAAAAAAGTAAGATGGTAAATTTATATAATATTTTAATAATATAAGATGTTGAAACCTAAAATAAAAAATATGTTAAATGTAAATATTTTTGTAGATTTTGAGATGCTAAGAATAAGTAGGATGAGAATAACATGAGTTTTCTATCCATACATGGATAGGTGGATGTAAGTCTACAAGTATGAGTAAATGCAAGACCCATTGGACCCAATGTAGAGGTGTATCTATCTATGTGAGTGAAAAGAAGCTATAAGGCCCTTAATAACGCAGCCCATCGAGCCCTTAAGCCCACTTTTGTTACATTAGCGCTAAATCAGTTTTACCATAAACCTACTATAAGCATTCACAAGCCCACTCTGTCAAGTACCATAACCCACCAAACCAAATACCTAATACATATATTTTAAATAGAAAAAGAAGAGAGAGAGAAGAGTGTAGATACAGATAGAGAGAAATGAGTAAGAGGAGAGAGAGAGAGAGAGAGAGAGAGAGAGCATGAGTTGTGGTATGGTCGGTTTGTGGAAGTCGTGTGCCCGAGCCCACTCCAAGCCCGCCAAGGTCGTAGTGCAACCCACTCGAGCCCACTGACCCCCGTGGTGGCGCTATGCAAGGCCTAAGGGCCGAAGCCTCAATAAATATCAATATACCTGACCTGTGTAGGCCTTGGACTAACGTCTAGTCCACCATATATAAATACAAGAGTAGATTACATATTTGGTCCATGTGGTTTACACTTTATTACATTATTGATCCCTATTTTAAAATAATTATGGAAAAGGTTCCTATGGTTTAGATTATATTGTAGTGTTGGTCCATGTGGTTTACACAATATTGTACTATTGGTCCCTAACCCTATTGGCAAAATAAAGACCAACAGTGCAATATAGTGTAAACTATAGATACCAACAGTGCAATATAGTGTAAATCACATGGATTTTTTTTATAATTAATTTAAAATAGGGTCCAACAGTGTAGTAAAGTGTAAACCATGGCACCAAATATATAATTTACCCTAAATATAAATATAACTATGTTTTAACCCGTGTAATACACAGAGTAATTTTTAAAAAAATTATGTCAAAAAATTACCCTTACACCATGTAATTTACCCTAAATATAAAATATAACTACTTTTCTAACCCACTATGACAAAATTAAATCCTTACAGTATAATAAAATTAAGGGAAAATTTCATCTATATCCTTAAAAACTTGTTATATTACACATATATCCTTGTAAAATTTAAAATTACATATATATCATTCTAAACCTCTAAAACTCACACATATATCCTTCTCCCTAATTTAGTTATATTTTAAACATTTAAAAATACAAATAATTATCTATAAATTGTTTTTTTTGCAAATGACCTGACTGCCCTTTTTGATTTCCTTCCCAAATCAAAATGAATCTCATATCTTCATTTGTAATGGTCGACCTCCAAATCGTTTCACACAGGCTCGATCACATTGACTTCCCAAAATTCAGATTTCTTCATTTGTAATCACGCAGGCTCGATCAATCAGTTTCTGTGTAATCATCAAACTTCCCAAAATCAAATTCGATTTCTCATTAATAGATTTCTCCAATCGATCAATCAATAATGTGCAATTTCTCCAATCGATCGATCTAGCAAGTTTGATTTCTCCAATCGATCGATCTAGAAAGTTTGATTTCTCCAATCGATCGATCAGTGTGTGCGATTTCTCCAATCGATAGAGCCTGTGCGATTTCTTGAATCCATTGATTGACCTGTGTGATTTCTCTATGCTATTTATTGACCTGAGTAATTTCTCGACAGAGCATGTGTGATTGATCGACTTGTGTGATTGATCAATCGATCTATGCGATTTCTTTTTGCGATTTCTCCAATAGATTGATCCTATGCGACTTCTCTATGCGATTTCTTCCCAAAATCAAATGGAGTTCTCACTAATCCATTTCTGTGCGATTTCTAAGTAATAAACATAAGCTACTAATAGCAGAAAACAGAAGCTACTAAGATGCAAAAAACAGAAAACAGAAATATAGCTCACTGGACATATGCGGTTTTGACAAATCCCCCTCCCCGCGTAAAGACACTATTCCTGATCTTATCGTGGTTTAGATGGGTTTTGGCTAGGTGTAATGGGAGTGAGAAAAAAACCCGATTATGTGGAGATATTCTCCGTCTCACTGTATCAAAACCTTGTAATGTTTGTTTTCTCTCGCTAATGTCTTGCTAGTTGTTAATGAATCTTGGTTGCCTTTTAAAAGAAAAAAGCTCAATGGATATATGCGACACTATGGCTTGTCTGAAGTTACCAGGCTAGTGTTTTCATTGACAACACTTTGTGAATCTTCAACAGCTATAGAACAATCACTGCTACCTACAGTTCTTATTTCAAAAGTAGATGAATAGTTGATGTTGTCGCCACTTTTAGACTCATTTAAGATGAGTTATGTTTCTAAAGACCCCTCTCTTAGACTGCCATTTGACATTAGTTGCATCTTGAGAAACGTAGAATCAAAATCCAACTACAATTTGCAAATAGGTTTCTCATATGTACCATTTCAATAGAAACTTCAAATCCTGCAAGACACTCACACAAATAACATCACCACACAAACAGACTCAGCCCAGTAGAGCTACCTGAACAGCAACACAAGATGCTACTTGTCCTGGATTCAATTGAAGTCCTATAGAAGTAGTAAAAGCTTATGCATTCAAAATGGCATTCAGCTAACCCTTCTGGGATTGGTCACTTATGGCTTAATGGTTCAGCCCTGATGTCCAACCAACAAGTTCTACAATGGTTAATTTGGGTTATTCATCGGTTGATATCTAATGGATATAAGAGGAACCAAACCAAACCGAACCGATCCGATCATCCATTGGATGTTGGATTTTTTCCAACTTAATAGATTGAACTGGTTATGTTTATCATGGTGTGCTGAAAACATGGAAGAATTGCCGTAAACTCCTATCAATAGACACTTCGTAATCATGTTTTGCATCCAGATAAACTCCTAGCAATGAACATTTATCCATGAATAAACTCTGTTTTTATTAGTACTTGCATCTTTTTTTCATGATAAGGTAGTAATTGTCATCTTATTGTATCAATGTTCATTGCTGGTAATACTCTTCCTCCAAGGCCTGGAATTGAGGATGTTGAAGGTGCAAAAATACCAATCAGAAACGCACAGGGAAGCAATTAAACAATAGCCACCCTCAACTGCAAAAAAGTTTAGTGTTTTTTATTTTCCATTGAAACAAGTTCCAATTCGATTAGAAATCGAACTTAAAATCGATCGAATTTGATTAAACAGTAGCCACCCCATGGAACAAGTTCCAATTCTCCGGCAAGTGGCTTCCATCTCCAATCGATTAGAAATCCATCGAACCAGAATCAATGGTCGATCGAACCAGAATCAGGTTAGAAATCCATCCGGAACATAAATCGATCGATCGATTAGAAATCGATCCAGAACAGAAATCGATCCAGAAATCCGATCGGTTAGAAACCCTCTCTAAATCGATCGATTGTAGAGAAATCCGATTTTGGGGATGTGGATTTTGTGAAGTCGCTAAGTAGATCGATCTGGAAGGAACTCAGAGAGGGTTTATAAATTAAATTCAATTATAGATAATTGTTTTTATTTTTAAATGTTTAAAATATAATTAAATAAGTGAGAAGGATATATGTGAGAGTTATTGAAGTTTAGAAGGATATAGACGTAATATTAAAGTTTACAAGGACATATGCGTAATATAGCAAGTTTTTAAGGACATAGATGAAATTAACCCTTCTAAAAGTATGATGGACTTTTAAAAAAGAAAAAGAAAAAGAAAAAACTCAAATCTATTGAAGGATTATGTGCCTTCATCAACAAGAAAGATATTAGAAAGAATAGAAGGAATAATTTCCATGTAATAGAGTTACCATAATGAACATTTCCTTTTGGTTGTAAACTCATCCCTATTTAAAGGGGTCATTGTTAATGAGAAGTTTATCCCCATGCTTTTGATTCTCTCTATTTTATTATTGTTCTGTTCCTTTTTCTCTTTAACACGTTATCAGCACGTAAGCTCGAAATTGTTTTTGTTCGACGGTTCTACTCGTTACCGCATCAAACAAGTACGTATATTCACATCTTCATCTTTATATACATATATGAAATCTTATATATCTTCCTTTGATCGTATGAAAACTTCATGACTACATGTGGATATATAAAGTCTTATGATTGCCTATTTGCCTTCATTGCATCAATATATGATTCTATAATGCATTCTCATTATGTTTTTATCCAATTTTTTTCTATAATCATTCCACCTAAATCCGTTGATTTTTTTTCTTCCTCATTGTATGTTATATTTGCTTCTATATTAAAAAGCATATACCTTAAAATCAAATTGATGTATATATTTTTAGTGGTTAAGATTTTATGCTTGATTCCTCTTTAAACATCATTTAAAAAAAATTTTAAGTAAAAATAAAAAATATCGAAGACATATTTATATGGCAAAATCGAATCTGGTGCCATCATGAAGTTTTTTTTTTTTTTTTACCATCTAGTTTTATAGACAATATATTTATTAGTTTTTTTTTTTTATATTATGAAGATTTTATAATTCAAATTTTATACATGTAAGCTTTAAGACAAGTTATTGTTGGATAGTTAATTTAATTGCATTCTTGAATAATTATAAATGCTTTGATTCTTGGTTTAATTGAATATCTACTTATAAACCGATTGACATTAGGGTAAGAATCCATCTTTTTAACGACCTTACCTTTTACTTTGGATAATTCATTTATGTTATTATATTTACATGAATTTAATTATCTTAACATGTTATGTACTTATGACTTTTATATATTTTCTCTTCTTATTATAGCTTAATTATCCTTTATGTATTTACATAATCTTACTATTCTATGCTTTAATAATGTGGTTATGCCTTTAGTATTTTGACTTGATATGTTATATGCATATTCATCTTAATTCATAACATATTATGGTTAAATCTTCGGAGTTATGCTCCGTTATATAAGTTTGGTTTTGTCCTCATACCAAACATCTATTATATCTCTTATAACTATTAATATTAAGTTTAATTGCTAAAAGTTCAGTTTTGAAAAACAATGATAGATATACCCCTTATCGAAATTCTAATTATTTGCGTTAAACACTAACTATATTCTAAGTTTTTTTTTTAAAAAAATAAAGAGATATATATCAAAAATCAAAACGCATATCTTTTGGCCTCTTGCTAAAAGCCCCCAATAAATACCACCACGGTATTAATACTCAATCTCTTTGGCCTCATGCCAAATTCAACAAACTTATGAATGTTACATGTGTATTTCATAATCAAAGTGATTGCAAATATATGGAAAGGATTTTGTCAAACGGGTGTTGTTCGGTATTTTCCACAACCCTTTCTTTTTATAATAAATATTTGGTAGAGGATGGAGAACTAAAACAATTAAATAGATCTCGGTCCAAGTATAAACCTTAATCTACTATCGTTTTTCTAACAAGTAATAACAGTACAAGTACCGGATATCGATCCCACGAGGAAGCGATGAAAACAATCTTTCGAGATTCAGTCTTTGTGAAAGTTAATTTCAGTTGGGGTTTGGATGAAAAAGTCTTTTGGTTTGTTTGTTTTGTAATAAAATTGTAAATACTGAAAATCAATTGTAAAAAGGAGCAAAGGGTGCAAAGTTTCGTTAGGATCAAAATAGGTAGTTTGATAAAAGGTAGCTAATATTCTAGGGTTAATATCTGAGTAACTTCTGAAAAGCTAACACATTTTCATACATTTAACTAGTTGTCAATTAGTTATGCGTAATCTTTAATGAGATATTAAACATGAAATATTATAGTAGTCTCGTAGACGTCAGGAATAATACCTAATGTAACTTCTTAAAAGTTAACACATTTTAATACTTCCAAATTTTTCACCAATTAAATTAGATGTAATCTTTAATGAAATATCAAAAACTTGAAATAGTTGCAACGAAACCTGTCACGTTTCGTATATCTCAAAATTAATACTTACGTGACTTCTGAAAAATCAACACATTTTCATATATCCAATTAATCGTTAAATAATTAGACGCAATCTTTAATGAGGTATTAAATCTGAAATCTACAAGACTTGAACTATATTAGAGACACCTTTTAGCGTCTTACCGTATTTTAAATCCCAACCGTACCTTGCACCCCAAGCTAGGTTGTTAGCCTATCATCGCTTGGTTCTTTGTCACAAAGATTTTAAAAACAGACATCAAGGATGAAAAATATAAAATGATGCAAATCTTTATAATTATCAAACTCTCTTGTTGCGCAAGAAACGAAGTTTTAACAAAAAGTAAAAGACAATAATTAAATTGCGATAATTAAAAGTGCATAAATTAAATAATGAGAAAATAAATTGCAGAAATGTAAGTGCGATAACGTAAATTGCGGGAAAGTAAAGTGCGATAAAAGTAAATTGCAGAAAAGTAAAAACTGGAATTAAGGACCAGTAAAAACTACGAAACTTGCGCACTAAGTAAGATTCTAATGATAAAAGAATTGCATGTTTACGCTAAAATTCTTCATTAGCCGGCCTCTTGGATAATAACCGTGTGCCACGAGAGAATATATAATTCCGACGTAAAGCTACAAGAAGGTGTTTTCCAAAGAGTAAAACCAACGAATGAGAATTTAAGAACGAAACTTAGTAGTAGAAAAAGATGATGTAGAACCAAAACGTGCGTTTATATTACTACTAACAACTTATTGTCACTTTCGGTTTACAACGAAGATTTTAACCACTACCGAAAGCCAACATAAGTTGCTCCAAAAGATGAGTTACTAGTTGAATCCTTCTTGAAGAAGAAAATCAACAATACAAAAGATGAAAATTTCTTCTAACTAATTAGGTAACTTAGCTAGAAGATGGTTAAGTGTTTTTTAACATACACACTACATGCATATATATAGTGGAAATTAGGGAGGATTATGCCATGGGCCTCATGGGCCTAACTATGCTTCCAAAATGGTCTTCAAGATGACCCAAAAAAGTCGGCCCATAAGTGCTTCAAACGTCGGTTCGTGAAGCTTGTGTCGTTTTTCCGCTCAAAATTTGAGGCCCATGTTAAATCTGCATAGAAAACATTTTAAATTAGACTAATATATTTACTATAATAATATAAAGTTCAAATTTTATAAGATGTCAAATATGTCGAAATATAGGATTTATAACGTCTTTTAGCTTTATAGTTATATAAAAATTACCGAAATTACTTATATAATAGGGTTAAAATATTAACCTTATCACCACCCCAAACTTGAATGGTTGCTTGTCCTCAAGCAATTTGCAATGATAGTTAATCGATTTTTATGCCATTACTAAGAGGAGTTTCAAACTAGAACAAACTACGACCCATGATTAGCTGTTTACCAAAAATTTCGTATGATAATGAGAATAAGGTATATGATCCGTTCAACACGTCATCATCTTATTTATACATAAAACGTTCCAGACCATAAGCTAGCTTATCATTTATCTGTCTATTTTAAGATCATCATTGTAAAGGGTTTTATATAGGTGACAGTGGGTATGAATCTCTTCTTTTTTTTTTTTTCGTATTTTTGTTGTGTCTTTTATGTTCACAACTCCTCTAAATGGCACAATTTTACTGCCATCATCTCATATTGAGGTATGTAGGTGAACACCATATTTTAGTGTGCTCTAGACCCGATCTCAATTTTTTTTTTTTAGAGTATGTGAGACATAAGCTAATATTTTGGGTGAGATATACTTCGTATCAAGTGTATAGTGTGGGCTTTCTATCCACCCCAAACTTTGAAGGATTCAATGTCCTCGTTGAATGGATAAGTTGGTGTATGAGCAAAGGTAATGGTGTAGGATTTGTGTATGAGATGATCTTAAAAAGTAGTGGGACGGATAAGATTAAAGCTAGTTCTAGTGGGTTGTAAATGCAAAAAGAGAATGTAAGACCTTCGTGTTAAGTACATAAGAAAATTTAAAAATTTTATCATACAAAACATGGTTATGTGCCATCGGGATAGTGAGTATGGTCTTAGTAAAAAGAACTCTCTTGAATAAGGGATTTCGAAAGATTTCGTATCATGACAAGTGTGGGAGATTAAACAAATAATTTGTCGAGATGGGGTGTGCTAGTGCTTACAATACCGTAGTAGGGTATTTGTAAATGCCAAACACAAAAGTGTGATATACGTGGGTGGTAGTGTGTTTGTGGCGTAATGGAAAGATACCAACATACCCTTATACCATGGTTTACCAAATGTGTACCAAGGTTCCAAGGGAAAGGAGAATAGCCTTTTGAGTAGTGTTCATCCCATGGGAAGCTCATCAGAACAAAGTAGCAAATTAACCAGGTATATGAGGGGAAAATAATTAATACTATTGTACTAAAGTTTATAAATTAAATTTAGTCATTACGTGTGATTAAATAAATATTTCATAGCAAAATGCTAGAGTTTTATAAAATTGTGAAAGGAACCAAAACAGTCCATAAGTGAAAGGTACATGGTGATTTAGTGGCTAACGTAATGAGCAATCCATGTGCATGTTAAATACCTAATACTTATCAAGTGGGTGATTACAAGTCTGTGATAAAAAAAACGGCACTTAAGATAGATGCAATGATGGAATTGTATGCATAATAAGTAGTTAAGTTAGTCAATGGGTATACATAACTATTATAAACGGGTAATACCCGTATAGAGAAATCATTATAGGTCAATTGTAAACATGTTATTCATGATGGATCATTGCAAAAATCTTTATAAACGTGCTAAAATATTTGAAGACCTAGTAATCTATGTACTTCACAAAACATGCTTGATGCAAAAAAAAAAATTTAATTATGTGAGTGATCATGCAAGAGGTGATATGTAAGCAAGCAAAAGATCATATTTGTGATCTCAACCCACAACTAATATTACACATGCATTGATATAACTGAAGAAAAAATTAATAATAATAATAATACCATTTAAAGATTAATTATTTTAACCTATGATGGAAAATAATATAAGTGTTGTAGAGATAGAGATGGACCTGTCCTACTCTCGCGAAGTAGGAGGGAATGGTGGGCGCTTGATGACCGGCGGTGTTGGGTATGGGGGTAAGTTGCGCAAAAGGTTACTGTTGACAAGCTGAAGGACAGTTCTAAAGAGCTCGTCACGAATATGGTCATAAGGCATCATTCCAGTCCTTTCCTTCAACAACCAAGCTATTTGAACCTGATGAGTGTACAGAGTATGCAAGATGTCTCCCTCGCGGTAAACTTGGTTTTGAGCTAGTGGTGGGAGTTGAGGGTTCTGATGGGGGAAAGTCAGCGGTATTGGTGCAACTGGTGGTATTGGGATATGGTGGTAAGGAGGAGAGGCTCTTCTTGGAGAATTCGGGATGTTAGGTAGGTTTAATAGCTGTCTAACCAGACCCTTGTGCATGCACATTTTGTCATGAGATATCACATCAGTAGGCAGGACCAGTACTTGTTGGGCAGCTAACAAGCGGTGCACGATGGATGGGTAGAGCAGTCTTCCATTTAAACGCTCGCAACCAGAGTTCATGTGATCGGAAATGAGCTTACCAACGTTAAATGGGTAGCCTTTTAGAATACAATAAAGGATCAGCACACGGTCCATGCTTAAGTTGGAATGATAGTGGGTAGGGAGCAATGTGTGGCGTATGAATTTCGACCAGATCTTAGCCTCCACATTTAGAGTTTTGGTGCGAAGGTGACGCATCCCCCTTTTCATGTGCCAATCCGATCCATCCACTGTGAGTGTTTGGAGGATGTCTCGTAATTCTAGATCATTCAGTGTGATGGAGAGCCTTGTGAGCATTGACACTTGAGGTGGATTCATACCCAAGAGTTTATTGATGGTTTCTGGTGCGTAGTTGATTGGAGTGCCTCTAACCTCTATATCTAGGGATTTGGATACAGAAATTTCTGTGTAGCAATCCCTAAGCCACCCTACATTGTATTGGTGGGGTACGGAGCACAGGATTTCCCACCCCATGGTGCGGATGGTTCGACGTAGTCGGGGTATTTCAGAGATGCTGTCAGGGTGAAAACCTCTAGGCGGTTGCCCCCTTTTATACTGAAAGAGCTTGTACTTGGTCCTAGCAATATCACATGAGAACAGGTTCATGTGATAAGCCTGCTCCAGAGTATAGAACTCAGAATGTGGCTGCAAGAGTGAAGGTTGTGAGCTTGTAGCCTCATATGGCTTTGTTTTGGGTTGCCACTTTAGAGCCGAAGCTTGGCCAGGGCAGTTTGGGACTGGTTTTTGTGCTTTATAGGAGTGAAAGGCTGATGTCCTAGGTGGCTGACTAGTCTGAGACCGAGGGAACTTACGTTGATAGCAAACGACATGAGTTGGGTTTGTGGTGGGTTTCGATGGTTTGAGTAGATTTTGGCCAACACCCTTATAGAGTGGTTGTGGGTATCCTGGTGGGGCTAATGGGTTGTCTAAGTTATCTAGTGCACGAAATGGGATATTCAAATCAGGGGTGCAGGTGCGTGGTATGGAGTGTGGTGGTGATTGTGGTTGGTTTGAGTGAAGAAGGATACCTTTTCCCTTGTCGCCTTTGTGCACTTCCTTCGCAATGCTCACCGATCGTTGGTTTGATTGGTCAGAAACTGGCCTTGGTGAGTAATCAGATGGAGTGTTGGATTCTGCCGTATCACAACTCATAGGGGATGATGGCAGTGAGCGGTTTTTACGGTGGTTTTTCCTGTTACTACAACCTTGGGACTGTTTTCTGCGGTTCATAGTGTTGTGATTGCTTTGATGAGGGTTAATGGTAAGCAAGGGTTTTTATAGGGGATTTTTAGAAGGTAAACAAGAGATGCCCTTTTTTATGCCTTTTTTTTTCGTAGCTTCCTTGTACCAACAGTAATCATTTGGGTCAGATTGATGATGATGGTTGCTTAATCAATTTCAGATGAACACAAGGCAGGGGTTGTTAGTACAAATTTAATCATTACCTGTTTTCAGATAGCAGAGACGTTTGTGGCAGATGCTTTTCGAAGAGGTTGCCTGTACGAGGTTGTAAGAAAAAGTAGGTCTTTCTTTGCAGAACTCTGCCATACCATTGTTCGATGTTGCAGATCGCCGGCGTTGGTACGAGGATGAAAACGTTGATGATGATGATGATGATGATGTAGATAGTTGCTGCTAGTTGGAATCCTCATCTCAATTGCCGCCTCTTATTTAATTTTGACCATCTAAATGCTGGATTTTGACTTTTTCTAAAAAGATGCCTGAATTATATATTAGAGATGTGAGATTTTAATAATGAATTGGATTGGGCCGTGGGTTTGTGTGTTTGGATGTGAGAATAATATTTCTATAAAATTGTAATGATTTTATGTTATATGTGTTGTGGTTTTTGGCTATTTTTTTATATTTAAGATGTAATCTTCCATTGAATATTTACTTTCAAAATGTAGTTTTTTTTTTTTTTTTTTTCTTTTTAAAACTTTCATTGAATATTTACTTTATCAATTTAGAGTTTAATTAAAAGTTTGTAATGTATTAAAACTTCATACTTGTATTGGAAATTCTCATATAAAATTGTATACGTTTTTATACATACATATATATATATATATATTATAAGGTATAATTACATAGCAAATTCTTATTAATGATGAGAAATTAGAAGATTTAAGGATTTCTAATAAGGACTTTATACGTAGTCCTTAAATTAATGTAATCTTTAATATAAAAGTTTTACAACCTCAAAAGGTTGTTGACTTAAGTCTATTGGTTGATAAAATGGTTTTACTCGTTGTCCATTGACTTTAAACGTTGTATCATTTTCTGGGTTTATTAGCTCTATTGCACCATAGGGGTAGACTTTGGCGATTGTAAATGGTCCGGTCCATCTAGAATTTAATTTACCAGGAAATAATTTTAATCTTGAATTAAATAAAAGTACTTGTTGGCCTTCAGTGAGTTCTTTAGGAACAATTCTCTTATCATGCCATTTTTTCGTTTTTTCTTTATAAAGCTTGGCGTTCTCGTAAGAATTGTCTCTAAGTTCCTCTAGCTCACAGAGCTGTAAAAATCTTCTCTTGCCAGCATTGTCAATACTTGCATTTATTTCCTTAACAGCCCAAAAGGCTTTGTGCTCTAATTCTAGTGGTAAATGACATGCTTTCCCAAAGACTAATTTATAAGGGGACATTCCTATTGGTGTTTTATAGGCCGTTCTATAGGCCCATAGGGCATCATCTAACTTAGATGCCCAGTCTTTTCTGTGTGGTTTGACTACCTTGGACAGAATTCCCTTAATTTCTCTATTGGATAGTTCAGCAAGTCCATTAGTTTGAGGGTGGTAAGCAGTTGCCACCCTATGTTGTATATCATATTTTTTTAGGACTTCTTCTAATAGGTTATTTATAAAGTGAGTACCCTCATCACTAATCAGGGCACGTGGTGTACCAAATCTGGTAAATATATGTTTTTGCAAAAATTTGACTACGGTTTTAGCATCATTTGAGTGGCAAGCCATAGCTTCCACCCATTTGGACACATAGTCCACTGCAACTAGAATATATGAACAATTATTTGAAATGGGAAAAGGTCCCATAAAATCTATACCCCACACGTCAAATAATTCAATTTCTAGAATCCCGTTTAGTGGCATTTCATTTCTATGGGAAATATTGCCACTTCTCTGACATTCATTACAACTTTTTGCAAAGTTGTAAGCATCATTGTGTAAAGTAGGCCAGAAGAATCCTGACTGTAACACTTTAGCAGCAGTCCTACTACCTCCAAAATGCCCTCCACATGGTCCAGAGTGACAGTGATGGAGTATAGAGGTGGTTTCCTCCTTTGGGATGCATCTCCTAATCATCTGATCTGCACATACTTTAAATAGAAAAGGATCATCCCATAAATATTTCTTAGAATCAAAAATTAATTTTCGTTTTGCATGTTTATCTAATTCCTTGGGAATTATACCACATGCTAAGTAATTTACAATGTCAGCAAACCAGGGTACTGAAAGATGGTTTATAGCTAAGATTCTTTCATCTGGAAATGAATCACATATGTCAGTACTTGGTGCTGATTTTTCTTGTTTTTCTATCCTAGACAAATGATCAGCAACTTGATTATTTATCCCTTTTCTGTCAACAATCTCCAATTCAAACTCTTGAAGTAATAGTATCCACCTTATCAGCCTAGGTTTTGCATCCTTTTTAGCAATAAGATACTTAATGGCAGCATGATCAGTGTGTATTATAACTTTAGTGCCCATTAAGTATGATCTGAATTTTTCGAAAGCAAAAACCACAGCTAATAATTCTTTTTCAGTGGTGGTATAATTGATTTGAGCATTATTGAGAGTTTTGCTGGCATAGTAGATAGAATGAAAAATCTTTTCTCTTCTTTGCCCTAAGACTGCCCCAACTGCCCAATCACTGGCATCACACATTACTTCAAAGGGTTTTGTCCAATCAGGTGTGATTATGACAGGGGCAGTGACCAATGCCTTTTTCAAAATTTTAAAAGCATTTTTGCACTCTTCATTGAAATCAAAGGTATGGTCATGTTGTAATAGTAAACAAAGAGGTTTAGATATTTTAGAAAAATCTTTTATAAATCTCCTATAGAAACCTGCATGGCCAAGGAAACTTCTGATTCCCTTGACTGTTGTTGGTTCAGGTAATTTTTCAATCACCTCTAACTTGGCTTTGTCTACCTCTATTCCTCTTTTGGAGATGAGATGCCCTAACACTATGCCTTCTTTAACCATAAAGTGGCATTTTTCCCAGTTTAAAACCAAATCAGTTTCTTCACATCGATTAAGAATCTGTTCTAGGTTTTGCAAACAAATGTCATATGTTGTCCCATATACTGAAAAATCATCCATGAAAACTTCCATGGATTTTTCTAACATGTCAGAGAATATAGACATCATACATCTTTGAAAGGTGGCAGGTGCATTACACAGTCCAAAAGGCATCCTTCTAAAAGCAAAGGTTCCATAAGGACATGTAAATGTGGTTTTTTCCTGGTCATCGGGAGCTATTGAAATCTGATTATAACCAGAGTAACCATCTAGGAAACAGTAAAATTCTTTACCTGCTAATCTGTCTAGCATTTGGTCAATAAAAGGTAGTGGAAAATGGTCTTTCTGAGTAGCTTTGTTAAGCCTCCTATAATCCATACAGATTCTCCAACCAGTTACTGTCCTAGTAGGAATAAGTTCATTTTTATCATTTTGTATTACAGTGACCCCACCCTTCTTGGGTACACATTGTACAGGACTAACACATGTACTACTGGCAATAGGATAAATGATACCAGCATCTAACCATTTCAAAATTTCCTTTTTGACAACATCTTTCATTACTGGGTTAAGTCTCCTTTGAGGCTCAACAGAGTTAAAATTTTTATCTTCCAAAATTATCTTATGCTGACAAATGGTAGGGCTTATGCCCTTTAGATCAGCAATGGTCCATCCTATGGCCTTGGTGTGGTGTTTTAACATCTTAATTAATTTTTCTTCCTGATCTTTCTCTAAGGAAGATGAGATTATGACAGGCAACTTCCCTGAATCTCCTAAAAAAGCATATTTTAAATGTGAAGGAAGTTGTTTTAACTCTAAGTCTGGTGCAACTTCTAGTGATGGGACAAGGGTTTTCCTATCCTCAGTCTCTAAGGCTTCAAATGCAGCAGCTACTAGGGGTACTGCCTCACTCTCATCTTCTTCCTCATCATCGGTGTTTTCATCCCACAAGATTTCTCCTAAAGTCTTTTCTTGGCACCAAGATTCAATCTCACTTAAAGTGGAACATTCTTCTTTATCCTCCGGGTATCTAAGAGAGTCTAAAACATTAAAGGTTACCTTTTGATCTTGAACTCTCATGGTTAGTTCACCTTTTTGGACATCTATCAAAGTTCTACCTGTTGCTAAGAAAGGTCTACCTAGAATAATAGGGACATCTTGATCAACTTCACAATCAAGGATGATAAAATCTGCAGGAAAAATAAATTTATCTACTTGCACCAAAACATCCTCAATCTTGCCTTTAGGCCAAACTATGGACTTATCAGCTAACTGAATAGATATAGTGGTGGGTCTTGCTTTACCTATTCCTAGGGTGGTAAAGACAGATAAAGGCATAAGGTTTATGCTAGCACCTAAATCACATAAAGCTTTCCCTATTGGTTTACCTCCTATAGAACATGGGATGGTAAAAATTCCCGGGTCTTTCATTTTAGGAGGAATTTTGCTGGTTATCAAAGCGCTACACCCCTCAGTTAGAGCCACGGTCTTATACTCAGTTAATTTTTTCTTTTTGCTTAAAATATCTTTTAGAAATTTTGTATAATTTGGCATTTGTTCAATCGCTTCTAGCAAAGGTATGTTGATATGCAATTGCTTAAAAACATCAAGGAACTTTTTAAATTGAGCTTCTTCCTTCTGATTCCTTAACCTTTGGGGGTAAGGAACATAAAGAGGGACCGGAGTAGGAGTTGTATTCTTTTGAGGTGTAGGTGGTGAAGGTATGGTAGAGAGAGGTTTTATCACAGTGGTGGATAAATTGTTGTCTATCTCATTAGGAAGTGTGTTGCTAGTGGTCTTGGGAATGTCACCAGGTTGTGATACCTTAGTATTGGTGTGGTCTTGAGGTTTCCACCCTGTCCTTTGACATCCTGTAGATGTTTCAGGAGATAAAAGTGGAAAGTTAGGGACAGGTGAGGTGAAATCTGACTCTGCTATGACAGGAGAGTCAGATTTGATTAGTGTAGAAGATGGTGATGCAAAGTTTTTTTCAGGACTTTTATCTTTCTTTTCAGACTTATTCAAGTCCTTTCCATTTCTTAAAGTTGCAGCTTTAACCTGCTCTTTCCCTGGTCTCTGAGGAATCTCAGTGTCACTAGGTAGAGAGCCAGCTGACCTATTCCTAATTTCTAGAGCCATCTGACCTACTTGGGTCTCAAGGTTTTTGATTGATGCTTGGGTTTGAGAAATAAACCCTTTTATCATGGCTTCCAGTGAAGGTTCAACCTGTTGGTTTTGCCTTGGTTGGTATCTATGAGAGGTGGTTTGTTGGTGGTTTTGTGAGTGGTTGTGTGAAGTGTGTTGAAATCTAGGTGGTTCCTCATCTTGAAAATGAACACGTTTTTGATCTTGAAAATGTGATTGTCCTTGGTTTTGAAAATTGGACTGTCTTTGCTGTTGAGGATATTGGTTAGTCTGACCTTGTATCCTAGGTAACTGTGAGTTAAGAGAGGGGCTGTTCCATTTTAAATGTGGATGATCTCTCCATCCAGGATTGTAGGTTGGTGAAAAAGGTCCAGTTTTGTCATTATTACCAATGTAATTGACTTTTTCCGGATTTCCAGGACAATTATCAAAAAGGTGATTTCCACCACAATATGCACATTGGACAGGTAGCTCTGATGGTTCAGGGGTGTTGATACTAGACACCACTTGTTTGTTGGTAGTGAGATTTTTAAGCATCACTGCCATATCACGTACTTGAGTAGCAAGTGTTGAATAATTACCATCATCCTTGGTACCAGGTAGTTGTAAAGGTTTTGCACGAGAGTCTGCCCAGTGTCCATTGTTGTTTGAAATTTTTTCTAGGATATTGTATCCTTCATTGTAAGAACTTGCAGTAAAAGCTCCTCCTGCAGTAGCATCGAGCATTTGTCTGGCTGGGTAATTCAAGCCATTATAAAATGTCTCTAGCTGAATGCAGTAGGGAATGCCATGGTGAGGGCATTTTCTCAACAATTCTTTAAATCTTTCCCATGCTGTGGGAACTGCTTCATCATCATCTTGTCTGAAAGTACAGATCTCATTTCTAGACTGAGCATTTCTCAAGGGTGGAAAATATTTTTTTAAAAACACTTCAGCCATTTGATCCCAAGTAAATATAGAGTTTGGTTTTAAAGAAGTGTACCATGCTCTGGCATGATGACTTAATGAAAAAGGAAACAGTTTTAATTTCAAAGCGTCATCAGAAATTCCTCGAAGTCTAAATGATCCTGCAATTTCTAAAAAAGATCTGAGATGAGCATGTGGGTCTTCCTTTGACAATCCTGCAAATTGACCATTATTCTGTAACATCTGAAACATCACAGTTTTTAGTTCAAAATGCGGGACATTACATGTTGGATCACATATTCCTGTTTGCAATTGATGTACAATAGGAATAGCATAATCCATCATACTGTTGTCTTTGGAGTTGGCAAGACGGAAGATGTGTTGTTCTGCATCTTCAATGTGTTGATTATTATTAAGAGGTGGTGGAGGATTTCGTAAAATTCCATTAACTGGATTTTCTTGCTGAACTTGTGGTCCAGGTTCCTGAATGATAGGTACAGGACCAGCATGTGGTTCTGCCACACGTGGTTGGATGTCTTGCAGCCGATTTCTACCATTACCTCCAGGAGGTGGTGGTAGAGGTGGAGGTAGACCATCATTATTGTACCTCCATCAGGTGGGTTTCCAGGAAATGGCAGTTCTTCTAAAAATGCGTTTTCTTCTTCCATTGCAGACGAAGTAGAAGCTTGCAAATTTCTTTGCTCCTTTTTACGACGTCTAAAAGTTCTTTCTATATCGGGGTCTAGATTGAAAAATTCCCCACGTGATTTTCTTTGCATAAACTAAAAAATTAAGATCTTTTTGTTTTTTTTTTTCGAAAATATATAATTATATATAAATTCCTTTTTTTTTCTTTTCTCAAAAAGGTGGTAGAAAAATTAACTCTTTAAAACTAAAATTGAAAAATTGCTTTGTTGCTTCCCCGGCAACGGCGCCAAAAACTTGTTCGGTATTTTCCACAACCCTTTCTTTTTATAATAAATATTTGGTAGAGGATGGAGAACTAAAACAATTAAATAGATCTCGGTCCAAGTATAAACCTTAATCTACTATCGTTTTTCTAACAAGTAATAACAGTACAAGTACCGGATATCGATCCCACGAGGAAGCGATGAAAACAATCTTTCGAGATTCAGTCTTTGTGAAAGTTAATTTCAGTTGGGGTTTGGATGAAAAAGTCTTTTGGTTTGTTTGTTTTGTAATAAAATTGTAAATACTGAAAATCAATTGTAAAAAGGAGCAAAGGGTGCAAAGTTTCGTTAGGATCAAAATAGGTAGTTTGATAAAAGGTAGCTAATATTCTAGGGTTAATATCTGAGTAACTTCTGAAAAGCTAACACATTTTCATACATTTAACTAGTTGTCAATTAGTTATGCGTAATCTTTAATGAGATATTAAACATGAAATATTATAGTAGTCTCGTAGACGTCAGGAATAATACCTAATGTAACTTCTTAAAAGTTAACACATTTTCATACTTCCAAATTTTTCACCAATTAAATTAGATGTAATCTTTAATGAAATATCAAAAACTTGAAATAGTTGCAACGAAACCTGTCACGTTTCGTATATCTCAAAATTAATACTTACGTGACTTCTGAAAAATCAACACATTTTCATATATCCAATTAATCGTTAAATAATTAGACGCAATCTTTAATGAGGTATTAAATCTGAAATCTACAAGACTTGAACTATATTAGAGACACCTTTTAGCGTCTTACCGTATTTTAAATCCCAACCGTACCTTGCACCCCAAGCTAGGTTGTTAGCCTATCATCGCTTGGTTCTTTGTCACAAAGATTTTAAAAACAGACATCAAGGATGAAAAATATAAAATGATGCAAATCTTTATAATTATCAAACTCTCTTGTTGCGCAAGAAACGAAGTTTTAACAAAAAGTAAAAGACAATAATTAAATTGCGATAATTAAAAGTGCATAAATTAAATAATGAGAAAATAAATTGCAGAAATGTAAGTGCGATAACGTAAATTGCGGGAAAGTAAAGTGCGATAAAAGTAAATTGCAGAAAAGTAAAAACTGGAATTAAGGACCAGTAAAAACTACGAAACTTGCGCACTAAGTAAGATTCTAATGATAAAAGAATTGCATGTTTACGCTAAAATTCTTCATTAGCCGGCCTCTTGGATAATAACCGTGTGCCACGAGAGAATATATAATTCCGACGTAAAGCTACAAGAAGGTGTTTTCCAAAGAGTAAAACCAACGAATGAGAATTTAAGAACGAAACTTAGTAGTAGAAAAAGATGATGTAGAACCAAAACGTGCGTTTATATTACTACTAACAACTTATTGTCACTTTCGGTTTACAACGAAGATTTTAACCACTACCGAAAGCCAACATAAGTTGCTCCAAAAGATGAGTTACTAGTTGAATCCTTCTTGAAGAAGAAAATCAACAATACAAAAGATGAAAATTTCTTCTAACTAATTAGGTAACTTAGCTAGAAGATGGTTAAGTGTTTTTTAACATACACACTACATGCATATATATAGTGGAAATTAGGGAGGATTATGCCATGGGCCTCATGGGCCTAACTATGCTTCCAAAATGGTCTTCAAGATGACCCAAAAAAGTCGGCCCATAAGTGCTTCAAACGTCGGTTCGTGAAGCTTGTGTCGTTTTTCCGCTCAAAATTTGAGGCCCATGTTAAATCTGCATAGAAAACATTTTAAATTAGACTAATATATTTACTATAATAATATAAAGTTCAAATTTTATAAGATGTCAAATATGTCGAAATATAGGATTTATAACGTCTTTTAGCTTTATAGTTATATAAAAATTACCGAAATTACTTATATAATAGGGTTAAAATATTAACCTTATCAGGTGTAAATAGCCTAAGGTTTGTAGGGATTCAAGCAATCCATGTGATTCCCCTACTTACCTGGAAATCCCAACGTGTTTTTGCGATTTACTTATGAATATTGAGATGCTAATATAACATTATCCTCAACATATTTGTTTTTCAAAAATAACAATTTTGCCATAATAACTATTGCCATGATAACGAGACTTCATGTGCATTATAAGTTTTGTCTTTATATAATAAAAGTATCTTATCTCTTGTTTATGTAGATGGCTGAACCAACTCGCCCCGAATTTGATATCCTAGATTCAGAAGGACTTGAATATCATAGATGGGTATCTGATGTAGAAACTACCTTCGTTGGAAAAGACTACACCTACACCATCAACCCCCCTACTGACCCTAAAGACAAGCCTTCAGAAAAGGTGCAAGCAAATGCCTTAATGTTTTTGAGACGCCACATCGATCCCAGCCTTCGATGGGAATACCTTCAACTAAAAACCCCCAAAGAACTGTGGGATGCACTAAAAGGAAGATTTGGAAATATCCATGACTCTTTACTTCCTGAACTAATCGTACAGTGGAATGAAATCCGCTTACTTGATTACAAAAAGGTAAATGATTTCAACAAAGATATGTTGCGTCTCAAAGCACGTTTAAACTTTTGTGGCAAGGATCTCACAAAAGACGACATGATTCAGAAAACACTTTCCACTTTCCCTACATCGGCAATCATACTAATGAATCAGTATCGGTTGGAGTATGATAGTAAAAGAATCACAACATTTAACAAACTTATCAACCTACTGCGAGTGGCTGAAAGACACAATGAGGTTCTTTTAAATACCAACGCTAGACCTGTTGGGACAAAGAAAATTCCTGAATCTAATCATGCAAGCGTTAAGGGTGGAAAGACATCCAAAGAACATGGAACTAAACATACTGAATCACACACACGTGGTGGTTATTCATCACGTGGACGGGGTCGTGGCCAGGGGCATGCACGGGGTCGTGGACAGGGTCACAGCAATAGTCGTGGTGGATTTTCCAACTCAGGGCATAAAGATGAAGTTGCTGGACCAAGTAATCAAGAACACTCAAAAGGAAAAGCACCAATGACCGATCCTTCCAAAAGAGCAAGAGATGGAACTGAACCTTGCTACAAGTGTGGTATTGTTGGGCACTGGTATAAGCATTGTCGTGTAAGCAATGATATAGTAGCCACATACAAGAGATACAGAGAATCTAAAGAACAAGAAACTCACTACCTCAAAGAAACAAATAATGATCCTGAAGCCAATTTAACAATTACAGATTTCACCAATATCGACAACGATGATTCATCATTAGAGCTCTCAGATTTTGACTAATCTACCTCACCTACTTTTCAAAGACAATAGTTGTTTAGACAATATTGGTTGTTTTTTTTTCTTCTTTTCAATGGTTTGGTGAACTTAATTTATTATTTAAATTGGTAGAATATTTATTGTTGATTGATTTTTATTAAATAAAATTTGGCTTTCCAATACATTTTCCAAACTTATGATGTAAAGAAACACATCAAAACAACAAAAAGTTCTCCGTTCCATATTGGAATGTATCGAGGAGAATTTATGTTTCTGGGACCTCCCACCTAATCTAAAGAAATAGATTTCCCCCCAACATAATAGTTAGACAATGGAATGTCATATTAATAGAAACCTTGTATCTATATTAAAAGTTATATTATAAGAATACCAATGGGTATATGTTTATCAACTCTAATGATATGAAAGAAAAAATATATTAGATCAACTAATGTGTCAAAATGGATTATCTAGGACATTAAATCAATTTTGTCACCAATAAAGAACTTTGGGACAATGACCACATAGTGATTCATGTACTGAACAATACACATAGACACATTCTCTTTCAAGTGAAAGGTAAGGCAATAAACCAAATCGCAACTCTTGACTTCTGCAGCACAAGAAGCAAGATTGTCATCATAAAATGCCCTCTCAAATAATTATAATATTTATATACCTTAATCCTTAGCTAAGACAGGAGCAAGACCATCCTACAACTAAGGACACATATATTCCATTCTTATAAACGCATACAAGGTAATATTTATGGACATAAAAATCAAGAATGCGGGCCATTAAAGTACTTTATGGTTCTGGTTTTGACACGATGGACGCATGTCATAGTCCATATGAATTGTTGCACTCCCAGCACTAGTTGTACGTTTTAGGGCTCACCACCCTGATTGTGTCATCAGTCTACATGACTTAGAATGCTAGAGAATTTACATCATAAGGATTTGATGATTATTGCATATATATTGAGATCAATGCAAAGTCTCTTATACCCCATGCGTAGTTTAAAATGGTCTCGTAGAGCATTAGAAGTTTTCATCAAAAGAATATAGATGATAGCTAGAGTATTGGTTATGCGCACCAATTTACATACATCTACATGGGGGATGCAATATAACATGAAACTTTACTAAATTAGTTTTTAGACCCACTACTAGCCAACCATACCAGTTGGTAACTGGATATAAGCCTGATCTTTTTACATTTATGCATGTTTGGTTATGCAGTATATGTGCCGATGCGTTCCACCAACGCACCAAAATGGGTCCTTAAAACGATGAAATATCTATGTTGGTTATGGATTGCCAACAATTATCCGCCATTTAAAACCTTTGACGGGTGATTCTTATACTGCATAATTTGCGGATTGTCACTTTGATGACAGTCTTCCCGTCGTTAGGGGGAGATAGGAAAAAGTATTTTCCAAAGGAACGACGGGAACTGTCATGGAATGTTTTCATTCTATTTCATTTTGATCCCAAAACTTCATAAAGTAAAGTTGAAGTAAAACGAATCAGACTCGATACCTAATATGTTTAATGTTATAAAAAGAAGTGACAGTATAACATATACGAGCTGCAAATATACCCGTAAAGTCAAAAGTCCCTAAAGAAGGGCACAATGCCACTGGAAAGAGCGTTGCAATCACACATGGTGGAGGTGTGATTGAGGCCGTAGCTCCCAAAAGGAAACGGGGGAAGTTATTTGGTTCGATAAATACTCATCTAAAGGAAGAGAAGAGTATGGCACAACCAATATATATCATCAACCTTTATGAGATTATCTTTGATCATAAAATATGTCCATGAATCATTACTGGAGGACGCTCCGAAGTTAATACTGATTCCAAAGATCAAGAAAATCTCGAATGAATATGAATCGATGGACAGATCATACCTAATGATGATATATCTGCATATATCGTTGCTTATGAAATGATAAAGCACGATGATATCGAACCATGCTCAGTTGAAAAATATCAACAAGAGCAAATTAGCCTAAATAAGCAATCCAGGATAACTATATTATTTGACAAATGAACAGGTATTTGGTTTGGTAGTGCTAACCCACCAAGTGTAAAGCCTGTAGGACATAGATAAAACATTTGTCAAGTAAACGTAATGAGAACAATTAGGTCGTATAAATACTTTCCTTTGGCGCAAGGTTTCTCACTAACGCCCTGGATTGACAACTAGTTCCAGATTTTCAATGTGGCTTAATATGTTGATGTATGAACATATATAACACTCTTGATGAAATAGGAGAAACCACAGGCTACTTGAAATCTGAATTTGAGATGAAAGATCTTGGGAAAACTTGGTTTTTAAGCTAAGACACCGAGTTTGTGAATATTAATCCACCAATGCGTATATGTCTCAAATGATCAGGCGATTTAATATTGACAAAGCGTATATGGCTAGCACTCCCATGATCGGTCGAAGTGTTGGATATAAGGAAATATCTATTCCGTCTAAAGGATGATGACGAAGAGGTGTTCGGAGCTGGAATTCCGTACCTAAGTACAATAGGCGCATTATCGTACTTTACATAATGCACTTGACCATATATTATCTCTCAATGAACTTGTTAGCTAGATTTAGCTCAGTGCCAACGCAACGTCATTGAAATGGTATTAATATTAATATTTTGGAACCATTGACATGGGCTTATAATTTCCCTAAAGCAAGAGGGTTGGGGTTGATAATGGAATTTCAATTCTTATTTACAAGTGACTAATGTGAAAGTCTGCTAATATTAGTTATATGTCTAGCACGTATAGAAATTGTTTCCAAATTGGATAAAGAATTACCATAGAGAACGTCGTGATTGTCTGTAAGTAAACTAAGCAAATCTTACCTATTCAACTATTCCGATAGTATTACTCTACATGAGACTTTTAAGAGTGTACATGGTTAAGGACTATCATTACACACATTAAAGGAATTAATATTATAGGTTAAACCAATACCCTACCCGCATATATGGAACTAATGCATCATGTATCATTAGATGAAAGTAAGATACATAAAGGGTGATAAAACAAAGCATATTCTGCTTAAGTTAAGACGTCAGAAGTATTTGACATATTTACCAATCATTACCTAAAACCATATTTGGGAAACATGTACTGTTCCCATAACTCCCTTGATTAATGCACAAATCAGGGGGAGTAGTAGACAAAAGGGGGAGTCTACTGTACGTTTGATATTGGTATGTTGTGCTCTTTCCTTCACCCAAGGTTTTATTTTTCCCACTGGGTTTTGTTCCTTGGTGTAAGGTTTTAGTGAGGCAACAGTTTATACACCTTTTTATTTCCCGAACTCCTATGATTGATGTAAGAATCTAAAGGAGCATTAGACTAAAGGAATAGTCTATAATGGGTGCGTTGTACTCTTTCCTTCGTCCTAATTTTATTTTTTCCCATTGGGTTTTTGTTTTGACGGGAGATTTTAACGAGGCAACGATAGTGCACCATGATTTCTTTTGAATCGGCACAAGGGGGAGTATTGAAGGATTATGTGCCTTCATCAACAAGAAAGATATTAGAAAGAATAGAAGGAATAATTTCCATGTAATAGAGTTACCATAATGAACATTTCCTTTTGGTTGTAAACTCATCCCTATTTAAAGGGGTCATTGTTAATGAGAAGTTTATCCCCATGCTTTTGATTCTCTCTATTTTATTATTGTTCTGTTCCTTTTTCTCTTTAACAAAATCATGATATATATGCGCACAGAAGGATAAAAAACTCAAATCATATGTCAACAAATGACACCCAGTATGACACGAATTATCCTGGAAAAGCGTCCATATACATGTTTAGCGGGATGTATAGATTGTTGACAATTTTGGGCTCTTCGGCTGCCATTACTGGGGATCAGGTGGAAGTGAAGCCGCCATTTCCATTCCATTGGCTGACTCAGTGTGGCAGTTAGCTGTGTGTAGAGAGAGAGAGAGAGAGAGAGAGAGATGAAGGAATACGTAGGCATGGTGGGAGCACAGATCGCACAGGTACTGCTGATGATCGTCAGCAAGTACGCCATAGCCGATGGCATGTCCAATTACTCCTTCATCTTCTACTCCAACGCTCTCGCTTCCCTCATCCTCCTTCCTCTTTCCCTCTTCATCTTCCACAGGTAGGTAATAAATGTAACAGGAAGTTAGAAGTCTATTGAGAGTTAGTTAGTTGTTGTAATTGTGAGTATAAATAGCTAGTTAACACATAGTTTGGAAAAATAATAATGAAAAGCTAATACACTTTCTCTCTCTATATCTTTCTTTCTCTCTCTATATCTTTCTCTCTCTAAATCTCTCTCTCTCTCTCACGATCTTCATCTCTCCTATCTCTCTTCTTCTAATTTTCTATCTTGTAACATTAATGTAACAGGAAGTTAGAAGTCTATTGAGAGTTAGTTAGTTGTTGTAATTGTGAGTATAAATAGCTAGTTAACACATAGTTTGGAAAAATAATAATGAAAAACTAATACACTTTCTTGATCCACATCCTCGGATTAGTCCCGTTGAACTTTGGAAAATCAATTTTAGGCACATATCCAAGAACCCTAGCTTGATTAGGAGCCGCCATAGCCAGATCTGCATCACGTCTTGGACCTTCATTCCTTCGATTAGCCTCTGTTTCCTTCATTCGTTCGTTCAATTCGTTGATAGTTTGCATCATCTTCAACATGTTTGCATTTTGGCCTTCCAATTTCTTCTCCAAAAGCTTGATATGTTCTTCCATGGCTGTCGACTTTCTGGTTGCAGGTGCCAGATCTGAAGAATTTAGACGATTGAGTGGTGTTTGGATAGATGGATGAAGTACGTAATGAAGTTTAGATCAGGAAAGTGCTCTGATACCAATGTTACAAGATAGAAAATTAGAAGAAGAGAGATAGGAGAGATGAAGATCGTGAGAGAGAGAGAGAGAGATTTAGAGAGAGAAAGATATAGAGAGAGAAAGAAAGATATAGAGAGAGAAAGTGTATTAGCTTTTCATTATTATTTTTCCAAACTATGTGTTAACTAGCTATTTATACTCACAATTACAACAACTAACTAACTCTCAATAGACTTCTAACTTCCTGTTACAATATATATATATATATATGTATGTATGTATATATACTTGTTTGCATTTTTAATCGGATGCTTTTGTTGCAGATCGGAGAATCGTCCTCCACTTACTTCCATCCTAATCCCTGGAGTTTTCACAATTGGCCTCCTAGGGTATCAACAACTTTCCTAACATCAATTTTATTTCTTTATTATCAGTTCTATTTGTAATACATACAATTGTCACATTTTAGAATCTGAAAAAAAAAACATTAGCTTTGTTAGGTTTGGAACTGGAATTGGAGTTAGAACAGAAGTTTCCATAAAATTTGAACTGATATAGCTCCAAATTGTTTTTACTTTTTGTTTTTCTTCTTAGTAGTTGTCTATGGACTTTGGATTTACTATACACCATAACAGAAATCCATCACCAGTTTGCATCTCAAAATTTTGCATTTCTGCATCCTACCTAATACTTTGGCCTGTCAGTAGAGCTATCCAACTCCAAATCTAATGAAAAGTAGGGAAGGCACCAATTATGTTGTTTTGGTTTCAAAAGGACTAAGAAAATAGATATTGACCGCAACGAGGAAGTATAAAGGTTGGAGACTGGGAGACGTTTAAAAAAAAAGTTTGTTTAGCATTTTGGTAAGCACACTCTATCTATATCAGCAAGCTTCATTCGGAAATTAAGTTACCCCCATCCGTAGTAAGATAATACTTATATATGGCAAATGAAACTCACACACACTCCTCACCTAGGAAGGTGGGTTACCGGATACTGTTAGGCCAATGTTTTTGGTGCATAATCTACTGTGCATAAAATCAACTTTTTTTTTTTGGAAAATGGAAACACGCTGACTGGTTGATGGTTGTAGTTTCTTGGCACAGGTATTTGGTTATACTGGCATCTCGTACTCCTCTGCCACTCTTGCAACAACAATACTCAACCTCATCCCTGGTTTTACCTTCGTACTTGCCATCTTATGCAGGTAAAGTATTTATGCTACTGGTATCTAGTTTTCCCCCGATTTATTGCATTTTTTGTATCTATGAATTGTCATTGCTATTTACATTTATTGTACCACGCATCTTAGGCTATGTTTGGCAAACTAGCTGATGATTGATAACATATCCGGTGACTGATAAGGTAGTTAGGTAGCTGATGAATAAGATGCGTTTGGCAAAAACTAGCTGATAAGGTAGCTTATGACTATAAAATGACAAGAAAATGCATGTTTAAAAATTGGTAGTGTAAAACTTAGCAGGGGTATATTTGGAATAAAAAAATAATAAGTCCCATAAGTCACCAAAACACTAGTGAGTGTAGCTTTTCAATAAGCTAGCTAATATGGTCCATCCAAATATGTACCTGACTTATAAGCTAGCTTATTTTTACCAAACAATGCCTTAATTGATTTAGATTGTGGTTCTAGGATGGAAGCAGTCAACATTCGAAGCTCAACCACGCAGGCGAAAATTATCGGCACTGTGGTTTCAATTGGAGGGGCTATCCTTGTCACTCTTTACAAAGGACCCCCAATTATACCATCTCTGTTAAAATCAGAAATCTCAAAGCATTTGCTCGTGCAACCATCAAACTGGGTACTTGGAGGAGTGTTTCTAGCAATTGACTGCGTCTTTTCTTCTATGTATATCATTTCACAGGTAAAATGGTACAGCAACAGCTGATAATCACTTGCATATTAACATATTCTTGCTAACTATTTGTTTGTTAATATATTCAGGCATTTGTCCTTAAGAAATACCCTGCAGTGATGATCGTAATGTTCTCTTACTGCTTTGTCTGCACCATCTTATCAGTTATAACTTCTCTGATTGTGGAAGCTGATCTGAGTACTTTTAGTTTACAGCCTAAGAAGAGGTTGCTTTCTGTTCTCTACTCGGTAAGTAGACATGCTCAATTTAGTAAGTTTGTAAAAACGAAGTTACATTGGACGAATAATGGTTTCTTGCAGTTTCATAGATGTTCAATTTTATGTTTTTATCTGGCTGTCAAATGACAGTATGACACACATATTTTCTATTTGTTTGAGACATTCAATTGTGGCTTAAGGGTTGGTACTTCCGGAATTTGCATATTTCTGCTACAGTCATCTTGTGTACTTGCCTTTTGGTGACCCAGCAGTGTGCCTACTAGATCATTTGAATATATTTCTTTTGCTTCTAAAAACATTTTCTGGCTGCTGCATGTTAAGATTAGTGTGGTATGACATCTTTGTTTTCGTTTTGTTTAATATTGGTGCCTTCTTTGTGGAAATATGTAGGGGATTTTTGGGTCTGCTTTTCAAGTCACGGTACAAGCATGGTGTATACAAAGGAAAGGGCCACTTTTTGTTGCTATGTTTCATCCATTGGGAATTGTGATCTCAACTTTGATTGGTGTCATCTTCTTAGGCGATGGTTTCTACCTTGGAAGGTGAAGATGTTTTCATCCATACAGCACTGTCTACTTTTTATGTTTTTGTTATTTCACATCACACATTTATGTATCTGAATTGTCATCATACTGATTGGTAATTTTAAACCCGAAACTGTAAAATTTGTGCAGTTTGGTGGGATCAATTGTTGTTGTAATTGGATTTTATACCGTGATGTGGGGAAAGGCCAAAGAACAGATTGAGGCCGCTGACAAAGGTGGGAGCACAAAGTTGCACAATGAAGGGGCCCCTCTCTTGCAAGATAATGTTGAGGAGCAGACTACGTCCCTCTCACCATAAAGCTCAATACCTGAGCATCATACATCAAAGTTAAATTTTTTTGAAAGGAACACAAGTATAAGCTGCTGTTGTATCAAACTGTACATTTGTATAGGTAGTTCTTTTCTTGGGAAAAGGGTGTATTCTTTAGGCAAGTCACTTGGAAGAATTATGTGGACTATGTTTCTTTTGTTAATTTACAAGTTTATGTATTAAATTGACCTTAATTGTCTAAAGCAAGTACTTGAGTTGTCTTTTAAAGCTCATTGAGCACTAGGGTTGAAGTGATATATGCACACACATGCAACACCGAGAACCACTATAGTGAAAGACATTTGGGGAAATTTGCAGCTGAATACTGTAGACTAACAAGGAAAGAAGACTGTTACACAAATAAGAAGAAGAAGGCACATTACTAATAATTGTCACCCTGCAAAAGATTTCAAGAAATCCAGGTAGTCTTCAACTTATTGCGGTTCGTTTACGCAAGTTAACGTTCGACATTTTTTTTCTTGAATCAGGTGAGGAGGAAGGATGGTGAGTGTAGCTTCCATTTTCCATTTGTGGTTGCCTTCATCTTCAGGTAATCAATAACTTTTTGTTTCTCCTTATATTGTTGTTCTTATCGTTTCTAATTTCTCGATATTTAGAATATCTGTCTTTTCTTTCCATTTGTATTGTTATTTCTTGGACAGTCATCTTTAGTGGATTTTTGGAGGAATATTAATGGCTATTTACCTTACTTGGGATGCTTCTTTACTAATTGCACATGTTTTCAATATTTCGTTTGGAAATGAGTTTCAGACGAATTCAGAAATAAAATCACCCACAATTAGAAGAATCGCTGAAACAGGCTAAACACAATGTTTGCATAGGTTGTTCTAACTTATAGTCATTTAGAGAAAAGATTTTAATGACTAGACACTACAACCAAAATTAGTTCGAAATACAGTTAGATGTTTAGGTGGGCTTTCTAATAAAATTTTATGGCAAGTACTTTGCTTACCAAAACAGGTAAATCATAATTGCTGTGTAGGTTGTGTTAACTTCTAGTCATTTGGATCAACATTTTCAATGATTAAGACATTACAACCAAAATTAGTTTGAAATAATAGTTAGATGTTTAGGTGGGTTTTCTAATAGATTTTTATGGCAAGTATTTTGCTATTTATATTTTGCATAATTTTAGACCCAAACCCGGATGGGTTGGAAGTTGGAACACATCAGGGACAAGACATATGTGGAGGTCGTTTTGTGAACCAGGATGAGGGCTGAGTGTGGATATAGCCATATAGGGGATTTGTTCCAAAGGGGTGGATCAATAGAGAACGCTAAAAAAAAGAACTAGAGAACTGATCCGAACCATCCATCTATTTTAATCCAATGGTTGTCAATGACGGAGACGGTCACATTTTTGTCAAAACTAAATCCGTGATTATAGGGGGGGTCACATTCAAGTATGACCATATTTTTAGATCCAACAGTTAGATAGGAGTTTCTTTTTTCGGGTTCTCTCTTAAGGCATTGTTTGGTAAAAGTAAGCTACCTTATAAGGTAGCTTATAAGTCAGGTACATGTTTGGATGGACCATAAGCTAGCTTATAAGTTAAGCTAGCTTTTTGAAAAGCTACTCTCACTAGCGTTTTGGTGACTTGTGGGACTTATTATTATTTTGTTCCAAATATACCCCTGCTAAGTTTTATACTACCAATTTGTAAACATGCCCCTATTTTGTCATTTTTCAGTCGTAAGCTACCTTATTAGCTAGTTTTTGCTAAACGCAACTTATTCATCTGCTAGCTTATCAGTCATCAGCTACCTTATCAGCTAGTTTGCCAAACATAGCCTAAGTCTCCTCTTGCTATAAGTTCCAAGCCAGTTGTATGTATTTATGGTCTGGATTCTGGAATAAGATTTACAGTTTTACACTAGAAGACTATGGTTTACAGTGCCACTATAGAAGTTCTTTGGAACAAAGTTTTAAAGGCTAAAACTTGGGATAAAAGTTTATGTTCCATTAAATGAAAACAAGACCACCAACCTCCACGTAATCTTGTATTAAAGACCATAAGAGAAGACCCACAAAATGAGTACATAAAACAGTCAATACAAGAGAAAGGTCATATTTTTGAAATACTTTAAACCCATAGATTATAGCGAATTTATAACGTCCCCGTTGCATTTGATTTCAATATCTACTTTTAAGTACAGAAAGGGAAATACATTTTATTTATAGCAGATAAAAGTTGACCCAAAACAAGCACCAAGGACTTGTAGTTTATGCTGCAAGGAGATATGCATCAATCTCCTGGAAATTCTTGGCAGCAAAGTCTCTTATCATGTTAGGATCAGGAACCTCTTCAGTTGCTTTCTCAAACTCACACATCCATTTCACAAGGCTTCCTTCTCCCTCAGGAATCACTTCAAGAGTAGCCTTGAAAGTCTTGTAGTATTGCATCATATCCCCACCAATCACACTGTATGCAACTTTCTTCTTTGCTTCATCAAATTCTTCAATCTTCTCTTTAGCCGATTTCACAATCGGTGATGCTATGTTGCAGTTAAATAAATAAATAATTAGATACAATATATACCAACAAGGGCTCCCTGATTTATTCTTGAATTGTTTGTTGGATTGTGTTTTTACAACCCAACAATCCTATTCCTTCCCAAGAGTGAATTCAGGTTTTGTTTGCATAATACAACTCTAAGATGCAAACCAAACGAACCCAGGATATCCCCACACACAGTATCCGGGTTTGCGGTTAGGTTGTTTACCTCTATCCCAAAGGGTAGAGAGACTGTTTCTGTAAATTAGTTTTAAATAATGGGAATCTTAAAGGTGAAGAATTCTCGCTTTTTGTTTAATACAACTTAAAAAGTTGCGAAAGATTTGCACCAACCATGCTTATGCGTTGCAATATGTGCATGCATGCATAAGCATCCGTGGTGCAAATCGCTAATCCCAAGTATCTAGATACTTGTTGATCTTGGATGCATTGATAAGTTGTGTAATTTAACATCACAACCGATCAATTTCATCTAGTTTTGACGAATTATTCTCAAAGATCATGTAAGCTTAACCGAATTTCATTATTATACCTACCTTCGGCAAAGTTAACCACACGAACGGAGCCAACGCTATGTCCATCGCCTTCAAGAACTTCAACATTTTTGTAGAGATCAGAGCAGACTTTAGGGAAGATGGTGGCAGAGTCCTTGATGCTTTTCCAGAACTTCTCTGCATCGGATTTCACCTTCACTTCAACATCAAGCTTCCCTATGGATGCCATTAGTAGGTTTTGTCAAAGTCAAATTCAAAAGTCAAACAGAAAGTGTATTGAAAGTATGCAGAAAACCCATGATATGGAGTTGTTTATATAGTGAGAATAGGGGTAAATGCAAGGTTTAAAGATGGGGATGAGGGTGGTTGGCAATTGCATTAAGTATGGAGGGTCATTTATGGGGCACTTTGTTTTCTTGAGATTTGTTATAAGTGGTGTTGGGGTCAAACGTAAGGTTGGTTTCCAGTGAGAAGTTGATGTTTTCCTGAGAAGCATGATAAGTGGTTGTCAATCGTTGGATGAGAATTGGATGCATCGAGATACACCAGCTGAATTTCTTTCCAAGGCGCAATTCATAGGTAAGCATGTGATTAAAGAGATCAAGGGTTTAGATTCACTTTTCACGCTTCTCACAGTTAACTCAACTTTTCACACAATCGGTTAAATATAATGCATAAAGTCAATGAGGGGGGTGGTTGGCAATTGCAATAAGTAAAGGGGGTCATTTATGAGGCATTTGTTTATATAGCTTTTAGGATGGCAGAGGTTGTCGGGACGGTGAGTTATTTAATGACCGTTTGTATTGAGCTATATTTATTCGACAACAGTAAATATTTTAAGAATCGTGAGAATAAGTTATTAATGTATTCGAATGTTCACTCAAACTTTTTTCTTTTTTGGGAAGGTTCACCTGGACAATGGCCGGACTACATCCTTGGCAATTTTTACCGAGAGCTAAAGCATGCTCCCCTGGGATTAACACTCAGTGGCCATTGTGTGTGTTTGTGTATATCTATCTAATATTATGATTAAAGCATTAATTATAACACTTAACAGTATGATTAGAGTATGAAAATATGTTCTAACATTTAACAAATTGGGTTAAGTTAGAAAGATTGAATAGATCTATAGGTTGTATCATGTATGTAAACAGAATTTCTCCTACCAAGTGATTTGTATCGATCATGAATTTCTACTACAATTTATAATTTTGGTAGATCTATAGGTTGATTATTAGTCTAATGAATTAAATTAGCTAATCTTTGATCAAACACCGCAATTTGACTCTATGTCTATCAATAAATTCCACGCTTGTGACAACAACAAGCTTAAAGTATGGGACAATATTTTAGTCTCTCAAAACGGTATCTTATGCAATAACTTATCCGATAAGTGCTTGTCTTGTCAGGTAAGAGTTGTAAATATCAGTTATCGGGTAAGACTCTCGGTTGTCATCGCTCTTATCGAGTAAGATTCTAGCCCTTGTGATGTTCATCTCGTAAGGTAAATTTACTCGGTAAGCACTTTCGGAGTAAGAGTCAAGTAAACAGCTCCTAAGTGTTTCGGCATTGACCATCATCATCACTTTAAACTTAGCCCGTTAGGCTTCGAAGTTCTATCAAATGTCATTGAACGCTGAGCACCTTCGAGCACAACAATTCAAGACTCTAGAATACTAAAAATTTATGACGTTACCTTATTCTTGTTGGTTTTTTCTTTTACATATATAATCATAAAAATAAAGTTATCAATAGAGATATTAGTTCAAAATATTGTTTCCACTTGATCTTAGGAAATGTGTATTGGTTTTAGTTCTTTTTGGAAGAAAGGAAAGGAAACCCTGAAAAACTTTATTAAAAATAAAGAAAAATTTACAAAATTTTAAATTCACATACTCATTGTTACAAAAGATAACAGCTATGAACATATAAAAATATCTCCATCAACCTTGTAAATACATAGATGTCAGCTCATTAGCAATGCCTATGACACTTGCTGTAATGGCAAGCTTGTTTGCAATGCCACATGGACCAAAACTATTATTATTTTAAGTTAATACTTTTTTTTTTCTTCAACATTCAATTTTATTATGTTTGCTAATAATTCTATCTACAATTTATTTTAAATAAAAGATATTTTTTTTATGAGATATTTTTTGTTTAATATTTTGTAACATGTGATATCTTTTGCAATTACATTGTATATTTTATAATTCAGTAATTATTAATATTATTATTTGTATTATAATATATTAATATATATCCATCTTCATGAAATTAAAAAAAATCATATTTGGTAACTTTTATGATATTATAGATTCATAAAATAGGTATTATAAAGTAGTTGGTGATACAACCACTTTCTAAAAATACATATAATATTCATATAAAATATTATTGCATAGCTGAAGTGAAGTGACATTTTTAAAAAATGATTTGCGGTGCGTTAATGCAAATGGTCTAAAGGCCCAATCCAAAATACCATATACTCATATGCATCAAAGCTTACCAGCTTTTAAGGCTCGTTGATAAAATTTAATAAAGCCCAATATAGTACTTATCATATTGGGCTGGATCTCAATATCATTAGTGGCCGGTAATATTGATCTTAGGCCATCCGCAGCCCGGCTGCACTCGCAGCTGCACCGACCCCTTGCAGGCGGTAACACCGTCGAGGTGGACCTGCAAGGGAGCTGCAAGGCCCCTCAACGGTGAGAGCTCATCGTTCTCAAACACACACACACACACATGTATATACATACAATATATATATATATTCTTTTTACTTTATTATTTAAATAATACAGATGATATGACCTGTACGGTTGTGGATGAAATGGTAAGGTAATGGTAAGGTAGTGGTAAAGCTGATGTGGCGCTGAGGTGGCAGTCTGTGCAGGTCATACCACCTGCACAGCTGTGGATGGCCTTATATTCACTTCAATATAAACAACATTCCGTTTCTTTATTCTATCGCATTCGCATATCATTTGTTTGTATAGATGTTTCAAAGCTTATAATAATAATCATCATTTTTACCTAAAATAGTTAAAAAAAAACCTTAATGTTGACATAAGAATGTATTAAATTCAGTTATCTTGATGTGACATCTTTGTTTTTGAGATCATTGTTAACTTAAGGATGGATTAAAAGAACAAATCAACAGGAAACACAATCTAAATATATCTTGGCAAACCAATAAAACACTAGCTAAACCAAAAGATTAATATATTGACTACTGATAACTCTCTAATTTGAGAGTTATTTAGTGTTAAATAACCTCGTTTTATATATATTTTTTATACCCACTTTGCTCTCTTTCTTTCTCTTTGGACTAAAATGTTTTTAAAAGGTTTTGATAAACACAAATGATCAAGTTTGATGAATAACGGCCTCAAAGCTCAGCAAATCAGTCCAAATCCCGAAAGCAGTCCAAAAGCTCTCCAGCAGCTCGAGATTCAGAAATTATCACACAGCAGTCCCCTCTGTGTCACCACTGAGGGGAACGTTTTCACTTGGCTCTTGGGAGTCTGGAAGGAACGAAATGCAGCAAGAAGGCAAATAGGCCCACTTGGCCCATGTGAAGACTGTCAGATTTAAAGATAAGAGAAAGGTGGCCATTGGTTGAAACATACCCATGGATTATATCCATGGGTCATATTTTCCTATAAAAAGGCATCAAAGGCCTCAAACTCAGGGGATCCAGCCACCATTTTCAATTTACTGCTTTCTTCTTCCTTACCTTGCTCCTCCATTAATGGAGGAGCTTAAGGTTTTCTTCTTTTTTTTTTTCTTTCTTTCTTTTTACTGCTTTATTTAAATATCCGTCTTTAAGCTTTTCGTATTTATTTTCTCGTACTGTAGTTTATCTTCCGTATTTTATTTTATGCAAGTAGTAGTTAACTTTATTTTTATGTCTTTTATTTTAGGCTAAACCCTTTAATGGGTGTGGGTGTGAGTTTATTTTAAAACTGCGTAGACAGCACTTGGGTGTTGTCGTTATTCCCAAATAGTAAGATTAGTTATTTAAACCGATACGTAATTTCGATACAGATAAACCGGCCATTTTGATGTGTCGTGTTAGACCTCAGATCCAGAGATGGGCGGGTCCGAAATACGGTTTGGATAATGCACAAAGAGCTCGAGAGGGCCTTTGATAATCACGCAGAGATGCGGGTTCTGCATGGTTTGCTAAGGTTCAGTAAGCCGGTCGGGATTTATATCACAAGGAGACTTGGGTATAAATCCCCATACTCGGTGGAACAAGGTTTATTTTAATCTACTTAGAAAAACCGGTAATCTTACGATTTGGAATAACGATGACTTCATAGCAACTTCACGGTATGTTTTGTAAAAACGTAGTTTCGAGAGATTTGGGTTTTTATAAATATCCCCATAACGTGAAGTTTCTAAACTCGTGTACTACCTGGTTTTAAGAGAAATCTTACACCCATTCCCTTTGCTTTAATTTTCTTTAATTAACTGTTATAAAAATCACCAAAAAAATATTATCTTCTTCTCTAATTGAAATCAGTGTATTCTCAACTCTATATTCGAAGTTCTGAAAACCAATCCCTGTGGAAACGATCACGATATACTTATCACTTTATTACTTGTAGCGATCCCAGTGTCGGTGTATACTTGCATCCTCATTGTGGTAATATTGCGGCCACATAGTGGCACGGACAGCATTTCCGCTACCAACTACACACACTAAACAGTTCTGAATAAGCTTTGTGTTACCCACATGGGATTCCCCCCACTTTCATACATTTGGAGTTTAGTCATGTCTGCTTTTCCCTAATAAACACACATTAATTTGATGCAATAACTGAAAGCTATATTAAAATTGATTAAAGTACATAATTTTGGTAAATGAAGGCCTCATGAACTTTTAATAAGTAACTAAAGGATTTTAAACCTTGTATATAAAGCAAATGTATCCTGCATGAACCAAACACTTTACGAGTAGCGCTTACAACAAGAGTCTCCTCCATTCTCACTTAAGGTAACATTTTTGTCCATCAAAATGAATTGTCGGTAAGCTTCTTACCATGTAGAAGTCTTCTCCCTTACTGTCTCAGATTCTTGATCTTGCAATGTTCACCACGTAAGCATTTGGTAAACGACTCTTAAGTCTTAAATTACAGCTTAAGCCAAGTGGTGTCCTCTAAGCAAGACTCGTAAATTTCAGTTTATACTTTATAGTTGGATGCTTCTAATATCTAAATGTTGCACCTTCACAAACTCTACTATTGGGTAGATAGCATGTTCGCATACATCAGACCCTTCATGTACCCTAACTCCTGACGGGATATGTTGAACTAGTTTCTTTTGGTTTATACATAGTTTGATTAAAACTCTACTATTTGCATGGATAATATGTTTACATATATCCCATTCTCCCTAGACCCCATCTTCTTATGCGATATACTGAGCTTGTTTGTTTGATTTGGTTAATATATAATTTGATTTGAAACTTTAAGCTTTAGTTAGATGGCACATCCTCATACATTTCATCCTCCACAGATCTCATCCTTTGATGGGACATACACATACACATACTCAACTTGCTTGGTTTGATTATCTGTATGAGAGAGTGTGTGTATGTGTTAGAATTATGAGATGGGGTCAAGATTATTTGGTTGCAGAGGTGTTGGTTGTTTTTATTAGCTTTGCTCATTATTGTTTATGGAAATGAAAATATCATTGGAAATTTTTGGTTACCTTTTGCTTATATGATACAAGATTATAAATGCTATATGGTTCTTTTTGTTCAAAAAAGTATTAGTTATCTTATCCTATTTTAAAACCAAATTAACTATTTAATTAATACTTCAAAGTCTCAATTTAGGAATCTTAGAACATTTGTTACATTAATTGATGAATTTTTGATTAACCATTACATATAATAGGAATAAATGCAAAGTTTGTTATATTTTATTGCATTTTGCCCTATGACAAATTACTCCAATCAACTGAAAACGTTGACGGTTCTTACAAAGAAATCGGAATTTTATTATTTACAATGATTCTATGTCTTCTTATATAGAATAAGAAACCCTTAGGGCCTGTTTGGTTGGTTTTTTTATTAAGTCCTGTAGATAAATCTATCTGTTTGGATTAATATGCCTTGTTGTTTGTTTAGTGTGCTGAATAAACCGTTTGAATGTAAAAAATGACTATTCTACCCCTATAACAAGTCTCTAGAGCCGAGCGAATAAGCTCAAGTCTCCATTAAGTCAAGTTAAGCCACTACCAAACAACTGAACAAGGACTTAGATTGATAGAAAATAAAGATGATTCTCAAGACAAGGTATTGTTTTTACTTGTATCATACAACAAATCATCTAAATATTGATAAAACGTCTCTATTCATGTACCATGTTAATTAGATTTGCGAGATGGTTCTATTATAAAAAGATACTGCTACAATGATAACACGAATACGCAATAACATGATTGAAAGTTTGATGGGCGTATAATGTCATTTTAATGACAAGATACTACAAATCAATTGATTTGAAAGATGCAAAATATTATTTAAATATATAATTGATTGCCTCATTATAATTAAGTTCATAATGTTTTAAGATCATCACAAAGATCTTTTTCATAATTCCGGTGACGTATATATATATTCTTCAACTTGACATTTTTAATTATTTTCCCCACCAACAATTATGAATTCAAATGATAGCAAAAGCACCAAAATTTGATTATTAGGGTTTAGGATGCACACTTTTTTAATTGTTTCAAAATTCACACCAATTTTGGATATTTCTTTTCCCAAATAAATTAATGCCTCTTTTTAGCTTAATGACACTATTTTTGAGAAATTTAAGATAATTATCTTACAATCGTTGGTTTATTCCTCAAATCAATTATAAAGATTATCCACAAAAGTCTACAAATTGTTTAGTGAAATAATAGGCCCATTGGCAATTGTTAACCAATTGGTACACACTACTCATGGGTAATCCATAATCATTTTGTTTGTAGATAGTGACACCGAATAAATTGTGACGTTAAAATAATTGTTAAAGCCGATGTGTCAAATAAGAAAATTGTATTGTAAATTATATGGTAGTGGATATCGTTACTCTGACTTTATAGTTTAACAAGCATATCGTCAATTTTAATTTAAGATGAAACAAGAATTATTTGTTCTTTTTATTATATATCCTTTAATAGGTACATGTAGAAAGCAAGTGATCAAATTAAAACCATTATTTAAATAAGAAGTGATAAACCACAATAGTAATTGAATTGGATTGGATTTATAATTTTAACATTCAAATTAGATAAGTTTTTTTTTTTTTTGAAAGAGAGGGTTTTATTCAAAAAAGGAAACAGACCTGCACGGGGACAAAGTAGCTCACAATACCAACACACGCGACACAAGCCAAAAAAGACAACACAGACCAACAAAGAAGAAAAAAACGCAATACAAAGGAAAAAAGCCCAACCACACCGGCGTTTTATCGTGCCGGGAGACACAACAAGGATAAGTTTAAGGGAAAAACAAATGAAAACCTTCCAGATCCTAATATGGTAGTTTATAATCTAATAAAATTGAACCAATCCAGTCAAATGGCCATCCAATCACTCATCTATGATCTAACTATCATCCAATTAATAATTATATATATTATTAACATTTTATGATAGTTTTTAGTTGATATTGATATGTAGTGTTTTCTAGTAACTTAAAAAATATACGAGTAATTGGTTGAAATGTTGGATTAATTGGTTAAAAATTAGATCAATAAATTGGATTAATCCAATGAATTCAAATGGATAACCAAAGTAAATCCAATGGATAAAAACGATCTGGTACAAGCATCATTGGATCAGATGTCCAATGTAATTGGATTGGATTAATTGGATGACAAATCTAACAACCAATGTTATGATTGGGTTTGGATACACCAAAATCAATTGAATTTCAAGTGATGAATACCCCTATATTTTAGTAGATGTAACATGACAACCATCATTATGAGTTTCAAAACTCCATCACAAATTATACTTTCTCTAAGATCACCTTAAATACCCACAAATTTGTTCTTTAGGGTTTGTAGACAATTGTATTTCGTCACATATATAAATACAAGGGCTAAAAGTTAGCTTTTCTTGCATGAACTGAGACATGTTGGTTAACCTTTAAATCATTTCAAAGTGTTTCCATCTTTGCATGCCAGAAGATTGGTAAATAAAGAATGAAAATCAACATCGAGATTTCGCCGAAATCATACTCGGTTGACACCTTATATATGAAGGACGACACTTATAAAGATATCAAGATTCATTCTTTGCTCCAAAACTACTTTTCAAATAAAGCATCAATAGTTACCATGTGTTTCATATATTCTTTGGAAACTTCGTACCCATTTCAAAAACATAATCAAAGATCAAAATTGTACCTTGTACTTGTTATTCCATAAATTATTTATTCTTAAACATGCTTCTTTTGATTAAAAAAGAGAGCAAAGATTAAATAAACCCTAGATTTTAAATTGTGATTTGTTCTAAGAACTTGGAGAAAGAAACAAATCCCATTTAATAACAAGAGACAAGAAACCTACTCACAAGAGGAGTTGGTCCCTCAAAAACTCCATTCTTTTGGTAACAAGAAATTTAGAATGTTTGAAAAGACTAGCAAGAGACAAACAAGACCTAACTCATGTTTGCCCCCACAAAGGCATCTAACAGTTTTAAAATAATTTTTATGATATGTTCACTTGTTTCACTTTACCCCCTAGACTTTTCTAAATATAACACATCTAAAATTAAGCCAAACACACAACCAATATATCTTTCTTCCTCCAAGATATGGTCTAAATAGTATGATGCATACAAACCTTCTCTCTGCGTCTCACCCCTTGGAGTAGAGGGATAGATTCCGTAAAAACCCCGGAAATATTAAGGCACGGTAGAGTGAGTTTGATTTACATGAATGGAAAAATTTGAAATGATTTGGATTTTAAGTCTATTCCAATCTTGCTTTTGGTTTGTAGGATTGTTCAGATTTAAAATCTCTTAAACACAAAAATTTTAAAATCCCATAGGAATGACTAAGATTTCAAGGGATTTAAAATCTCTCAAACGTAGTTTGGTTTGTATTTTAGGTAACGTAGACATCGCTTTTAAGAAAACTACACATTTCCCAAAAAGACACTAAATTTAAGAAAAATACAAAATTTTCAATTGTGGATCCTATTTTTATTAGTTGGCATTCATTAAATAAATAAATAGTGGGCATAACTAAAAACTTGATTCTAGTCAACAGTTACAAGTCTTTAGGTAAACTAGATACTTAAAAACTTTGAGATTTTACGTCTCAGGTATTAAAATGATAATTTTAAAACTATATTACCTAAATAAAAATTTGTTTGTATAAAAATATTATTAAAGAGAGGATAGTTTTATACAACTTATGAATATTATGATAGAAAATACCTCTAGATTAAGCATCTTGATTGATTAAATCAATGGTTTTCGACTTCTTGAGATACTTGATTTTTTGAACCGTCAATTTAAGCACTATATATAGTTTTATGAAACAATGATGTGTATGTAACAAAATAAAAAGATTGCCATCTTTGCTTCTTTTTTAGGTTTAAATTAATTATAGACCCATTAACAAAAGAGATCATTACTTTCTTTTCGATTTTATAAATCATTCTTCTTAGTTACAATATTACTCAGATTTGAATATAATTGATTCCATTTTGTAGTATTTAAAGGTCCATTTTGAAAAAGAAAAGAAGATTCATGTTCATCCACAACAAAGGGTCACGATTTTTTTCTTTTTAGTGAAATTTGTACTCCAAGAAAAGTGTTTGACTAGTCAAATCATCATAACTATACAAGAATTGATCACTCAAAATTGGGTCATCTTATGTTTCCAATTATAACGACATTAGAGTGGATATGTTTATTTAATATTTTGTATGAAAACTTCTATCAAATTCATAAAATTTTAATCCATTTGTTAATTTATTTCGACTTTAGCTTATCTTTGTGCTTTTGACCCTTTCATTATCCATTATCCATCTCCATCTCCGGTTCCTTTGTCTACTTATCCTTCTAATCTATCACATCTGTCGTCATCGACCATCTTCGTGTCAATGTAGCTTTCCTTATTCCTCTTTATCTAACAACTACTTCAAATCCAACAATAATGCAAATAGTGTTTTTACATTATCTTTAATTTATGGGCTTATATGTACAAAAACAAACAACATTGATTGAAAACTTTAGATTTTATAGCTCTTTTTGCATAATGCGGATGTTGGTCACCTTGTGTTGAGTTGATATTATGTTTCCTGCTACAATGTAGCATGGTGGCATAACAGTTGAGATAGATGGTTGTAGTCAAAGAGATGGTGCATGACAACGCGTAACTAAAAACATACCTACCACTAATATAATTATATAACATATATGTGTTTTCATGGATCAGTTGAAAGGTATACGAAAATATTCGTTTTTGTATAAATCTTGCAAGGAATAAACTCCGTTATACAAATATCAAGATCTAGATATTAAAATCAAACCAACACCCAAAACATCTATAATGTCATCATGTGCTTAGTATCTTGTTAGGAAACTTCATACCACCTCTATAAAACATAATCTGATTAGATCAAGATGTACCTTAATTTGTACTTGCACTAATTGTTCAATTCTTTATCTTAAAACAAAAACCCAAATCTTTAATTGTGATATTGTTTATATAGGGGGGAAGAATGTGTAGAAATTAATTTTAAGACAAAATCCATTAAATAAAAGGGACAAGATACCTACTTACAAAACCATGTCCCTCTAACTTCAATCTCTTCTTTGGTTGAATGGCGTTAGCATGACACTTAGAATGTTTTAAAAACTAGGCAAACACAATTAAGACCTAACTTTAGTGGTCCCAGAATGATGCATTATGTCATGAGATACATATTCCTAAAAAAGAATAAGGTGGACCCTTATACTCTTATTATTGCACTTCTGACCCTTCGAAGTTTTACGAAGTTTGTCTTGGGACCATCTTGACTTCAAGTATTTAAGTTTGAAATAGATGGAATTCTCAAGAACATGATCAAAAGAATTTATGGTGTTCTTATATTTCTGCATCAAGAGGTCAAGTTGACACTAGTACATCCAACCACTTGTTCCATTGTCGGATTTGGCTTTATAATTTATAAAAAGTTCGAATACACAATAAATGTCTGACACCTCCTTGAAATAAAAACGTATGGTGGTTTAGTACATGAAGGATGCAAGTTCAAAAAGGATTATTAATCCAACATGTGAAAATGTGCAAGTGTGGGGTAGTTTGGTCTTGTAATTCAGTTGTCTCTTTAATCGTAGATCCATTTAAATATGTATCAGGCCTTTTGGTCTTTCACAAACAATAATGGTGGACTCCCATATCTATTAACAAAATGAAGGATCTTGGTGTAAATATGTATTGTAAAGTTGTTTGGAAAACAAATACAAGGTTATTAATATTTGAACATATAATATAGGAAAAAAGAAAGATGGATAAAGTGTTTTAGGATGAAAATGCTAAAGTTTAGGGAGTGAAGTGCAATTGAATTATAATATTAATAGTTTGCACATTCCATGGTTATAACTAGTGAAGGCCCAAAACATTATTGTCCCACTAGGTATACAACACATTAAAAGAAGCATAATAATTAAAAAGGAAAAGAAAAAATTCTAATGGATGATTGCCTCTCACCATGACCATATATTATAAGATCAAGCCTATTTCTCGTATATATTGAAAGGTTCAAACGAGAAACATTACTTAAAAAAATTTAAGTACTTTTTTTCATGTATAAAAATCATATATGATTAAGTACTGACGAAAAGAAAGAGGTCGCCGACGACTTACAAGCGACTTAAAGTCGCAGGCAAGTCGCACACGTTGTTAATCATGTATGATTAACTTCATGAATCATATGTGATTTTCTATATGAATCATATATGATTCTGTACATGTTTTTTGTACTTGGATTTTCCTTTGTTAATCATATATGATTTTGTACATAATTTTTTTTCTTCTTAAATTGACATGTTTCTCGTATGAACCCACCTCTATATATATAGGGGTGCGATCAAATACAAACCACTTTTAGAATACAAACTGGTACAAACCCTTGGTTTCATTGGTTAAATTAATGAAACTGGTTCATGAAATTGTCTAATATGGTTAAATTATATTATATAATTCATTTTTTGATGGAATTATTTCATATTTTGGTGTTTTTTTTATGTAAAAATGAAACATTTTCATGTATTTTTTTTCATTCTAATGAAATTGTTTCATGTATCTTTCTTATTCTGACGAAACGTGTTTATTTTTACATAAGAAAACAAATTTATGAAACAACTTTATCAAAATAATTATATGAAACATTTTCATCAATTTAAACAATTTCATGAATATTTTTATTAATTTATCCAACGAAATCAATGGTTTGTGCGATTTGTATTCTAAGAGTTGTTTGCAAATGAACAATAAATATTGATAATTATTTACAATCCATTTTTAATGTTTTCTATACATTATTTGATTATAAGAACTAACAATTTTCATCAAATATGAAATATGATATTTACAATTAACTTGTTATATGTTCATCAACTTTTTATGTTTTAGATCTATCTTTTAAGTCATATATGATTAGTTTCATTTAACATATGATTTATTACGTATCATATATGATATATTATGTGAATTTTTTTTAATGTATCGCATATGATTTTTTTAACGTATCATATATGATTATATAACCCTGAATACAAGACATACTATTACATGTGGTAATATTTACATTACAAAAATATATATCAATAAATATACGTAATCAGATATATCATATATGAAATAATTGATAATCACATATGATATGTGATCAAAATTATTGTGTTGTATAAATTAATTAAAATTTAATATTAATATAAAGAGTTAATTACATTTTTGGTCTTTGTGGTTTGGTGATTTTAACACTTTATGTTTTTACTGTGAAGGTTTGGTCTTTTTGGTACATTCACTATGTTTTAGTATTATTTGTGATTTCAAGGGTATTACAAAAACATTTTGGTCTAAAGTTAACCTAACCCATATATATATATATATATATATATATACACACACGAAAGTTCGATTGTGAACTAAAATTTCATTGTGAACGTAAGGACATTTGAAAGCGCCACATGGCATATTCAGTCTGAATAAAATAATACTACATTTAGTATTGTTGAATGTGCCACATGACGCACTCTCGGTTGTCCTCACATTCACAATGAAAGATGAATTTCCATTTGAACCTAACCCTATGGAAAGGTTAAAATAAGAAGTGGTAAATAATATGAAATAAAATCTTAGCCATCTGGTAAAAAATTGTGACTTTGACCTCGAAGCACCAAATAATTTCTTGCACAGACTATAGCACACGGAAGAGTATTTTCGTAAATTTTACAAATAGTCAACAAATAGGTTCATATATGAAATTTGTCATTCATATATGAATTACACAAGTTCATATATGAATCAGTTAAAAATAGTAAATTACACAGGTTCATGTATGAACGTATATGAATTAGTTAAAAATAATTAATATGTGAATTACACAGATTCATATATGAACGTATGTATGAATTACACATGTTCATGTATGAACATATAGTTAATATGTAAATTACACAGGTTTGTGTATGAACGTGTATATGAATTACACTGATTTATGTATGAATGTATAGTTCATATATGAATCAGCTAAAAATTGTTATATAATTACACATGTTCATATATGAACGTATGCACGAATTACACGTGTTCATGTATGAACGTAGAGTTCATATATTAATCAGTTAAAAATACTTAAACTATTATTTACACATATTGTAATGTGCTTATAAGAGTCCTGAGCTACTCCACTCATTGTCAATTGGTTTTGAGTTGGAACACCACAAACTTACACTCAGGACCCTTATAAGCACATTACAAGTTCACTTTGTGTTCGATGTGGGACATTGCTCAACATATATGAACCCGTTTTTGGCTAGTTTGTAATAGTTACGAAAATACTCATCGATCTTGCATGTAGAAGCGAATTTTGACTAGTCAAAGATTGCATCTTTGAGCGGTCAAAGCCGCAATCTTTGAGTTCAAACTTGATCTTAGTTGTATCAACACTGAACATGGAGGACAACCGAGAGCGCACCATATAACATATTCACTTTAAACAATCATGTATTATTCAAAGTGAATAATACTAAATAATACAAAATGTTATATTATTGTTGATAAATCACATACTTTTTTTATGTGATTATGTATAGTTTCTGAATCTAATGTGAATGCTATGATAAATCAAAGACTTCCTATAATATAAAAGTGTTGTGATAATTATTCGAATATAAATGTGATAATGTTTGTAAACCGAATACATCTTAAAATGTGATTTTTCTTTGATCAATATATGATAAGTGTGTTAAAATGCTGTGATAATCGAAAATCACTGAGAATAATGAATTCTCTAATATTATAGATAAATACAAAATCACATTATATCCTTAATTAGTCACCTTTTTCTTTTAATTATAATTATGGCTTACATAATTTAGAGGCTCATTAATATTATTGTATTTTCATATCATATTATTGTGTGTAGGGGTGGGTTCAAATATGAACCACTTTTTCATTGTTAACGTAAGGACAGTTGAGAGCGTGCCACGTGGCACACATCTTCGGTTACGGTGTACGTGACCACGGAAGATTGATGCGATTCATGGGAGGATGGAAATTATTAAGAGAGAGGACCCGGTCAAAGCCGTCTTTATTGACCGGATGAGTGGCTGAGATTCGTCCTCACGTTCAGAACAAAAAATGAGTTCACATTTGAACTCTCCTCAGTGTGTGTGTGTGTATATAGAGAGAGAGAGGGAGGTTCATACGAAAAATATTTTTTTTTAAAGAAAATGCGAGGAGTAATCTCAACCACTCATCTCGGTCAACAAAATCGGCTTTGACCGGTCCCCCTTTAATAATCTCTACTCTCCCATGAATCGCGCCAATCCTCCGTGATCACGTCCACCGTAACTGCGAGATGAGTGGCTGAGATTGCTCCTCACTTTTTCTTAAATTGATATGCTTTTCGTTTGAATCTTCCCATATATATATATATATATATATAATGCGGGAAGTTATTTTGTAAACCACAAATAACGTGTAAACCGTGTAAACTGATGGTTGCATATGTAAATTAATGAAAAATCTTTTGTAGAGTTGTTTAATATGATGAAAATGTTTCATATCCTAAATTTTTTGATGACATTGTTTCATATGAAGGTGTTTATTTATGTAGAAATGAAAAAGTTTCATTGAAACCAGAAAAAAGTTTCATATGAATAAAAAACACCGAAATATGAAACAATTTCATCAAAATTTGATGTTTATGAAACATTTTCATCATATTAAACAACTCCATAAATCAATTTTATTGATTTAATCTATGCAACCATGATTTTACACGGTTTACACGTTATTTGTGGTTTACAAAATAACTTCCCTCTATATATAAAACCAAATTGCAAGAATGAAGTAACCAACAAAATCACACGTGCCCTCTATATATATATATATATATATATATATATATATAGGGGAAGTATCAAATACAAACCAAGTAGTTTGTACAAGCTCTACAAACCTAATCTTAACCATTGATTTTCCATTGATTTTGTTTATCTCCTAATTTTTAGGCAGTTTTCAAATTTGGTTGAGAGAAAATTTAGGAACATAATTAATCCACACCATTGATCATGTAAATGTATGGTTGAGATTGGTTTGTATAGTTTATACAAACTATCCGGTTTGTAACGGATACGACCCATATATATATATATATATATATATTTTACATGTGTTTTGTTGATTTGAACATATGATTACTAAAAGAAAGAGCTTGTGTTGGGTGATGTTGATTAATATTTGATAGGCCAACATCTCACATGGGGATTACAATGACTGAACCCAAATGTAAAACTAAAATTGGTTTCATTTATCTTTACCATCAACAAACAACAGTCAAAGATTTCACAAAGATTCTTGTTTCTCATCCAGGGTTCCATTGCCCATGCTTTTTCTAGGAACCCATCCTAAACCTAATTAAGGATGAGTCAAAACAGATCAATTTTTATAATAGATCAAAGATACAGTTTGAATCTATATTTTCTTTTTTACATTTCATATATGATGAAGTTAACAGTAAAATAACCTACAATGATAAGTTCCTTTCATTAAATAATGCAAGTTGTCCCCTTGAAAATATACAAAATAGTTTATATTGATTATGCTGTTAATGTTTGTCTAATAATAGTGTCATGTGACATTTTGTGATCTAATTACTAACTATTTTATTTAAAAAGCTTCTCTATTTCAAATTGTCATGTCACATGTATATGTCATTACAACTGAAATGTTACTTGCATAAAACAAATTAGAAAAATGGGAGACTCTCTTTCCTTTAAAGAAAATAAGAAATTATATTTATTAGTTAATGGTATTTTTTTTATTTAATATTTTTTTTTATGAATTTTTTTATTGAAAATGAATGAAAGCAATTTACATAAAATAACAGAATTCATTTATAACTTATAAGAAGTGCCAAAAGTTTGGATGATCAACTTGTAGTCTAACGGTCTGAGCAAAACCGGCCCATAAGCATTATTAAAATACAAATATAACATGCATATCTTTTCTTTATGTTATATTTCTTTTATTTTTCCAAAATTACATTTATTTAACACTATAAACATATCATCTAAAACGAATTGTATTGTGTTCTAAAAAGTAGGAGGGAAATGCACCAACCAACCATCTAAGAAATTTAGTTTTAAAAATATAAATCGGTCAGGTTCACATGAAACAAAGCTATTTTCGTGAGACCAACATCTTTTATTTGAAACTTCACATCAAAACACTGTGAAGTTAAAAAAAATGAACATTTATAGCAAAAACAATGTAAATGTTACGTTTACGGTGGTTTTTGATGTAAAAGTTTAATTTTTATATACCTTCACAACATTTTCGCTGTGAAGGTTTGCATTATTTATTTGTTATCTTCACAACATTTGCACTGTGAATGTTTTGTTTTTACCTCGAAAGTGTTTTCTAGTATGATTATTTGAGTTTTATTTACCTTCATGATGTTTTATTGTAAGGTTTTTTTTTTTTAGATAAGGTTCACCTAAAATTGTCCAGACTACATTCTTGGTAATTTTTACCGAGAGCTAAAGCATGCTCCACTGGGATTAATACTCAGTGGCCCCTGGTTACTCACCCCCGGATTCGAACTTGGGTGGGTTTTTCCCCAACACCAAGCCTTAATCGGTAGGCTGCCTCATTGGGGTTTATTGTAAGGTTTTATATGTTAGGTTTTGATCTCACACAATCTATCGAAAACAGTTTGTTCTCACGCAAACATAAGTCTTTGATCTACAAGAGAGTGATGTAAAATATACTCAAATGTTAGTAGAACCACATTTTCCTAAAATTTAATTTAATTGGGGGAAGGAAGGCAAGAAGATTAATTAAAATATAAGTTAATGTTGAAAACGGTAAATGTTGACTCCGTCGACAATGCCGACCAGGTCCGTCCAAAACACAATGCCACGTGGGAATCCGCCACCATCTACGGACCTTGCCGGCAGGCGCTTCTTTATCCATGCAATAAAATAAATAAATAAAAACCAAATTCAAATCATATATAATAAACAACATTAAAAATGTAATGATGCTATCATTATTATTTCTTGTTTTCTTTTTCAATTTTTAAATCAATACAGGGATTATGCAGCCTATTATTCTTTATATTATATGATAAAGGTCACACATAAGTTTGTTGGACAGATAACGACCCTCCTAGAATTAGAATTATTTTGAAATGACCTTTTATTTTTAAAAAATATAAACTGCCTTATAATATTATATCTCATATGGTAAAACTTCATATCCCAACTTGTTGACACAACATTAATAATTAAAAAGAATTGCTACAAGAAACAAATATTTAAACTCATGGCATTACATCATAATTAAAATATATCAAAATTCATTTCCGTTTTTATTTAATGTAACTAACAAATATTTGATAGATTTCCAGCTATGAAGTAATCATTTTTTATCCTTTTTTAACGGCAGATAACATATGCATACATCCTAACACGAAGTCCACGAGGTATCTGAGATTTATACAGGCACCCGACTAATCCTCGACGACCATGAACTGACCCGAAAACCGACCCATGGTCAGGGTATCGCCACATGCTCACCCCATGAATTGGATCCGGATAAACAGGGTTGTCATCCACCGTCCCTTCCAAAGATGTTACCGACCATTAGGCTACTAATACTTAGATTGTATCATTTTCTAATGGGTTAAGTACATGGGGGTGTATCGAACTTGTCACGTTTTATCATTGTATGTATTTAACTTTAAAAATTACCAATTAATGTACTGAACTTGCTAGAATTGCCATTCTGTGTACCCAACTTTAGAATTAAACCACAATTGGTAATTCTAGCAATGATAAGAATACACGCTATAGCAATTCTAACAATGGTTGGGTACACACAATGACAATTCTAGCAAGTTCAGTATATTAATTGGTAATTTTTAAAGTTGGGTACATACAACAGGGCCGGCCCTGACATTTTGGAGGCCCCGTGCCAAAACTTAAATGTGGCCCTGTAATTTTTTTTTTTGTATTGTATATTCAAATTTTTAGTACTAAATCCTTAAAATATATCCAAATAAGAATAAAACTAACCTTTAAATTAATAAACCACTACTCAAAAATCTCCAAAGACTAACATGTTTAATAAAAATAAAAAGTTAATTAATAACAAATTAAAAATAACCAAACACTAAAAACAATTATAATATATTACACAAATAGCTTAATAATGAACAAAATTGGTCCATCAATCTTCAAAAACAAATTGACACACATTTTCCAAATGAAAACACATAGCTAGTTATTACTATTTTCTAAACATGAATCTTCTAGCATATTTGTAAGCGCAATCATCTATGATACTTTCATTATCAAGATTTGCGAGAAACTCATTTTTAATCGAAATCAAATCCAAAGCATTTAATTGCTCTTGAGACATAGTCGATCGCAAATAAAATTTAAAAAACTTTAGCTTTGAAAAGCTTCTTTCGACTGATGCAACTGTAATGAGAATAGTCAACAAAATTCTATATGCAAGACATGAAGTTGGATAAAAAAAGATTAAAAAAAAAACTAACATTAAATATAAACTATAAGATTTTGATATGATACCTTGAAAGACGAATGAAAAAACTAAAAATTTGAAGAAGATTAAACTTGTTGAATTGCTATAAAATATAGTGTGTAGAGATGACGACGATAGAAGAATAATAAAGATAACAAACTAAATGGAATTAACATTAAAATGTTAAGTTGATCATTTTATTTAAGAAAATTAAATAATTTTATATATTAGTCATTCTCGTTTTTTGAATTTTGAATGCTGCACCTAAGTTAATTAGAGAAATTAAATAAATTTAAATATTACTCAAATTTGAAATCTTGAATCCATCCTTATTAAGAATGTTAAGGGGTGTAGGATCATGTGAGACCAAGCTGTTATCGTGAGACCGCGTGAGACCAATACCTAACGTATGAAACTTCACAAAAAAACACCGTGAATGTACATAAAACAAGAATACGCAGACCTAAAATTCACTTTCGATGCAAAAAAATATCGAAAACAAGCTAAAAAACGTAACCTTCACAGCTCAAGTTCTGTGAAGGTTACATATATATAATGCAAACCTTCACAAAAAAAACTGCTGTGAAGGTTTCGTTTTTTAACCTTTTTTTGGAATTTTTTTTTCCAATAGTGTTTTTTAGTATGTTTTAACGATGAATGTTCAATTTTTTTTACCTTCACAAATGTTTTGATGTGAAGTTTCAAGTAAAATATGTTGGTCTCACCGGTCTCACCAAAAAAGCTTGGTAGTGGAACCCAAGTCTCCTGTTAAAGAAATTATTTAAAAAAAATTAATCCACCCCATGAGGGTCGAACCCAGGTCTCCTTTTTAGGAGTGACGCTCATTACCATTAAGCTGCAAGGACTTTTAGCTTACTAACTGCAATGATTAATATATATACTATATATAAAATGTATAGAAATACTAGAGGCCCTCCGAAATCGGAGGCCCTATGCGGCGGCACCACCAGCACACCCCCAGGGCCGCCCCTGACATACAATGATAAAACGTGACAAGTTCGATACACCCCCATGTACTTAACCCTTTTCTAATTATCAGACTACCCGTAAAAAATTAGTACATCAACATAAACTTTTGAACACTAATTGGGTGAATCAAACCATTGTTATATATATAGAGGAAAGTTCAAATGTGAACCACTTTTTTGTTGTGAACGTGAGGACAGCCGAGAGCGCGACACGTGGCGGCTCTGAGTGTGGTCCCCCTCTTTAATTCAATGCCCTCCCATGAATCGCGCCTAGTCATCCGCCGTGGATCTGACGTGGCGCCTAGTCATCCGCCACGTGTTGCGCTCTCGGCTGTCCTCACGTTCCCAACCAAAAAGTGGTTCACATTTGAACCCACCCCTATATATATATATATATATATATATATATATATATATATACACCTTGTTTGATCATTCCATGAATTTAACATTCTGAGTTACTAGATTGACATAAAAGGTTGATGTTTTATTTCCTTTCTTTCTATATCGATCGTTATAATTATTTTGTTTTGGTTTATATTGTTTTTCTTAGAAGATTCTGATAAATCCACCCTTTATTGTTGTCTTGAGCTCCATGTTTTCTTCTAGGGTTCTTTTGGTTCATCAATGGGATTCTGAGATAACTAAGTCAAGGTTCTTGGTCCGTATTGTGATTGATACAGTGTATGGGTTGCTAGAAGACCACCTGGTTATGCTTTTGTTGAGTTTGACGATCGCAGGGATGCTCTAGATGCTATTCGAGCATTGGATGGTATGTTCAAAATCTAAGTGAGAAGGTTTATCATAATGACCTTTAGTTTCCCTGAAACTGTTGATTGATGATTGCACTTACCATCAAGTGTCATATGTTTGTTTATTGGTGTGTATTTTTTATATGTTGTTGCTTTCTGGGACCATAAATGTGTTGTTTTTTATAGGAAAGAATGGTTGGAGGGTGGAGCTCTCCCACAATTCAAAGGGAAGTGGTGGAGGCCGTGGTGGCAGTCGTGGACGTGGTGGTGGTGGTGAGGACCTCAAGTGTTATGAGTGTGGGGAGCCTGGTCATTTTGCAAGGGAGTGTCGCTTGCGTGTTGGTCCACGGGGTTTAGGAAGTGGACGTCGTCGTAGCCCCAGTCCACGTCGCCGTAGGAGTCCAAGTTATGGGCGTAGGTAGGTTTACTAATTTAATTTACGTATTCAAGATTGATGGTTTATACATCCAAATATATTTGTTATTTGATGGAAAGGTTTAAGATACTTTTGTTCTGTGGTTCTCCCACCCCTTAAATTTGTTTGGTTTGGATGTTGGTGCTGATTAGCAATTGCAACATGCCAACATGGTTTTGTGATGAAGGATTAGAATTGTTGGAGTAACGAATCGGCTAGACTTATACCATTTTATCTCAATATAAGTTGGAACCTCCCTTCTATATCCTTTAGGGTCCTATTGAATGTAATCTAATGGGGTTTCACATATCCTGACATATTCTAAAAGCCAAGGTCTACCACTTTTAGGGACTTGGTTCTTCAAGACAATATATGCCCCGTTTGGCCCCCTCTTGACATCCCGCTACAATTTGTGCTCGTCTAGCCTCGTTGGAGGGGGTTAACTGTAGTCCACATTGGCTATAATTGGACCTTTTCTTCTTGAATCTTGATATATGTTGGAACCTACCTTCTCTCCTCAAGGGCTCTTTTGGAGGGTAATAGTGCCTCAACTTGATAGTAAACATAGTGGTAAGACTTGGGCACTACATAGTGGTGAACCCGAGTTCGAGCCCTGGGGGACGCATTCTGAAGGTACGGGGGCTTCGACCCCGGGCTGCATGCTTTAGCAGTCGGGCTTCGGCCCAAAATTGCCGAGGATTAGTCTAGGCCCAATGTGGTCTGGGATACCTCTTCCAAAAAAAAAACATTAGAATCCAGTAAAAGTTTTGCACATAACTAATTTATAATCTATTTTGGTTACATATGCTTGTTTGCAGGAGTTACAGTCCACGCTATAGTCCTCGTGGGAGAAGATCTCCACCCCATCGAGGTCGTAGCTACAGCAGGTCGCCTCCATATCGTCGTGCTAGACGTTACTCCCCATATGCTTAGGGTATGTTGTTTTTAACTTTATATAGATGTTTAATTTTACTTTGCATGCATTCCTTATCTTCTGTCTCATTTATGTAAAGCACTTACTCATGACTGTAGCTAAAGGGTTGGGTTCCGGTGAGAAGTGCCAAATTTGGTGAGAAGTGGTTAGCAACCGTTGGATGAGAAATGGACGAACATTAGGATGATATGCACTGGATCAATTCCCTTTTAAGCCACAATTCATGGGAGGGTATTTGATTAAAAGCGATCAACGGTTTAAAAGTATCACTTACACTTCTCACCAAAAATGGTACTTCTCACTCTCACATGATCCCATGCCGTAGCTAAAAGGGGTGATAAGAACCATGGTATGTTGCTTAATAAACCAACTTAAACAAAGGGCATATGGGATCACCTCCAAGGAGAACCAAGATTTAAAAATTGAAAAGGTTTCTATTAAAATAGCACAGAAATTTAAATGTAGAAAATTGAAGTTGATTTCTGTTTCTACAATTACCAGATTGTGGGTCATTCTTTGAGGAACACATGATCATTATTTGATGGGATGTGTTATATGCCATTCATATGTGAATCTTCATTTGGCAAAACATTTAAATGGATGTTTGCATCCTAGTGTGTAACAGGCTAGATCAGGGATGAAAAACATTGCTGAGCAATAATGGGCGTATGAACTGGAGTAGGGCTTATTTTAGTTCATATATCACGACATTTTCGGTGTGTGATTGAACGATATGGGATGGCAGCTTGCTCTTAAAAGGTCCTCTTCATGCTTTATTTTTTTTTTTTGTCATATTTTTCTTGTTTTGATGTTTCTGTATTGTGTATACTGTTGTGATGCTTGGGGTAATGGGATTTCTGAACATATTCTATATATTTCCTTTTTCTGTTTTGAAGTTTGGTTAACGGCCTGGTCGTGCACTTTCTGCACATCTCTGCACCACATGATCGCTCTGTGGTTCATTACGGCTAAACCGCTCTTTGAAATGCTACTACTCCCTCTGCTTCACGGCTTCTGATGTCGTTGCTAGTTAAGCCCTTTTACTTCCCTGCAGTGCGCCTGCTGGTCGCTGATCATGTTTCGTGTAATCACAAAGGTAAGTATGGGGAAAATTCACGTCTCTGGTACTTGTAACCAGTAGTACAATTACCACAGACATGTTTGATGCTTTTATTAAGTTAAAAGATAACAGAAACAACCTCTCTATCAGATGAAACATCTTACTTTCAGGTGGGATATATTATCACTTTCGTAATCACATTATATTTATGTTGTAAAACCGGATACATCCAGTGGTAATTGTTTGGCAAAATAAGGATCATATGATTTTGACGACCCTTCATCTAACGACACCAAGATCTTGTTTCTTTGATTCAATGGTTTTGCCACTTCAATTGCCATTGTTTTCTCATGAAACATGTGATTTGCCTTTTTTTGTTTTCTTATTTTGACCCCCATATCTTCTGAATTTTTCTCTATATTACTATACATACATGTGCTCTACATTGATCCTTCAAAGGTTTTAATATTGCTAGAAACAAGTTTTGATATCTTGAGAAAAATCACAAGCAACAGAGGGGTTGAGGAAGTAGCAATAAGCAACAATCAATAAACATATTTTCTTATTTTACCATGTGATTCAAACCAGCAGACAACAACATTTCAAACTAAAAAGTACAAAATTCTAAAACGATTTTCAAACTAAAATTTTGTGAATAGTACGTATAACTAGGGGGTTATGTTGGATCCATAAAGCCACATCAGACTATAACTTAACTATTAAGTTACAAACAAACACATTGGTATGGTTAATTGAATAGAGAAAATCCATGTATCATTTGCTCCATTAAATTGCAAACAATCATTTCTAACGGGCTTTTGGTTTGATGAAACATTTTCGAAGCATTTAGATGTCTAAGCTAAAAACACAATTAACCAACATGACAAAAGTTCCATTGATACTACGTAAAATCTCGTTTTGAATCTTACAAATTAAATATATCAAATATTTCAAACCTTTTTAACAAGATTTTTTTTTTTTCAGAAAACATTTCATCAAAGCAAAAAACCCCCCCTTAATTTTAAAGTTTGTAGTATTTCATTGTAAATACTCAGTAGGGCTTGCAATTGGTGAATATTAAACCTCTTCATTATGTTGCATCCCATTGGATAGGAATATAAGCAAAGAGAGACTATTTACACACAATTAAACAAACAATCCAATGGCTTAGAGGGGGCTTGAAGCCTTGAACCAATGACATGGACGCAAAACAAATGTCTTAACAATTAAGCCATCGTCGAAACCATTTCCAACTGTTTATATTATTTCTTACACCAAAATAATGTAAACTTTGATCTAAATAAATAGGGATTCATTTTCAAACTATTACACCTTTTTTAATATCAAATGTAACACCATGATGTTACTATTGTACCATCTTATTTAATTATATATTAATCAATTTTTTATATTTTATGCATCTAATACCAAACTTTTAACTTTAACTAGAATATTTAAAATATTTAAATCTTTATTGGTTCTATTTCATGGAATTAAAAAGGGATTACTTCTTCAAAATGTATCCAACTATCCCCAATATACTATTGTGTGTATCAACCTAAAAAAATTCCTTTTGTATATATCAAACTTTATTTTTTAGTCTATTATGTGTATTTTTGATACACACAATAGTATATTGGGAGATAGTTGGATACACATAATAGACTCAAAAATACACATAATAGACTCAAAAATAAAATTTGATATATATAAAATGAATTTTTTTAGGTTGATACACACAATAGTATATTGGGGATAGTTTGATACATTTTGAAGAAGTAATCCCAATTAAAAACGACATCACACCTGCTACCTAAAAACTTCAACATTCAGTTAAATTTGAATATAATGGCAAAATTTTCTATATATAAGTTGAAGTTTTAGTACAAAATAGACACTAGTATATACCAACCCCATAAAATTGATGCAACTTGGCATTAAGCTCAATTGATTATTAATTGCATAAATATTTCGTACTAACTATCGTTTAAATAAAAAAAAAATATAGGTATAAACACCCATAGGGATGAATGGTTGAGTTAGCTTAGATCAATGTCTCTTTGTGAGACCCGTGAAATTACGTTTTACAGTTGAAACTTCACAATGAAAATTATAAAGGTAAAAGAATCCGAACATTCACCACAAAAACAATGTGAAAGTTACTTTCACTATGTTTTGGTGTAAAGTTTCAAATATAAAAATAAGGTTTCATGGAAACAACTTAATGTAACATGAATCACAGATCAATCATTGTAAAATGATTTATCCACCTAAGAGCATCTCCAAATACTTCTCTAAAATAGAGAAAAATGAGTTTTTTGTTTTCTAGCAAATTATCTATACGGTTCTTTAAAATAAAGAAAACTAGAAAAATCTATAAGTTTAAAGAATTCTTTAAAACTTGATTTATGGAAATAGAAATTATTTATTTATTTATTTTCATCAATAGGATTGAATCATTATTACTTAAAAAAAAGTAAGATGGTAAATTTATATAATATTTTAATAATATAAGATGTTGAAACCTAAAATAAAAAATATGTTAAATGTAAATATTTTTGTAGATTTTGAGATGCTAAGAATAAGTAGGATGAGAATAACATGAGTTTTCTATCCATACATGGATAGGTGGATGTAAGTCTACAAGTATCAGTAAATGCAAGACCCATTGGACCCAATGTAGAGGTGTATCGATCTATGTGAGTGAAAATAAGCTATAAGGCTCTTAGTAGCGCAGCCCATCGAGCCCTTAAGCCCACTCTGTCAAGTACCATAACCCACCAAACCAAATACATATATTTTAAATAGAAAAAGAAGAGTGAGAGAGAAGAGTGTAGATACAGATAGAGAGAAATGAGTTAGAGAGAGAGCATGAGTTGCGGTATAGTCGGTTTGTGGAAGTCATGTGCTCGAGCCCACTCCAAGCCCGCCAGGGTTGTAGCGCAACCCACTCGAGCCCACTGACCCCCTGGTGGCGCTATGCAAGGCCTAAGGGCCGAAGCCTCAAAAAATATCAATACACCTGACCTGTGTAGGCCTTGGACTAACGTCTAGTCTACCATATATAAATACAAGAGTAGATTACATATTTGGTCCATGTGGTTTACACTTTATTACACTATTGATCCCTATTTTAAAATAATTATGGAAAAGGTCCCTATGGTTTAGATTATATTGTAGTGTTGGTCCATGTGGTTTACACTATATTGCATTATTGTTCCCTAACCCTGTTGGCAAAATAAAGACCAACAGTGCAATATAGTGTAAACCATAGGTACCAACAGTGCAATGTAGTGTAAATCACATGGACCTTTTTCATAATTATTTTAAAATAGGGACCAATAATGCAGTAAAGTGTAAAACATGGGACCAAATATGTAATTTACCCTAAATATAAATATAACTGTAACACCCCAAAGCTATAGGCTGGCCCAATAACTTCGAGTCCAACTAAAAACCATGGCGGGAGTTATTGGTAGCTTATGATTTAAGGCTTATAAGGAGGTCACAACTTCTACTCTCTACCTATGTGGGACGGGTTGTTACAAACTCCCCCACTTGAACTCCTGACGTCCTCGTCGGGCCTGCCCAGAATATTTTCTCCTTGTCCTCGGCGATGTGGGATTTGCCTAAGATGTTACCAACATCCCTCCTCGAGGACTCATCATACCTGATGAGGTTTGCCCCACCATCCCGATGGTTCAAGGATCGGCTCTGATACCATTCTGGGCAGGCCTGACGAGGACGTCAGGAGTTCAAGTGGGGGAGTTTGTAACAACCCGTCCCACATAGGTAGAGAGTAGAAGTTGTGACCTCCTTATAAGCCTTAAGTCATAAGCTACCAATAACTTTCGCCATGGTTTTTAGTTGGACTCGAAGTTATTAGGCAAGCCTATATAGCTTTGGGGTGTTACAATAACTATGTTTTAACCTGTGTAATACATGTGATAATTTTAAAAAAAATTATGTTAAGTAATTTCTATTACAAATATAAACGATGAATGCTACTTTTCTAACTCGTTACGGTATAATAAAGTTAGGGGGTTGCTATTTAGACCCCCCTTACTTACATAAACATAATGGATCCCACCACTGGGACCTATCTGTGCATTCACGTCACTTCCTTCCACTTCCATATGACGTCCAAATAGAATTCACCTAAAATTAAAGCATGATGGACTTTAAAAACAACTCAAACAACTCACTACGACATGAATTATCCGGTAAAAGCGTCTATATACATGTTTAGCGGGATGGATGTATAGATTGTTGAGAATTTTGGGCTTTTCGGCTGCCATTACTGGGGATCAGGTGGAAGTGAAGTCGCCATTTCCATTGACTCACTGTGGCAGTTAGCTGTGTGGAGAGATGAAGGAATACGTAGGCATGGTGGGAGCACAGATCGCACAGGTACTGCTGATGATCGTCAGCAAGTACGCCATAGCCGATGGCATGTCCAATTACTCCTTCATCTTCTACTCCAACGCTCTCGCTTCCCTCATCCTCCTTCCTCTTTCCCTCTTCATCTTCCACAGGTAGGTAATATATATATATATATATATATATATATGTATGCATGTATGTATATATACTTGTTTGCATTTTTAATCGGATGCTTTTGTTGCAGATCCGAGAATCGTCCTCCACTTACTTCCATCCTAATCCCTGGAGTTTTCACAATTGGCCTCCTAGGGTATCAACAACTTCCTAACATCAATTTTATTTCTTTATTATCTGTTCCATTCCTTATACATACAATGATTGCATTTTAGAATCTGAAAAACCATTAGCTTTGTTACTTTTGGAACTGGAATTGGAGTTAGAACAGAAGTTTCCATAAATTTTGAACTGAAGTAGCTCCAAATTGTTTTTACTTTTTGTTTTTGTTCTTAGTAGTTGTCTATGGACTTTGGATTTACTATACACCATGACAGAAATCCATCACCTGTTTGCATCTCAAAATCTTGAATTTATGCATCCTATACTTTAGCCTGTGAGTAGAGCTATCCAAATCCAAGTCTAATGAAAAGTAAGGAAGGCACCAATTATGTTCGTTTTGGTTTCAAAAGGACTAAGAAAATGGATATCGACTGCAACAAGGAAGTATAAAGGTTGGAGATTTGGAGAAGTTTTTTTTATAAAATTTGTTTAGCATTTTGGTGAACGCGCTCTATGTATATCAGTAAGCTTCATTTAGAAATTGGGTTACCCCCATCCGTAGTAGATAATATTTATATATGTCAAATGGAACTCCCACACACTCCTCACCAAACCTTGTTGAGGTTTGAACCATGGACCTCTAGGAAGGTGGGTTACCGTATACTGTTATGCCAATGTTCTTGGTGCATAATCTACTATGCATAAAATCCTTTTTTTTCTTAAACGGAAACAATCTGACTAGTTGATGTTTGTAGTTTCTTGGCACAGGTATTTGGTTACTCTGGCATCTCGTACTCCTCTGCCACTCTTGCAACAACAATACTCAACCTCATCCCTGGTTTTACATTCGTACTTGCCATCTTATGCAGGTAAAGTATTTATGCTACTGGTATCTAGTTTTCCCCCGATTTATTGCATTTTTTGTATCTATGAATTGTCATTGCTATTTACATTTATTGTACCACGCGTCTTAGGCTATGTTTGGCAAACTAGCTGATGATTGATAACATATCCGGTGACTGATAAGGTAGTTATGTAGTTGATGAATAAGATGCGTTTGGCAAAAACTAGCTGATAAGGTAGCTTATGACTATAAAATGACAAGAAAATGCATGTTTAAAAATTGGTAGTGTAAAACTTAGCAGGGGTATATTTGGAATAAAAAAATTATAAGTCCCATAAGTCACCAAAACACTAGTGAGTGTAGCTTTTCAATAAGCTAGCTTATATGGTCCATCCAAATATGTACCTGACTTATAAGCTAGCTTATTTTTACCAAACAATGCCTTAATAGATTTAGATTGTGGTTCTAGGATGGAAGCAGCCAACATTGGAAGCTCAACCACGCAGGCGAAAATTATCGGCACTGTGGTTTCAATTGGAGGGGCTATCCTTGTCACTCTTTACAAAGGACCCCCGATTATACCATCTCTGTTAAAATCAGAAATCTCAAAACATTTGCTCGTGCAACCATCAAACTGGGTACTTGGAGGAGTGTTTCTAGCAATTGACTGTGCCTTTTCTTCTATGTATATCATTTCACAGGTAAAATGGTACAGCAACAGCTGATAATCACTTGCATATTAGCATATTCTTGCTAACTATTTGTTTGTTAATATATTCAGGCATTTGTCCTTAAGAAATACCCTGCAGTGATGATCGTAATGTTCTCTTACTGCTTTGTCTGCACCATCTTATCAGTTATAACTTCTCTGATTGTGGAAGCTGATCTGAGTTCTTTTAGTTTACAGCCTAAGAAGAGGTTGCTTTCTGTTCTCTACTCGGTAAGTAGACATGCTCAATTTAGTAAGTTTGTAAAAACGAAGTTACATTGGACGAATAATGGTTTCTTGCAGTTTCATAGATGTTCAATTTTATGTTTTTATCTGGCTGTCAAATGACAGTACGACACACATATTTTCTATTTGTTTGAGACATTCAATTGTGGCTTAAGGGTTGGTACTTCCGGAATTTGCATATTTCTGCTACAGTCATCTTGTGTACTTGCCTTTTGGTGACCCAGCACAGCAGTGTGCCTACTAGATCATTTGAACATATTTCTTTTGCTTCTAAAAACATTTTCTGGCTGCTGCATGTTAAGATTAGTGTAGTATGACATCTCTGTTTTCGTTTTGTTTAATATTGGTGCCTTCTTTGTGGAAATATGTAGGGGATTTTTGGTTCTGCTTTTCAAGTCACGGTACAAGCATGGTGTATACAAAGGAAAGGGCCACTTTTTGTTGCTATGTTTCATCCATTGGGAATTGTGATCTCAACTTTGATTGGTGTCATCTTCTTAGGCGATGGTTTCTACCTTGGAAGGTGAAGATGTTTTCATCCATACAGCACTGTCTACTTTTTATGTTTTTGTTATTTCACATCACACATTTATGTATCTGAATTGTCATGATACTGATTGGTAATTTGAAACCCGAAACTGTAAAATTTGTGCAGTTTGGTGGGATCAATTGTTGTTGTAATTGGATTTTATACTGTGATGTGGGGAAAGGCCAAAGAACAGATTGAGGCCGCTGACAAAGGTGGGAGCTCAAAGTTGCACAATGAAGGGGCCCCTCTCTTGCAAGATAATGTTGAGGAGCAGACTACGTCCCTCTCACCATAAAGCTCAATACCTGAGCATCATACATCAAAGTTATATTTTTTTTTGAAAGGAACACTATAAGCTTGCTTTGTATCAAACTGTACATTTGTATAGGTAGTTCTTCTCTTGGGAAAAGGGTGTATTCTTTAGGCAAGTTTCATGGAAGAAAAATGTGGACTATGTTTCTTTTGTTAATTTACAAGTTTATGTATTAAATTGACCTTAATTATCTAAAGCAAGTACTTGAGTCGTCTTTTAAACCTCATTCAGCACTAGGGTTGAAGTGATATATGCACACACATTCACACCGAGAACCAGGGAAAGACATTTGGGGAAATTTGCAGCTGAATACTGTAGACTAACAAGGAAAGAAGACCGTTACACAAATAAGAACAAGAAGGCACGTTACTAATAATTGTCACCCTGCAAAAGATTTCAAGAAATCCAGGTAGTCTTCAACTTATTGCTGTTCGTTTAGGCAAGTTAACATTCAACATTTTTTTTCTTGAGTCAGGTGAGGAGGAAGGATGGTGAGTGTAGCTTCCATTTTCCATTTGTGGTTGCCTTCATCTTCAGGTAATCAATAACTTTTTGTTTCTCCTTATATTGTTGTTGCTTATCGTTTCTAATTTCTCGATATTTAGAATATCTGTCTTTTCTTTCCATTTGTATTGTTATTTCTTGGACAGTCATCTTTAGTGGATTCTTGGAGGAATACTAATGGCTATTTACCTTACTTGGGATGCTTCCTTACTATTTGCACATGTTTTTAATATTTCGTTTGGAAATGAGTTTCAGACGAATTCAGAAATAAAATCACCCACAATTAGAAGAATCGCTGAAACAGGCTAAACACAATGTTTGCATAGGTTGTTCTAACTTATAGTCATTTAGAGAAAAGATTTTAATGACTAGACACTACAACCAAAATTAGTTCAAAATACAGTTAGATGTTTAGGTGGGCTTTCTAATAAATTTTTATGGCAAGTACTTTGCTTACCAAAACAGGCAAATCATAATTGCTGTGTAGGTTGTGTTAACTTCTAGTCATTTGGAGCAACATTTTCAATGATTTAGACATTACAACCAAAATTAGTTTGAAATAATAGTTAGATGTTTAGGTGGGTTTTCTAATAGATTTTTATGGCAAGTATTTTGCTATTTATATTTTGCATAATTTTAGACCCAAACCCGGATGGGTTGGAAGTTGGAACACATGAGGGACAAGACATATGCGGAGGTCGTTTTGTGAACCAGGATGAGGGCTGAGTGTGGATATAGCCATATAGGGGATTTGTTCTAAAGGGGTGGATCAATAGAGAACGCTAAAAAAAGAACAAGAGAACTGATCCGAACCATCCATCTATTTTAATCCAACGGTTGTCAATGACGGAGACGGTCACATTTTTGTCAAAACTAAATCCGTGATTATGGGTGGGGGGGGGGGGGGTCACATTCAAGTATGACCATATTTTTAGATCCAACAGTTAGATAGGAGTTCCTTTTTTCGGGTTCTCTCTTAAGGCATTGTTTGGTAAAAGTAAGCTACCTTATAAGTCAGGTACATGTTTGGATGGACCATAAGCTAGCTTTTTGAAAAGCTACTCTCACTAGCGTTTTGGTAACTTGTGGGACTTATTATTATTTTGTTCCAAATATACCCCTGCTAAGTTTGATACTACCAAATTTTGAACATGCCCTATTTTGTCATTTTTCAGTCGTAAGCTACCTTATCAGCTAGTTTTTGCAAACGTAACTTATTCATCTGCTAGCTTATTGTTAGGTTTTATACGTCACATACACACACAATCACACAAAGCAATAAAACCGAAAGCGAGAGAAAGAACACGAGAGAGTTTACGTGGTTCACACGATCGGGGTGATCGTGCTAGTCCACGGGGGCAACTAGGGTTTTCTTTTCTTATTGAGGTGTTACAATGTTTACAAGTACAATGGGTTTAATTTATAGACAAATCATAATTAGGTAATGTCCTAATTAAGGAAACATAATTAGGGTAAATCTCCTAATTAAGGAAACAAGGAACAAGGGAATAGAGAGCTAGGGCCGGCTCCTTTTTTCTGCGTCTCTCCCTCTTTTTGTCTAATCTAAGTGGGCCGAAGCCTACATCCCAACAATCTCCCACTTGGAGGCTTCGAAACACGTTCACCTGCGCTCCTCTGTACTTCTGTAAACACTAACTGAGCTTGAGCTCCCCCTAGTTACCACCACCTTCTCAACACTACTCTTGAAGGCCAGCTGAAGTCATACAGAACTTCAGCTTATCCAGCGCCACAGATTTGGTAAACATATCTGCTGGATTCTTTGCACCTGAGATATTCATCAAATTCATTGTACCATCATTGATCAGTCCTCTGACAAAGTGATACCTCATCCCAATGTGCTTTGTTTTCCCATGATAGACCGGGTTCTTAGCAAGTTTAACCGCACTTTCATTATCACAATACAACGAGTAATCAGCTTGCTTTTTGCCAAGCTCTTCAAGAAAAGTCTTCAACCACACTAGCTCTTTACTGGCTTCAGCGACTGCCATGTACTCAGCTTCTGTTGTTGATAAAGCCACGCTTTTCTGAAGTCTGGACATCCAACTAACTGCTGTCCCTCCCACTGTGAAAACGTACCCCGTAGTGCTTTTAAACGTCTTCTTGCATCCACCCAAATCGGCATCGGTATATCCTCTGAGAACTGAGTCTTTACCCTTGAAACATAATCCCATCTTCGAAGTACCCTTCAAATACCTAAGCAACCATTTGACTGCTTCCCAATGTTCTCTCCCCGGATCTGACATAAAGCGACTAACGACCCCTACGGCATGGGCTATGTCTGGTCTCGTGCAAACCATGGCATACATGAGACTACCAATAGCAGATGCATAAGGAACATCAGCCATATCTGCTTTCTCTTCTTCTGATCTAGGAGATTGATCTTTGGTAAGCCTGAAATGACTTCCCAACGGTGTGTTTCTGGGTTTCGTCTTCTCGTCATTCATCTTGAACCTTTCTAACACTTTCCCTATGTATTTCTCCTGGGACAGTGTCAAAGATCCATCTTTCTTGTTTCTGGCAATGCTCATACCGAGTATCTGTTTGGCTGGACCCAAGTCTTTCATCTCGAACTCTTCAGACATTTGCTTCTTCAACTTGCTGATCTCTTTCATATCCGATCCTGCAATCAACATATCATCTACATACAGAAGTAGAATGATATAGGAGCCTTTGAATTTCTTCACATAACAACAATGGTCCATCTCACATCTTTTGTACCCGGTCCTCTCCATGAAGTTGTCGAACTTCAGGTACCACTGCCTGGGTGCTTGTTTCAGACCATACAAGCTCCTCTTCAGTTTGCAGACCCAATCTTCTTTACCAACAACCTGAAAACCCTCAGGTTGTGTCATGTAGATGTCTTCATCAAGATCACCATGCAGGAATGCCGTCTTGACATCTAGCTGCTCTAGATGTAAGCCCTCTGCTGCTACAATACTCAAGACCAATCTGATGGTGGTCATCTTCACCACTGGAGAGAAGATCTCATTATAATCGATTCCCTTTTTCTGTTGAAATCCTTTGACCACTAAACGGGCTTTGTACCGTTTAGACCCATCATGCTCTTCCTTGATTCTGAAGACCCACTTGTTCTGCAACACCTTTTTGTCTCGAGGAAGCTTGGTTAACTCCCAAGTTTTATTCTTGTTTAGAGATCCCATTTCTTCTTTCATTGCACGCTCCCACTGCAACGAATCTTTCAGCTTAACTGCTTCAGAGTAACTTCCTGGTTCACCATTCTCAGTCAAAAGAAGATAATTGACTGATGGATCGTATTTCTCAGGAGGTTTAGTGACTCTGGTGGATCTCCTGACCCAATTCGATTCAACTGACTGAGGCTGTACTAGAGAATCTGTTTCTTCTTCATCCTCTGAGCTTTCATTGTTGACAGCATCTTCATGAACATCTTTAGATTCATCATCATTCTGAACATCAGGCTCAGTACTCCCACTATCTTGAGTATCTTCTGACCCTCCGATTCTGATGTCATCACTTTCAAACTCAACTTGTACTTTCTGATTCTGTGAGTTTCCCGTGCTTCTGTCTTTATAAAGCTCAGCCTCGTTGAATGTTGCATGTTTGCTTCTGACTACCTTTCTGCTTTCAAAATCCCAAAGCCTGTAGCCCATACTATCTGCGCCATATCCAATGAAGGTGTATTTCTTGGCTTTTGCATCCAACTTGTCACCGTCTTTCATCAGATCATAGGCACTGCATCCAAACACCTTCAAATGATCATAGGTGACAGCTTCACCTTTCCACTCTTCCTCTGGTATCTTGAAGCCCAACGGTACTGATAATCCTCGGTTGATAAGATAAGCTGCAGTGTTTACTGCATCGGCCCAGAACGTCTTTGGAAGCCCGGCATTGAGTCTCATACTCCTAGCCCTTTCATTCAAAGTTCTGTTCATCCTTTCTGCCACTCCGTTTTGCTGAGGAGTGCCTGGAACTGTCTTTATCATCCGAATGCCATGTTCAGCACAATAGTTGGTGAACTCCGTGCTGATGTATTCCCCACCGTTATCCGACTTCAAGCACTTCACCTTCAAATCAGTTTCCAATTCAACAGCAGTTTTCCATTTCTTAAAAGTATTGAAAACATCAAACTTATTTTTAAGAAAATAAACCCATACCTTGCGTGTTGAATCGTCGATGAACGTCACATAGTAGTTCGATCCTCCCAAAGAAGAAACTGGTGTCGGTCCATAAACGTCTGTGTGGACAAGCTCTAATTTCTGAGCTTTTGGTGTCTGGCCCTCCTTTACAAAAGATACCTTCTTTTTCTTGCCAAGAACACAAGATTCACAGAATTCTGAATCCACCTTCTTTAAGTCTGGGAGCTTTCCTCTAGCAACAAGCATCTTCATTTCCTTTTCACTCATGTGGCCAAGTCGTTGATGCCACAGTCTGGAGGGTTTCAGCTCGTTGGTCACTGCATTCACCTCATCATCCGGAATTTCAACCATGTATAAGGTGCCTCTCTTTTTACCCCTGGCGATTACAAGGTTTTCTTTGACAACTTTCCATTGTCCTCCACCGAAAGTAGTCCAATACCCTTGGTCGTCTAACTGCCCGGCAGAAATCAACATCTTCTTAAGGCTGGGAATGACCCGAACGTCCTTCAGTGTCCACGTAGTGCCCAAGGAAGTCTTTATGTCAACATCACCTATTCCTGTGATATCAAGAGTACGATGATCAGCCAAACGAACTCTACCAAGTTTACCTGTTCGTAGATTCTTGACCATCTTCATGTTGTAAGTGGCATGGAAGGATGCACCAGAATCCAAGATCCAAGACTCTGCTGAAGTTTCAACACAACAAACAAGGGCATCTTCTGAATCATCGGTTGCTGCATTCACTTCTCTATTTCCAACTGTCTGATTAGGGCATTGATTTCTGAAGTGTCCAGTTTCTTTGCACTTCCAACACTGAATGTCCTTCCTTGGCTTTGACTGGCTCCTCTTTCTCGACTTTGATCTGCCTCTTGCTTTACCTCTTTCTGTTCTTCTACCTCTCCCTTCAGTGCTTAGCAAAGCACTAGATGATTCTCCAGAACTCCGTCTTCTTATGTCCTCTCCTAGGATGAAGTCACGTATGCCCTCAAAAGTGAGTTTAGAGGTTCCAGCTGAACCACTAATGGCAGTGACAGTTCCTGACCAACTTTCCGGTAACGAGGATAATAAAAGCAAGGCCTGAACTTCATCTTCAAATTTGATATCAACAGATAACAAGCGGGATAGAATGGTATTGAACTCGTTAATGTGCGAGGTAACAGACATACCTTCTCTCATTCTGGTGTTCACTAACTGTCTTATCAGAAATACCTTATTAGAAGCAGAAGGTTTTTCATACATGTTTGACAAAGCCTTCATCAAACCATATGTAGTAGTCTCCTTCACAATATTGAAAGCCACATTCTTGGCCAGTGTAAATCTGATAACAGATAGGGCTTTTTTGTCTAGAGCAGCCCATTCAGCATCTCCCATCTTTTCAGGTTTCTTTCCTGTCAAGGCTTGATCCAAGTCCTTCTGACATAGCAAATCCTCGATTTGCATCTTCCACCATCCAAAATCTTGCCCATCAAACTTCTCAACTCTGGTTTTTCCGTCGTCAGCCATATCTCGAACTATTAGGGTTTTTCAAATCAAATCAAGACTGATAATAGTGTTCAAACACAACAATGGCCGGCTGCCTGAACTTGACGGTTGTTCTATTGAACACTACTTTGCAATCAGCCTAAGAGAAAAAAAACCTATTGGCGACGGCGGCGAAAAACGGCGGCTGCGAAAAACAACGGCGGCGGCGGCGGCGGCGGCTGAACGGCGGCGGCAGGACAGCAGCGGCGGCTGCTGGCGGCGGCTGCTGGCGGCGGACAGCAGCGGCGGCGGGACAGCAGCGGCGGTAGCGGACAGCGGTGGCTGCTGGCGGCGGACAGCGGTGGCGGCGGCAGCTGCTGGCGGCTGACAGCGGCGGCGGCGGCGGACAGCAGCGGTGTGTGACAGATCACGAGCCTAGAGCTCTGATATCAGTTGTTAGGTTTTATACGTCACATACACACACAATCACACAAAGCAATAAAACCGAAAGCGAGAGAAAGAACACGAGAGAGTTTACGTGGTTCACACGATCGGGGTGATCGTGCTAGTCCACGGGGGCAACTAGGGTTTTCTTTTCTTATTGAGGTGTTACAATGTTTACAAGTACAATGGGTTTAATTTATAGACAAATCATAATTAGGTAATGTCCTAATTAAGGAAACATAATTAGGGTAAATCTCCTAATTAAGGAAACAAGGAACAAGGGAATAGAGAGCTAGGGCCGGCTCCTTTTTTCTGCGTCTCTCCCTCTTTTTGTCTAATCTAAGTGGGCCGAAGCCTACATCCCAACACTTATCAGTCGTCAGCTACCTTAAGGCATTGTTTGGTAAAAGTAAGCTACCTTATAAGTCAGGTACATGTTTGGATGGACCATAAGCTAGCTTTTTGAAAAGCTACTCTCACTAGCGTTTTGGTAACTTGTGGGACTTATTATTATTTTGTTCCAAATATACCCCTGCTAAGTTTGATACTACCAAATTTTGAACATGCCCTATTTTGTCATTTTTCAGTCGTAAGCTACCTTATTAGCTAGTTTTTGCAAACGTAACTTATTCATCTGCTAGCTTATCAGTCATCAGCTACCTTATTAGCTAGTTTGCCAAACATAGCCTAAGTCTCCTCTTGCTATAAGTTCCAAGCCAGTTGTATGTATTTATGGTCTGGAATATGATTTACAGTTTTACACTAGAAGACTATGGTTTACGGTGCCGCTATAAAAGTTCTTAACAAAGTTTTAAAGGCTAAAACTTGGGATAAAAGTTTATGTTCCATTAAAGGAAAACACGACCACCCACCTTCCTGTAATCTGTATTAAAGACCATAAGAGAAGACCCACAAAATGAGTACGTAAAACAGTCAATACAATACGAAGGTCATATTTTGAAATACTTTAAACCCATAGATCATAGCGAATTTATAACGTCCCCGTTGCATTTGATTTCAATATCTACTTTTAAGTACAGAAAGGGAAATACATTTTATTTATAGCAGATAAAAGTTGACCCAAAACAAGCAGCAAGGACTTGTAGTTTATGCTGTAAGGAGATAAGCATCAATCTCCTGGAAATTCTTGGCAGCAAAGTCTCTTATCATGTTAGGATCAGGAACCTCTTCAGTTGCTTTCTCAAACTCACACATCCATTTCACAAGGCTTCCTTCTCCCTCAGGAATCACTTCAAGAGTAGCCTTGAAAGTCTTGTAGTATTGCATCATATCCCCACCAATCACACTGTATGCAACTTTCTTCTTTGCTTCATCAAATTCTTCAATCTTCTCTTTAGCCGATTTCACAATCGGTGATGCTATATTGCCGTTAAATAAATAAATAATTAGATACGATATATATACCAAGAAGGGTTCCCTTATTTATTCTTGAATTGTTTGTTGGATTGTGTTTTTACAACCCAACAATCCTATAGAGTGAATTCAGGTTTTGTTTGCATAATACAACTCTAAGATGCAAACCAAACGAACCTAGGATATCCCACACACAGTATCCGGGTTTGCGGTTAGGCTGTTTACCTCTATCCCAAGGGGTAGAGAGACTGTTTCCGTAAATCTATTTTAAATAATGGGAATCTTAAAGATGAAGAATTCTCACTTTTTGTTTATTACAACTTTAAAAGTTGCGAAAGATTTGCACCGGCCGTGCCTATGCATTGCAATATGTGCATGCATGCATAGGCATCCGTGGTGCAAATCGCTAATCCCAAGTATCTAGATACTTGTTGATCTTGGATGCATTGATAAGTTGTGTAATTTAACATCACTCACAACCGATCAATTTCATCTAGTTTTGATGAATTATTCTCAAAGATCATGTAAGCTTAACCGAATTTCATTATTATACCTACCTTCGGCAAAGTTAACCACACGAACGGAGCCAACGCTATGTCCATCGCCTTCAAGAACTTCAACATTTTTGTAGAGATCAGAGCAGACTTTAGGGAAGATGGTGGCAGAGTCCTTGATGCTTTTCCAGAACTTCTCTGCATCAGATTTCACCTTCACTTCAACATCAAGCTTCCCTGTGGCTGCCATTAGTAGGTTTTGTCAAAGTCAAATTCAAAAGTCAAACAGAAAGTGTATTGAAAGTATGCAGAAAACCCATGATATGGAGTTGTTTATATAGTGAGAATGGGGGTAAATGCAAGGTTTAAAGATGGGGATGAGGGTGGTTGGCAATTGCATTAAGTATGGAGGGTCATTTATGGGGCACTTTGTTTTCTTGAGATTTGTTATAAGTGGTGTTGGGGTCAAACGTAAGGTTGGTTTTCAGTGAGAAGTTGATGTTTTCCTGAGAAGCATGACAAGTGGTTGTCAACCGTTGGATGAGAAATGGATGCATCGAGATACACCAGATCAATTCCTTTCCAAAGCGCAATTCATTGGTAGGCATGTGATTGAAGAGATTAAGGGTTTAGATCCACTTCTCACGCTTCTCACAGTTAACTCAACTTTTCACACACTCTGTTAAATATAATGCGTAAAGTCAATGAGGGGGGTGGTTGGCAATTGCATTAAGTATAGGGGGTCATTTATGAGGCATTTGTTTATATAGCTTTTAGGATGGCAGAGGTTGTCGGACGGTGAGTTATTCAATGACCGTTTGTATAGAGTTATATTTATTCGACGTTAGTAAATATTTTGAGAATCGTGAGAATAAGTTATTAATGTATTCGAATGTTCACTCAACTTATAATGAATTTTGTGTGTGTGTGTATCTAATACTATCATGATTAAAGCATTAATTATAACATTTAATAGTAAGATTAGAGCATGAAAATATATACTAACATTTAACAAATTGTGTTAAGTTAATTATCAGATTGAATAGATCTATAGGTTGTATCATATCAACTATGTAAACGGAATTTCTCCTACAAAGTAATTTGTATCGATTGTGAATTTTTACGACAATGTATAATTTTGGTAGATCTATAGGTAAATTATTAGTCCAATGAATTAAATTAGCTAATCTTTGAGTAGTGTGTTGGTGTTTTCTTGGTAATGCTTATGAATATGCATGGCAGTGTTAAGTATTTTTTTCAATTTACATTTCTTGATATGGGTTTGTAATAATTATGTAAACATGGAGCTCATGAAGGAAAAAATCAATACAATTGCAAAGAGTATATACATAAACATTTTATTAACAATTTTTCATGGATAAGCAAAAGTCAATAGCATTTCAAGATGAAAACAAGTTTGAAGTATATCGGGCCTACCGTCATCTATCACTTTAAGCTTGTTTGCAAATTGCAATGCCACATGGACCAAAACTATTATTGTTTTAATTTAATACTTTATTTATTTATTTTTTCAACATTCAAGTTTATTATGTTTGCTAAGAATTCTATCTACAATTGAATTTAAATAAAAGATGTTTTTTTTAATGAAATCTTTTTTGTTTAATATTTTGTAACATGCGATATCTTTTGCAATTACATTGTATATTTTATAATTCAGTAATTATTAATATTATTATTTGTATTATAATATATTAATATATATCCATCTTCATGAAATTAAAAAAATCATATTGGTAACTTTTATGATATTATAGATTCATAAAATAGGTATTATAAAGTAGTTGGTGATATAACCACTTTCTAAAAATACATATAATATTGATATAAAATATTATTGCATAGCTGAAGTGAAGTGACATTTTAAAAAAATGATTTTCGGTGCGTTAATGCAAATGGTCTAAAGGCCCAATCCAAAATAGCATATACTCATATGCATCAAAGCTTACCAGCTTTTAAGGCTCGTTGGTAAAATTTAATAAAGCCCAATATAGTACTTATCATATTGGGCTGGATCTCTATCGTTAGTGGCCCGTAATATTGATCTTAGGCCATCCGCAACCCGGCTGCACTCGCAGCTGCACCAGCCCCTTGCAGGCGGTAACACCGTCGAGGTGGACCTGCAAGGGAGCTGCAAGGCCCCTCAACGGTGAGAGCTCACCGTTCTCAACACACACACACACACACATGTATATACATACAAAATATATATATATATATTCCTTTTACTTTATTATTTAAATAATACAGGTGGTATGACCTGTACGGTTGTGGATGAAATGGTAAGGTAGTGGTAAAGCTGATGTGGCGCTGAGGTGGCAGCCTGTGCAGGTCATACCACCTGCACGGCTATGGATGGCCTTATATTCACTTCAATATAAACAACATTCCGTTTCTTTATTCTATCGCATTCGCATATCATTTGTTTGTATATATGTTTCAAAGCCTATAATAATAATCATCATTTTTACCTAAAATAGTTAAAAAAAAAACTTTATGCTGACATACGAATGTATTAAATTCAGTTATCTTGATGTGACATCTTTGTTTTTGAGATCATTGTTAACTTAAGGATGGATTAAAAGAACAAATCAACAGGAAACACAATCTAAATATATTTGCCAAACCAGTAAAACACTAGCTAAACCAAAAGATTAATATATTGACACTAAATAGTTCTGAATAAGCTTTGTGTTACCCACACTGGGATTCCCCCCACTTTCATACATTTGGAGTTAAGTCATGTCTGCTTTTCCCTAATAAACACAAATAAGTTTGATGCAATAACTGAAAGCTATATTGAAAATTGATTAAAGTACATAATTTTGGTAAATGAAGGCCTCATGAACTTTTAATAAGTAACTAAAGGATTTTAAACCTTGTATATAAAGCAAATAAATCCTGCATGAACCAAACACTTTACGAGTAACACTTACAACAAGAGTCTCCTCCATTCTCACTTAAGGTAACATTCTTGTTCATCAGAATGGATTGTCGGTAAGCTTCTTACCAAGTAAAAGTCCTCTCCCTTACTGTCTCAGATTCTCCACGTAAGCATTTGGTAAACGACTCTTAAGTCTTAAATTACAGCTTTAACCAAGTGGTGTCCTCTAAGCAAGACTCGTGAATTTCAATTTATACTTTATAGTTGGATGCTTCTAATATCTAAATGTTGCACCTTCGCAAACTCAACTATTGGGTAGATAGCATGTTCGCATACATCAGACCCTTCATGTACCTAACTCCTGACGGGATATGTTGAACTAGTTTCTTTTGGTTTATACATAGTTTGATTAAAACTCTACTGTTTGCATGGATAACATATTTGCATATTATCCCATTCTCCCTAGACCCTATCTTCTTATGCGATATACTGAGCTTGTTTGTTTGATTTGGTTAATATATAATTTGATTTGAAACTTTACGCTTGGCACATCTTCATACATTTCATCCTCCACAGATCTCATCCTTTGATGGGACATACGCATACTCAACTTGTTTGGTTTGATTATCTGTATGAGAGTGTGTGTATGTGTGTTAGAATTATGAGATGGGGTCAAGATTATTTGGTTGAAGAGGTGTTGGTTGTTTTTATTAGCTTAGCTAATTATTGTTTCTGAAATGAAAATATCATTGGAAAATTTTGGTTACCTTTTGCTTAAATGATACTAGATTATAAATGCTATATGGTTCTGTTATTTTGAAAAATTATTAGTTATCTTATCCTATTTTAAAACCAAACTAACTCTTTAAATGAATCACTTATTAATACATCAAAGTCTAACTTGTGGTGTCTCAATTTAGGAATCTTTAGAACATTTGTTACATTAATTGATGCATTTTTTATTAACCCTTACACATAGTAGGAATAAATGCAAAGTTTGTTAGAGCATCTCCAACATCATCTCTATAATTTCTTTAAAATAGATATTGAAAAGTTAAAATATCTATATAAAATTACATTTCACTCCAATAGTTTCTCTATTTTATAGACTTCAACACTAGTTATATTATTAAAATATTGGATAATTTATTATCCCAATGCACTTTAATTTAAAAAAATATATATCTAACAATATTAATTTAATATGATTGGTGGAAATGAATAAAAAAAATACTTTCTCTCACCTCCTACCAAGTTTTAGAGAAATCTCTAAATTTAGAGTTTCTTCTAGTTTTCTCTATTTTAGAGATCAATATAGGGGAGCTGTTGGAGCATTATGGAGACCAAAAACTTGATTTTCTCTATTTTAGAGATGCTGTTGGAGATGCTCTTATATTTTAGTGCATTTTGTCGAGTTTTTGACTAAATGGGTGTTTTTAAAAAACATATTTACCAAATGGGTGGTGTTTTAAACATATTTACCATTTAGGTATAGTTTTCTATTTAATAGACTTTTAATGCCTAAACATATTTACCATTTAGGTGTAGTCTTCTATTTAATGAGTTTTTAATGCTTTTTTCCTACTTTTCTTTACTATTTTTTATTATTTATTTTTTTCTGCTCTTTTTATTGTTTTTTAAATAACATATAAATAAAAAGCTTATGTACGGTTAAGTAAAAAAATATATAAAACAATAATACGGTTCTGAAAAAAATCATATAAAAACAAACCCGTCCCAAAACTCGAACATTATTAATGGTATAAAAATGGTGAGGAGTTTGGGTTTAGTTTGGGTTGGCATTTTCAAAACCAAACCTACCGAAAAACCCGAACATTTTAAATCTACTTTTATTAATGTGAGTATTAATATATACTATATATTGAAAAAAAATAATCTCAAGTACGGTTAAGTTTTTATTGAAAAAACAACAATAAAACTTAAGTACAGTTCAGGTTTAAGTACGATTCAAGTTTTCTGTTAATGTTTTCAAGTACGGTTAATGTTTTTATAAAACTCAATTAAATTAGGTTTTCGGGTCTTGGTTTTAAAGTTTAAGTACGATTAAGTTTCAAACGGGTAGTTTGGGTTGGACGGGTTTTGCTCACCCAAAAACATTAACCGAAAACCTGAATCGTACTTAAACTTTAATAAAAACATTAACCGTACTTGAGTTTTATTGTTGTTTTTTCAATAAAAACTTAACCGTACTTGAGATTTTTTTTTCAATATATTTTTTTCGAAACATATTAGTAGTATATATTAATACTCACATTAATAAAAGAATATCTAAAATGTTCGGGTTTTTCGGTAGGTTTGGTTCTAAAAATGCCAACCCAAACTCCTCACCATTTTTATACCATTTTTAATGTTCGGGGTTTGTTTTTATATGAATTTTTTCAGAACCATATTATTGTTTTATATATTTTTTCACTTAACCGTACATAAGCTTTTTATTTATATGATCTTTAAAAAACATTAAAAAAATCAGCAACAAAAAAATAATAAAAAATAGTAAAGAAAAGTAAGAAAAAGACATTAAAAGCCCATTAAATAGAAACTACATCTAAATGGTAAATATGTTTAGGCATTAAAAGTTGACGGTTCTTACAAAAAAAATCGGCATTTTATTATTTACAATGATTCTATGTATTCTTACATAGAATAAGAAACACTTAGGCCTGTTTGGTTGGTTTTTTATTAAGTCATGTATAGATAAAGATGTTTGGCTAGATAAATTTATCTGTCTGGATTAATATGCCTTGTTGTTTGTTTGGTGTGCTGAATAAGCCGTCTGAATGTCAAAAATAACTATTCGACCTCTATAACAAGTCTCTAGAGCTGAGCGAATAAGCTCAAGGCTCCATTAAGTCACTTAAGCCACTACCAAACAGGGCCTTAGATTGATAGATAATAAAGATGATTCTCAATACAAGGTATTGTTTTTACTTGTATGATGCAACAAATCATCTAAATATTGATAAAATGTTCTATTCATGTACCATGTCAATTAGATTTGCGAGATGGTTCTATTATAAAAAGATACTGCTACAATGATAACACGAATACGCAATAACGTGATTGAAAGTTTGATGGGCGTATAATGTCATTTTAATGACAAGATACTACAAATCAATTGATTTGAAAGATGCAAAATATTTTTTAAATATATAATTGATTGCCTCATTATAATTAAGTTCATAATGTTTTAAGATCATCACAAAGATCTTTTTCATAATTCCGGTGACGTATATATATATTCTTCAACTTGACATTTTTAATTATTTTCCCCACCAACAATTATGAATTCAAATGATAGCAAAAGCACCAAAATTTGATTATTATGCACACTTTTTTAATTGTTTCAAAATTCACACCAATTTCGGATATTTCTTTTCCCAAATAAATTAATGCCTCTTTTTAGCTTAATGACACTATTTTTGAGAAATTTAAGATAATTATCTTACAATCGTTGGTTTATTCCTCAAATCAATTATAAAGATTATCCACAAAAGTCTACAAATTGTTTAGTGAAATAATAGGCCCATTGGCAATTGTTAACCAATTGGTACACACTACTCATGGGTAATCCATAATCATTTTGTTTGTAGATAGTGACACGAATAAATTGTGACGTTAAAATAATTGTTAAAGCCGATGTGTCAAATAAAAAAATTGTATTGTAAATTATATGGTAGTGTAGTGGATATCGCTACTCTGACTTTATAGTTTAACAATCATATCGTCAATTTTAATTTAAGATGAAACAAGAATTATTTGTTCTTCTTATTATATATCCTTTAATAGGTACATGTAGAAAGCAAGTGATGAAAATTAGAACCATTATTCTGATAAGAAGTGATCAACCACTATAGTAAATTAGTAATTGAATTGGATTGGATTTATAATTTCAACAATTATCTAAGTTTTTTTTTTTTTTTTTGAAAGAGAGGATTTTATTCAAAAAAGGAAACAGACCTGCACGGGGACAAAGTAGCTCACAATACCAACACACGCGACACAAGCCAAAAAAGACAACACAGACCAACAAAGAAGAAAAAAACGCAATACAAAGGGAAAAAGCCCAACCACACCGGCGTTTTATCGTGCCGGGAGACACAACAAGGATAAGTTTAAGGGAAAAACAAATGAAAACCTTCCAGATCCTCCGAATATGGTAGTTTATAATCTAATAAAATTGAACCAGTCCAGTCAAATGGCCATCCAATCACTCATCTATGATCTAACTATCATCCAATTAATAATTATATATATTATTAACATTTTATGATAGTTTTTAGTTGATATTTATATGTAGTGTTTTCTAATAACTTAAAAAATATACGAAAAATTGGTTGAAATGTTGGATTAATTGGTTAAAAATTAGATCAATAAATTGGATTAATCCAATGAATTCAAATGGATAACCAAAGTAAAATCCAATGGATAAAAACGATCTGATACAAGCATCATTGGATCATATGTCCAATGTAATCGGATTGGATTAATTGGATGACAAATCTAACAACCAATGTTATGATTGGGTTCGGATACACCTAAATCAATTGGATTTCAAGTGATGAATACCCCTATATTTTAGTAGATGTAACATGACAACCATCATTATGAGTTTTGAAACTCGATCACAAATTATACTTTCTCTAAGATCACCTTAAATGCCCACAAATTTGTTCTTTAGGGTTTGTAGACAATTGTATTTCGTCACATATATAAATACAAGGGCTAAAAGTTAGCTTTTCTTGCATGAATTGAAACATGTTGGTTAACCTTTAATCATTTCAAAGTGCTTCCATCTTTGCATGCTAGAAGATTGGTAAATAAAGAATGAAAATCAACATCGAGATTTCGCCGAAATCATACTCGATTGACACCTTATATATGAAGGACGACGCTTATAAAGATATCAAGATTCATTCTTTGTTCCAAAACTACTTTTCAAATAAAGCATCAATAGTTACCATGTGTTTCATATATTCTTTGGAAACTTCGTACCCATTTCAAAAACATAATCAAAGATCAAAATTGTACCTTGTACTTGTTATTCCATAAATTATTTATTCTTAAACATGCTTTCTTTGATTAAAAAAGAGAGCAAAGATTAATTAAACCCTAGATTTTAAATTGTGATTTGTTCTAAGAACTTGGAGAAAGAAACAAATCCCATTTAATAACAAGAGACAAGAAACCTACTCACAAGAGGAGTTGGTCCCTCAAAAACTCCATTCTTTTGGTAACAAGAAATTTAGAATGTTTGAAAAGACTAGCAAGAGACAAACAAGACCTAACTCATGTTTGCCCCCACAAAGGCATCTAACAGTTTTAAAATAATTTTTATGATATGCTCACTTGTTTCACTTTACCCCCTAAACTTTTCTAAATATAACACATCTAAAATTAAGCCAAACACACAACCAATATATCTTTTCTCTCCAAGATATGGTCTAAATAGTATGATGCATACAAACCTCTCTGCTTCTCACCCCTTGAGTAGAGGGATAGATTCCATAAAAACCCCGGAAAGTATTAAGGCACATTATTCGATAAAAAGGTGTGAAGCCTTAAAGTCCGTTTGATTTGCATGAATGGAAAGATTTGAAGTGATTTGAATTTCAAATCTATTCCAATCTTGCTTTTGATTTGTAGGATTGTTCAGATTTAAAATCTCTCAAACACAAAAATTTTAAAATCCCACGGGAATGACCAAGATTTTAAGGGATTTAAAATCTCTCAAACATAGTTTGTTTTGTATTTTAGGTAATGTAGACGTCGCTTTTAAGAAAAATACACATTTCCCAAAAAGACAATGAATTTAAGAAAAATACAAATTTCTCAATTGTGGATCCTATTTTTATTAGTTGGCATTCATCAAATAAATAGTGGGCATAACTAAAAACTTGATTCTAGTTGACATTTATAAGTCTTTAGGTAAACCAGATATTTAAAACTTAGAGATTTTACGTCTCAGGTATCAAAATGATAGTTTTAAAACTATATTACCTAAATAAAAATCAAATAATTTGTCTATATAAAAATATTATTAAGAGAGGATAGTTTTATACAACTTACGAATATTATGATAGAAAGAACCTCTAGATTAAGCATCTTGATTGATTAAAACAATGGTTTTCGACTTCTTGAGATACTTGATTTTTTGAACCGTCAATTTAAGCACTATATATAGTTTTATGAAACAATGATGTGTATGTAACAAAACAAAAAGATTGCCATCTTTGCTTCTTTTAAGGTTTAAATTATAGACCCATTAACAAAAGAGATCATTATTTTCTTTTCGATTTTATAATCATTCTTCTTAGTTACAATATTACTCAGTTTTGAATATAATTGATTCCATTTTGTAGTATTTAAAGGTCCATTTTGAAAAAGAAAAGAAGATTCATGTTCATCCACAATAAAGGGTCACAATTTTTTTTTTCTTTTTAGTGAAATTTGTACTCCAAGAAAAGTGTTTGACTAGTCAAATCATCATAACTATACAAAGAATTGATCACTCAAAATTGGGTCATCTTATGTTTCCAATTATAACGACGTTAGAGTGGATATGTTTATTTAATATTTTGTATAAAAACTTCTATCAAATTCATAAAATTTTAATCCATTTGTTAATTTATTTCCACTTTAGCTTATCTTTGTGCTTTTGACCCTTTCATTATCCATTATCCATTCCCCATCTCCGGTTTCTTTGTCTACTTATCCTTCTAATCTATCACATCTGTCGTCATCGACCATCTTCGTGTCAATGTAGCTTTCCTTATTCCTCTTTATCTAACAACTACTTCAAATCCAACAATAATGCAAATAGTGTTTTTACATTATCTTTAATTTATGGGCTTATACGTACAAAAACAAACAACATTGATTGAAAATTTTAGATTTTATAGCTCTTTTTGCATAATGCGGATGTTGATCACCTTGTGTTGAGTTGATATTATGTTTCCTGCTACAATGTAGCATGGTGGCATAACAGTTGAGATAGATGGTTGTAGTCAAAGAGATGGTGCATGACAACGCGTAACTAAAAACATACCTACCACTAATATAATTATATAACATATATGTGTTTTCATGGATCAGTTGAAAGGTATACGAAAATATTCGTTTTTGGATAAATCTTGCAAGGAATAAACTCCGTTATACAAATATCAAGATCTAGATATTAAAATCAAACCAACACCCAAAACATCTATAATGTCATCATGTGCATAGTATCTTGTTAGGAAACTTCATACCACCTCTATAAAACATAATCTGATTAGATCAAGATGTACCTTAATTTGTACTTGCACTAATTGTTCAATTCTTTATCTTAAAACAAAAACCCAAATCTTTAATTGTGATATTGTTTATATAGGGGGGAAGAATGTGTAGAAATTAATTTTAAGACAAAATCCATTAAATAAAAGGGACAAGATACCTACTTACAAAACCATGTCCCTCTAACTTCAATCTCTTCTTTGGTTGAATGGTGTTAGCATGACACTTAGAATGTTTTAAAAACTAGGCAAACACAATCAAGACCTAACTTTGGTGGTCCCAGAATGATGCATTATGTCATGAAATACATATTCCTATAAAAGAATAAGGTGGACCCTTATACTCTTATTATTGCACTTCTGACCCTTCGAAGTTTTACGAAGTATGTCTTGGGACCATCTTGACTTCAAGTATTTAAGTTTGAAATAGATGGAATTCTCAAGAACATGATCAAAAGAATTTATGGTGTTCTTATATTTCTGCATCAAGAGGTCAAGTTGACACTAGTATATCCAACCACTTGTTCCATTGTCGGATTTGGCTTTATAATTTTTAAAAAGTTCGAATACACAATAAATGTCTGACACATCCTTGAAATAAAAACGTATGGTGGTTTAGTACATGAAGGATGCAAGTTCAAAAAGGATTATTAATCCAACATGTGAAAATGTGCAAGTGTGGGGTAGTTTTGTCTTGTAATTCAGTTGTCTCTTTGACCGTAGATCCATTTAAATATGTATCAGGCCTCTTGGTCTTTCACAAACAATAATGGTGGACTCCCATATCTATTGGTTGATAGCATGATCAAATTTCCTATCAATAATGCAATCCTTAAACTTATAATTTCATAGCAATTCATCATATAAAATAACAATTTTTTTATTTGAAGTAGAAATTTGTATTGATTAACAAAATGAAGGATCTTGGTGTAAATATGTATTGCAAAGTTGTTTGGAAAACAAATACAAGGTTATTAATATTTGAACATATAATATAGGAAAAAAGAAAGATGGATAAAGTGTTTTAGGATGAAAATGCTAAAGTTTAGGGAGTGAAGTGCAATTGAATTATAATATTAATAGTTTGCACATTCCATGGTTATAACTAGCGAAGGCCCAAAACATTATTGTCCCACTAGGTATACAACACATTAAAAGAAGCATAATAATTAAAAAGGAAAAGAGAAAATTCTAATGGATGATTGCCTCTCACCATGACCATATATTATAAGATCAAGCCTATTTCTCGTATATATTGAAAGGTTCAAACGAGAAACATTACTTAAAAAAAATTTAAGTATTTTTTTTTTCATGTATAAAAATCATATATGATTAAGTACTGACGAAAAAAAAGAGGTCGTCGGCGACTTACAATCGACTTAAAGTCGCAGGCAAGTCGCACACGTTGTTAATCATGTATGATTAACTTCATGAATCATATGTGATTTTCTATATGAATCATATATGATTCTGTACATGTTTTTTGTACTTCGATTTTCCTTTGTTAATCATATATGATTTTGTGCATAAATTTTTTTTTTCTTAAATTGACATGTTTCTTGTATAAACCCACCTCTATATATATATGGGTGCGATCAAATACAAACCACTTTTAGAATACAAACTGGTACAAACCCTTGGTTTTATTGGTTAAATTAATGAAATTGGTTCATGAAATTGTCTAATATGATTAAATTATATTATATAATTCATTTTTTGATGGAATTATTTCATATTTTGGTGTTTTTTATGTAAAAATGAAACATTTTCATGTATTTTTTTTCATTCTAATGAAATTGTTTCATGTATCTTTCTTATTCTGACGAAACGTGTTTATTTTTACATAAGAAAACAAATTTATGAAACAACTTTATCAAAATAATTATATGAAACATTTTCATCAATTTAAACAATTTCATGAATATTTTTATTAATTTATCCAACGAAATCAATGGTTTGTGCGGTTTGTATTCTAAGAGTGGTTTGCAAATGAACAATAAATATTGATAATTATTTACAATCCATTTTTAATGTTTTCTATACATTATTTGATTATAAGAACTAACAATTTTCATCAAATATGAAATATGATATTTACAATTAACTTGTTATATGTTCATCAACTTTTTATGTTTTAGATCTATCTTTTAAGTCATATATGATTAGTTTCATTTAACATATGATTTATTACGTATCATATATGATATATTATGTGAATTTTTTTAATGTATCGCATATGATTTTTTTAACGTATCATGTATGATTATATAACCCTGAATACAATTGACATACTATTACATGTGGTAATATTTACATTACAAAAATATATAACAATAAATATACGTAATCAGATATATCATATATGAAATAATTGATAATCACATATGATATGTGATCAAAATTATTGTGTTGTATAAATTAATTAAAATTTAATATTAATATAAAGAGTTAATTACATTTTTGGTCTTTGTGGTTTGGTGATTTTAACACTCTGTGTTTTTACTTTGAAGGTTTGGTCTTTTTGGTACATTCACTATGTTTTAGTATTATTTGTGATTTCAAGGGTATCACAAAAACATTTTGGTCTAAAGTTAACCTAACCCATATATATATATACACGAAAGTTCGATTGTGAACTCAAATTTCATTGTGAACGTAAGGACATTTGAGAGCGCCACATGGCATATTCAGTCTGAATAAAATAATAGTACATTTAGTATTGTTGAATGTGCCACATGACGCACTCTCAGTTGTCCTCACATTCACAATGAAAGATGAATTTCCATTTGAACCTAGCCCTATGGAAAGGTTAAAATGAGAAGTGGTAAAAAAATATGAAATAAAATCTTAGCCATCTGGTAAAAAATTGTGACTTTGACCGCGAAGCACCAAATAATTTCTTGCACAGACTATAGCACACGGAAGAGTATTTTCGTAAATTTTACAAATAGTCAACAAATAGGTTCATATATGAAATTTGTCATTCATATATGAATTACACAAGTTCATATATGAATCAGTTAAAAATAGTAAATTACACAGATTCATGTATGAACGTATATGAATTAGTTAAAAATAATTAATATGTGAATTACACAGATTCATATATGAACGTATGTATGAATTACACATGTTCATGTATGAACGTATAGTTAATATGTAAATTACACAGGTTTGTGTATGAACGTGTATATGAATTACACTGATTTATGTATGAATGTATAGTTCATATATGAATCAGCTAAAAATTGTTATATAATTTCACATGTTCATGTATGAACGTATGTACGAATTACACGTGTTCATGTATGAACGTAGAGTTCATATATTAATCAGTTACAAATACTTAAACTATTATTTACACATATTGTAATGTGCTTATAAGGGTCCTGAGCTACTCCACTCATTGTCAATTGGTTTTGAGTTGGAACCCCACAAACTTCACTCAAGACCCTTATAAGCACATTACAAGTTCACTTTGTGTTCGATGTGGGACATTGCTCAACATATATGAACCCGTTTTTGGCTAGTTTGTAACAGTTACGAAAATACTCATCGATCTTGCATGTAGACGCGAATTTTGACTAGTCAAAGATTGCATCTTTGAGCGGTCAAAGCCGCAATCTTTGAGTTCAAACTTGATCTTAGTTGTATCAATGCTGAACATGGAGGACAACCGAGAACGCACCATATAACCTATTCACTTTAAACAATCATGTATTATTCAAAGTGAATAATACTAAATAATACAAAATGTTATATTATTCACTTTGATAAATCACATACTTTTTTTATGTGATTATGTATAGTTTCTGAATCTAATGTGAATGCTATGATAAATCAAAGACTTCCTATGATATAAAAGTGTTGTGATAATTATTTGAATATAATGTGATAATGTTTGTAAACCGAATACATCTTAAAATGTGATTTTTCTTTGATCAATATATGATAAGTATGTTAAAGTGCTGTGATAATCGAAAATCACTGAGAATAATGAATTCTCTAATATTATAGATAAATACAAAATCACATTATATCCTTATATAGTCACCTTTTTCTTTTAATTATAATTATGGCTTACATAATTTAGAGGCTCATTAATATTATTGTATTTTCATATCATATTATTGTGTGTAGGGGTGGGTTCAAATGTGAACCACTTTTTCATTGTGAACGTAAGGACAGTTGAGAGCGTGCCACGTGGCACACATCTTCGGTTACGGTGTACGTGACCACGGAAGATTGACGCGATTCATGGGAGGATGGAAATTATTAAGAGAGGGGACCCGGTCAAAGCCGTCTTTATTGACCGGATGAGTGGCTAAGATTCGTCCTCACCTTCAGAACAAAAAATGAGTTCACATTTGAACTCTCCTCAGTGTGTGTGTGTGTATATATATATATATAGAGAGAGAGGGAGGTTCATACGAAAAATATTTTCTTTTTAAGAAAATGCGAGGAGTAATCTCAACCACTCATCTCGGTCAACAAAATCGGCTTTGACCGGTCCCCCTTTAATAATCTCTACTCTCCCATGAATCGCGCCAATCCTCCGTGATCACGTCCACCGTAACCGCGAGATGAGTGGCTGAGATTGCTCCTCACTTTTTCTTAAATTGATATGCTTTTTGTTTGAATCTTCCCATATATATATATATATATATATATAATGCGGGAAGTTATTTTGTAAACCACAAATAACGTGTAAACCGTGTAAACTGATGGTTGCATATGTAAATTAATGAAAAATCTTTTGTAGAGTTGTTTAATATGATGAAAATGTTTCATATCCTAAATTTTTTGATGACATTGTTTCATATGAAGGTGTTTATTTATGTAGAAATGAAAAAGTTTCATTGAAACCAGAAAAAAGTTTCATATGAATAAAAAACACCGAAATATGAAACAATTTCATCAAAATTTGATGTTTATGAAACATTTTCATCATATTAAACAACTCCATAAATCAATTTTATTGATTTAATCTATGCAACCATGATTTTACACGGTTTACACGTTATTTGTGGTTTACAAAATAACTTCCCTCTATATATAAAACCAAATTGCAAGAATGAAGTAACCAACAAAATCACACGTGCCCTCTATATATATATATATATATATATATATATATATAGGGGAAGTATCAAATACAAACCAAGTAGTTTGTACAAGCTCTACAAACCTAATCTTAACCATTGATTTTCCATTGATTTTGTTTATCTCCTAATTTTTAGGCAGTTTTCAAATTTGGTTGAGAGAAAATTTAGGAACATAATTAATCCACACCATTGATCATGTAAATGTATGGTTGAGATTGGTTTGTATAGTTTATACAAACTATCCGGTTTGTAACGGATACGACCCATATATATATATATATATATATTTTACATGTGTTTGTTGATTTGAACATATGATTACTAAAAGAAAGAGCTTGTGTTGGGTGATGTTGATTAATATTTGATAGGCCAACATCTCACATGGGGATTACAATGACTGAACCCAAATGTAAAACTAAAATTGGTTTCATTTATCTTTACCATCAACAAACAACAGTCAAAGATTTCACAAAGATTCTTGTTTCTCATCCAGGGTTCCATTGCCCATGCTTTTTCTAGGAACCCATCCTAAACCTAATTAAGGATGAGTCAAAACAGATCAATTTTTATAATAGATCAAAGATACAGTTTGAATCTATATTTTCTTTTTTACATTTCATATATGATGAAGTTAACAGTAAAATAACCTACAATGATAAGTTCCTTTCATTAAATAATGCAAGTTGTCCCCTTGAAAATATACAAAATAGTTTATATTGATTATGCTGTTAATGTTTGTCTAATAATAGTGTCATGTGACATTTTGTGATCTAATTACTAACTATTTTATTTAAAAAGCTTCTCTATTTCAAATTGTCATGTCACATGTATATGTCATTACAACTGAAATGTTACTTGCATAAAACAAATTAGAAAAATGGGAGACTCTCTTTCCTTTAAAGAAAATAAGAAATTATATTTATTAGTTAATGGTATTTTTTTTATTTAATATTTTTTTTTATGAATTTTTTTTTATTGAAAATGAATGAAAGCAATTTACATAAAATAACAGAATTCATTTATAAGGAAGTGCCAAAAGTTGGATGATCAACTTGTAGTCTAACGGTCTGAGCAAAACCGGCCCATAAACATTATTAAAATACAAATATAACATGCATATCTTTTCTTTTATTTTTCCAAAATTACATTAATTTAACACAATAAATATATCATCTAGAAACGAATTGTATTGTGTTCTAAAAAGTAGGAGGGAAATGCACCAACCAACCATTTAAGAATATTAGTTTTAAAAAATAGATAGGTCAGGTTGATATAATACCAAGCTGTTTTCGTGAGACCAATATCTTTTACTTGAAACTTCACATCAAGACACTGTGAAGATAAAAAAAAAAACATTCATAGTAAAAACAATGTAAATGTTACTTTCACAGTGTTTTTTTTATGTAAAAATTCAATTTTTTATATATCTTCACAACATTTGCGCTGTGAAGGTTTGCATTATTTATTTGTTGTCTTCACAACATTTGCGTTGTAAAGGTTTCGTTTTTCACCTCGAAAGAGTTTTTTAGTATGAGTATTCAAGTTTTATTTACCTCCATGATGTTTTTGTTGTAAAAGTTCATACGTTAAGTCTTGATCTCACATGTATCTGACATGATTTATCAAAAACAGTTTGCTCTCATGCGAAGATAAGTGTTTGCTCTACAAGAGAGTGATGTAAGATATACTCAAATGTTAGTAGAACAAATTTGATGTAAACTATACTCAAATGTTAGTAGAACCAAATTTTTCCTAAAATTTAATTTAATTTAATTTAATTGGGGGAAGGAAGGCAAGAAGATTAAATAAAATAATAAGTTAATGTTGAAAAGGGTAAATGTTGACTCCGTCGACAATGCCGACCAGGTCCGTCCAAAACACAATGCCACGTGGGAATCCGCCACCATCTTCGGCCCTTGCCGGCAGGCGCTTCTTTATCCATGCAATAAAATAAATAAATAAAAACCAAATTCAAAACATATATAATAAACAACATTAAAAATGTAATGATGCTATCATTATTATTTCTTATTTTCTTTTTCAATTTTTAAATCAATACAGGGATTATGCAGCCTATTATTCTTTATAGAGTAAACTACAATTTTGGTCGCTGTGGTTTTGCGATTTTTTTGAAAGTGGTCCCTAAGGTTTAATAATTACAGAAATGGTATCTGTGGTTTGAATTTTGCTTTGAAAGTGGTCCCTGACCTCTAACCCCGTCTAAAAGCTCCGTTAGAGCCAGGGGCAGTTTCGTCCTTTCATGCTTTTGGCCGGAGTTTACATCTCCGGTCATCTTCTCCGACCAAACAACCCATCAAGTTAACCTTTTCTTCAATAAAATCAACACACACACTATAAAACATATAAAATACACATATATATATACATATATATATATAAACATAAACATCCACCTTCCTCCCCATGAACACCGGCCAAACTCCGGCCAAACTCCGACCAAAAAACCCAAGCAAGTTTACATCTTCATTTACACACGCACACATACATATAAATATACACATACACACACATACATATACATATATATATATGTATTGTTAATTACACAATCAACGCCTGTAATTTTACCTAAACCCAACTTTCCGGAGAAGGTGACCGGAGGGTCACCGGAGAAGAAAATCCTCTTTTATTGTTAATTACACAATCAAGAAACCCATTTTTTGCATCTTAATTTTCAAAACCCCACTTGAAAACCACCATTTTTTGATCTTTTTTACACAAATTCATGAAACCCACTTCTCCGGTGACCCTCCCGTCATCTTCTCCGGCAACCTCCGGTGATCCGTCCCAAAAAACGAACCAAGTCTCAAATAGACACACACAACACAGATGTATATATACACACACATACATACATACATATATAAACATACCCAGATGTGTATATATATATACCCACGATTGATGAGAATTGAGTTTTTTGAGTCAAAATTGAGATCTTGTTTATGGGGTTTTTGGATTATGATGCAGATGGGAAGAAGAAGAAGAAGAAGAAGAAGAATAAGGAAAAAAGAGAAGGTGAAGTTTGCAGAGGATGTGAAATGGAGATGATTTTAGGAGAAGAAGAATATATGTGTGTGTATATATATACTCATCTGTGTGTATGTTATATATATGTGTATATATATATACACATCTGTGTGTGTATGTTTATATATGTATGTGTGTGAATATATATACTTCTGTGTGTATGTTATATATATATATATGTGTGTGTGTGTATACATATATTTATGTGTTTAGATGAATCAAGACATAGTAACCGGAGGAGAAGATGAAATGAAGTCGTCGGAGAAGATGACCGGAGACTCGCCGAAGATGATGATCGGAGGATTGCCGGAGAAGGTGACCGGAGGGTGACCGGAGAAGACAAAAGAGTGATAAAGCATGGTTGGACGAAAATGCCCCTGGCTCTAACGGAGCTTTTTGACGGAGTTAGTGGTCAGGGACCACTTTCAAAGCAAAATTCAAACCACAGATACCATTTCTGTAATTATTAAACCTTAGGGACCACTTTCAAAAAAATCGCAAAACCACAGGGACCAAAATTGTAGTTTACTCTTCTTTATATTATATGATAAAGGTCACACATAAGTTTGTTGGACAGATAACGACCCTCCTAGAATTAGAATTATTTTGAAATGACCCTTTATTTTAAAAAATTTAAACTGCCTTATAATATTATATCTCATATGGTAAAACTTCATATCCCAACTTGTTGACACAACATCAATAATTAAAAGAAGTTGCTACAAGAAACAAATATTTAAACTCATGGCATTACATCATAATTAAAATATATCAAAATTCATTTCCGTTTTTATTTAATGTAACTAACAAATATTTGATAGATTTCCAGCTATGAAGTATCATTTTTTATGTTTTTTTTAACGGCAAATAACTCATGCACACATTCCAACACGAAGTCGACGAGGTATCCGAGATTTATACGGGCACCCGACTAATCCTCAGCGACCATGAACTGACCTGAAAACCAAACTATGGTTAGAGTATCGACCACCACATGCTCACTCCATGAATTGGATCCTGATAAACAAGGATGTCATCCACCGTCCCTTTCAAGGATGTTACCAACCACTAGGCTATTAATGCTTTGATTGTATCATTTTCTAATTATTCAACTATCAGTAAAAAAATAGTACATCAACATAAACTTTTGAACACTAATTGAGTGAAACAAACCATTGTTATACAAGGGATTTGATAATACATTGATTTGAACATGTAAAAGATGAGTTTTTCATTATGCTTTACTAATGCCCCACAAATCACAATCCAAACCTCTCAAAAAAGATGAAATTAATGTTTAAACCTTACAAAAACTAAATGTGTACAAGAGCATTTATTTATTTTATTATATAAATTATATAATATTATATAAAGAGCATTTATTTAAACCAGGGAGGGAGAGTGAGGGGCTATATAAGGGTGGGGGTGGGAAGAGGACTGTAGAATAGAAAACAAACCATTGCTTCCTTCCTTTCTTCCTCCTCATCTTCATCTTGCCCAATTAAGCCCTCTCTTAATTAAATTTAATTAATCTTAATTAGAGATGGGAAATTGTCAAGCTGTAGATGCAGCTGCACTTGTGATACAGCACCCATCAGGAAAGATAGAAAGGATGTATTGGTCTGTAACTGCTACTCAAATCATGAACATGAACCCAGGCCATTATGTTTCCCTCATCATCCCATTGCCCGACCACGATAACTCCGATAACAACAAAACCGTTCGTTTCACTCGAGTTAAGCTTCTCCGACCCACCGATACCCTCGTTCTTGGCCGAGCTTATCGACTCGTTACCTCCCATGGTCCGTAACTTTCTTACTTCCATTTCTTAATTACTTTTTTCAATCTTCTTTTGTTTTTTTTTTTTGAACAACAATCTTCTTTTGTTTTGTTTTACTTATAGTTGTTGAATTTGGTTATGCAGAAGTTATGAAGGTATTGAGAGCGAAAAGACAAGCCAAACTGAACAAGGAACGGCCGGAGGAAAACCATGAAGCAAGTTTGGAACAAGAGAACTCAGGCCAGGTGATGGCACATGAAAGAACAATCAAGCAACGGTCTGGATCGTTTTCGAGATCAAAATCATGGCGTCCGTCCTTGCAGAGCATCTCCGAGGCTGCTAGTTGATAGTTTAGTGCTTCGCGAAGCTCGATTGTTACGAAATCCATTCTATGGCTCCCTGTTAGTTTCGATCAAATAATGCATCTGTATAGTTTATAAAAAAAGAAAGAGGAGCAACAAACACTAACCCCGCGAAAGGCGGAAAAATATGTATTAATTTTGAAGAAATATATATTAGTGTGGTGTTCAAAGTTGCATCCTTTTCGTGTTTCTTTCATCGTTGTAACTAAAAGATTCTCGAGGGTCGGCTCAACTGGTAAATAAAGGCTAGGCCTATAGACCAGTAGAATTTTCCCGACTGTTATCTTTAGGCCCCACATGGGATAAGTCAAGGTAGCAGCCGGTACACCCGTAGATACCAAATAAAATGTAACGAAAAGGGTTTTTAACATTAGTGTTAGGGTGATTTCGAGTTCCAAATTTCCCAGTCGTGATCGAGGTAATTTTGAGCCCATAACAGCGATGCACGTGCTGCCAGGTTCGCTCCTGGAAGTTTCCTTTGCTTGAGTTCGATTAACATGTCTGTGAACGGCTCCACCAATAATGTCCCTGGTCCTCCGTACTCCTTTGCCAGAAACTCGCCGAATAGCTTGTTTCACCAAAGAAAGAAAACGTATCAAGGGCAATTCAATCTTTTTTTTCTTCCAGCAAGTCGTACGCAAAGCAAATATTAACTACCAACATAATGAAAAGGGTCAATTATTGCGTTTACGTACGTCTCAGGAACAAACTCGGGATAATATGACACTATAGTTGCTAATATTAGTTAAAAGGGTGTATACAAATACAGCTTCATACAAGCTGTCATGAAAACATTGATTGCTTATTGTGTTGTGAGGGCTAGAAAAGTCATTTCACTGATACACAATCATGTGAATGACAAATCAGATGCTTTTAACTCATAAAGGTAGGTGCTTGAGTGTTTCAACAACATTGGATAAAAGACATTTAAGGACATCAAACATGTAGGGGGGAAGAACACAAATATGTGAGCTAAATGAGACAGATCAAAAGATCCCATTGCATCAAAATGTAACGAAATTTACCTCGATTCCTATCTGGTGTAACGATGAATCTTTTCCTCTAATAATATAACAAACGTTAAAATTTTCCTATTTCCTACTCATTGTGACCAGTAACAGGTAGATTCTGTAACTATTGAGAACATGGACGCCAAATTTTTAAGTTATGTCGTAATTCTTGATTACAGGGAAAATGTCACATTTAGAATTACCGAAGCCATGTAGGCTAAAAACACAAGAATATCCATCGGGTTTTTCGTTGCATTTTGATGCATTTTGCCTTATTTTAAGGGTGTTTATTCAGATAATAGAATACAAGTAATATATCACCAGGTCGCTTTAAGGCTGCAAGTTGTGTAATTGGTGCTTACAAATGGCATTTATCCAACAAGTAACATCAAGGGACAGATGACCTCATGACTTATTACTTGTTTTAACTATTTGTTTACCAAGTGATGTTTATTATAACTTTACAATATGTTATGATCAACAAAGTGTCAAGAGAAATATGCCAAACTTCGCTCCCAACTCGAATAGTCGTCGTTAGTCAACCACTCAACCTTTGGTCAGCTCAACTAAAAGTCATAAGTCGCCAATTCGAGTCTATTCGAGTCTATTCAGGGGCACCGAGATTTCCTTTACTGTTATCTTAAGACTTCCATGGGATCGGTCAAAGTGCATACAAGCTGACACACATACTCATGGTTACGAAAAACAAGCAGGCCGACTCGTAACCTCCATATTAACCATAACCATCATAGAAATTTCTTATTTATTTATCAAAGCATGTCTAGCCCGGTGGTAAGATAATATCCGCGGGGGGGGGGGGTTGTTAATTAGTGGATGGTATGGTATCCCCAACTACCCGGGTTCGAACACCGTGGTGAGCATGTGGCGATATCCAAATCATGAGTCCCCCACATAGTGGTACCCTTAATTGGGCTAGTCGTGATCAACGGGTTTAGTTAAAAAAAAAAAAAAAGACTTATTTATTTAGTGGCTACCAAGTGTTAAATATATTGTAATTTTATATTCAAGGTTTGTTGGTTTGACATAGATGCAACATATGGCATACAATAAAGCATTGTTGGTTTGGACATATTATCAAACAGGTTGTGTGCATTGATAAAAAAAAAAAAAAAAAAACTCCAATTCACAATGCAGCTAAATCCACTAACCAAGTTAATTTAACTTGAAGAACCTTATCCAGATGATGAAGTAGAATCAAAACCACAATAATTGATATCCACGTTATAGGCAACAAGAAAAGACTTGACGAAAGCAGAAGATTTAATCATCCGATAAGATACAAAAACGGAAAAGGAAATAAAGGAGGTACCTGGGTACAAGTGTCAAGAACTGTATCAAAATCAGACCCAAATGTTTCCTTTTCTTTGTACAGTTTCTTCTTGAGCTCTTCCCGAAACTTCTTTGTCTCCTATATATCACCTCCAACAGTAAATGAAAACAGATGGTTACTGTGTGTGTGTGTGTAATGTATGTGTTGGAATTAAATAAAAGAGATTAATTACGTGAAGAGCGAATTCTGGAATGGGGTCAGGATAGACGTATTTCTGAAATGGGGTTGCTCTTGGTTTAAGGAGAAAGAAACATGGAGTTGTTGTCGGCCGGAAAAAGCAGGCGGAGGTGGGTAAATTTGGGAATTTCCGTTTTGTGGAAGTGATGAATGTGGTGGTGGACCAAAGGGAGACGATGGGAGTGTGAAGAACCGCCATTTTTGTTTTCAGAGATCCTCAAGGACTCATGTCTAATGATTTTTAATTACTTCTTGTTAAAATTTAGTGGGAAAAAATCAAAAGGGGTGTTTTGAATTGCTTATATGATAGAAGGGATTGGTTCTCCAAAATGTATACGACAATACCTGAAATGTTTTTTGTTTTAAGGGCATAGCGACATCAAACAAACGGACGACTATCATGAACACACATACACACACCTTCCTAGCGGTATCAGACATCCACGGACAGCCCACTAATCCGCTGCTGTCCCGGTCCAGCGTAACCTAAAGCCCAACCACAGTCTTTGATTAGGCTAAGGGTAGCCCAGTGTATGACTGGACTAGCCCACGAACTAAGTACTTCTCATGCCTTCAATTGACTCCTCGTCTTTGGCATACATTATCTTTAATGTCAAAATAAAGAGGTCAAATGGATTGAGTAATAATAGTTCGTGTTAAGTTAAATGAAAATAACAATTTTTTTATGAAAAGCCAAAACGGGTTTGTATCATTGTATGAACCCGTCAATATCTTTTAACTAAAAAAAAAGCTAATATGTTTATCATGATGACAATTGTCAAATCTTCTTTTATCTCATCTCAGTATCTATGAACACATATCGCTTAAAAATGATCGCACAAAAGACAACCTAAACATGTTAAATCATAGTTGTATCAATAAATAAGTTCAAACCTTAACAACGTTAACTTCGACATGATTAAAAATAAAGGCAAGTCATAACATAAGAGGTATTGTCTAATGTCTACTCAACATATCTAGTACATCATGTTGGACCACAAAACTTTTATAATGTTTCTAGAAGAGAGGAATAAAAGTTAGAAACCACTTAAAATATACAACTCCTATAATTTTAGGCAATTGCTAAATACACCCGAATTTTTATCAAATGCACCCAAAAGGTGAATGTGTCATACACACATGTCAACGTCAAAGGCTACTTTAGCAACCCCCTAATTTTAACCTATAGAGATTTTATTAAAGTATTTTATAAATCTAATCATCTCATTTATTCAAAATAATAATACATTCAATTTTATTGATGAGAAAACAAATAGTTCACCCTCTTAAACATTTAATATAAAGGAGTTCTCCAAATTTTAGAAATGTATATATCTCCTACTCCTAACATCCATGTTGAAAAAGTTAAAGAATTCGTTGAAGTAAAAAGGTGGCCAAAAATCCATAAAATCCACACACACAAAATTCAATTTTATAGAATTTATTAGAGATGCTCTATGTTATACTTTACCAACCAGCTTTATGCTCTTTGAATTGATAGTTTTATGATAAGCAATTAAATATAAATATATTTCTCTTGTTATTTTAGCTTAAAGATAAACCAATTCATTTAATGCTAATTTTATACATGCTTAAAACACTTTGTCTAGAAAAAAGTAATATAAAATAAGAAACAATATAAATTTCTAGGGATAAGTACCAGTGAAAAGTTGAGGTTCATGTGTGAATTGATTACAACCATTGGATGAGAAGTGCATCTACATTAGGATGAGATGAGCGGATCAGTTCTCTTCTAAAATACAATTCATGGGAGTTGGGAGGACACGAGTAAAAGTGATCAATGGTTCATATCCACTTCTCACGTTAAACTCAACTTATAACATGATCCTTAACCTAATTTTGTATTCCGTTAACCAATATGATTAAAAAAGTTCGAAACCGAAACTTCCCTTATTCGATTTCTAACCATTACCCCGCCCCGACCCTGGTTTTCAAATATCTTGGATGCCCAGTCTTAGAAGCTTTACTAGTATTTACGTGGAATCCTGGATCCGAACAAGAATGGAATTTGATGAAATTGAAATTTATCGAAAAAACTGGAATTTATCAAAGGAATTTGGCTTTGAAGTAAATGGAATGATTTTTATTTTTTTTGGAAGGGTGCCCGGGCCAAAGCCTGATTAATCCCCGACAATTTTGGGGGCTAAACATTGCCCCACTTAAAAGTCCTCAGGCATGCGCACGGGAAGACTCGAACTCGGTTAGGGGGCTATGAACCCCCCGAGCGATAACCAATCCGCCACAGCACTGTTGACATGAAATGAAATTTGTTGGTAATTAACCACACATTTGCTTGGTAAGAATTCAACTCCTTCACTTAAGCCACGGAATGATGAATTTCTTAAATAGTGGAATTTTAAGAATTTACCCCATTCTGCGAACCAAACATCATTAAGAAAATTTGTCATTCCAGTTCCATCAAAACAATAAAAATAAACAAGGTGAATTGAGGATTTGAGTTTACAGATCAAAAAATCCCGCTGCAACTCACGGATACTGGGATACTCCGAACTAGTGAGATGAAAAACTATGAAGAACCTCACTTGAAAACACTAAATTGTGGATGCTCTAAGAACATCTCCTAAAATGTGTTTTCTAAGAACCCTAGTTGAAAGTTTCTATCATTTCATTTGGTTAGGTTTTAAACAAGAACCGCTTCATATTATTAACTTTTCCTCTTCTGTATTAACACATAAAAGTGTATCAACCAGCACACTTGCTTAATACTCTAAAACAGTAGCTTTGCTTTTAATATAATTTTGAAAATGCTTTACATGGATTTTTAGATTGTCTAGATGATCAGAATTCCAAAATAGGGTTTCAAACATGAACATAAATCAGACAGAAATCAAAATTCTTTTAAACTTTAAGATGTGAAACCATCCAAAACTTCTCAATTTATTTCAAGTTTCATAGCTAGCTATTACCAAATGATCAAGTTGAACCAGAAGAAACAAGCAAATATGCAGGCAGGCTCTTTTTACCTTCAAAACAAACCAAAATCTCCTTTTCTTAGATACCACCGATGATCGATAGCAGCATTAGCCCGCCCTCGCAATCATGTTCGTTAAATCTTCGGGTCATCAACGCCTAGTGGTTTTCCCGTTGGAACGCTTGCCAGAGAGCAAATGTTTCGGTTTTAGTGTAGGAATGACCCGATCGCCCTCTCCTTTTCGCGCATCTTTGTTCCTCTTCTGAACCGATTTCTTACCCAGTTTACGAGCCTTCACTTTTTGAGCCGAATCCCGATACCCCTCTCCGGATACCAACTCGTTTGTCGGTGGACGTGATCTCGACCACGATAACGACCTCAACCTCATCTTCTTGTTCGAACCATCGTTACCATCCATATCCATATCGTCACCACCATCGACGTTCCGATGATCGGGCGACCTTTCTCTCTTACGACCCCTCGACTTGCTTCGAACCCGTTCAATTGCTTTACTCGGGTCGAGTCCTAATGACGATAGTTGTCTTCCCATTCTTTTGGAGGTGAACTTCTTGTCTTTGTCGAATTTTCTGGGTACTATCGATCGGCTCTCGGCAGTGCTCTTCTTGATCCTATGTTCTTGGATGAGTATGCTCTTCTTTCTCCGGATCTCGGCAAGCGCCTTTCGCTCTTCCGGGGTCAAATCGTCAACATCCATCTCGACGTCATCTTCTTCTCCATTCACCTGAAGAAGTCCTTCTTTCTTCAATTCCTCAAGTCTCGGCAAGATATCGGGATCAACGAAATCGTGTATGTTGTGCCCGTCGAGAATTTCCGGCATGTTATCGTCTTTCCATTCGTCGTCCTCGAGAAGATAGTGTTTCTTTAAGCTGACCGAGTACACGCCCGCACCTCCGTTTTCCTCTTCGAGATCCTTTTCGAGCTTCCGCTTGTCCTTCTCCACCTCCTTAGCTTTTGCTTCCTGAACGACCTGCGGTATGCAAGGCGGTCGCTCTTTCTGGTCACGTGGCTTTGGAACGGCAACGTGAAACCGGTTAAGACATTCGTTTATCTTCTTAGACTTCATCTTGATTTCAACCCGCTGATCCAGTAACCGTTCACAAGCGACGTTTTTTACGGCAATCACACCGTCTTCGGTCAAAGTGCTCATCGTCAAAAGCACTTCCGCGCCACCCTCACCAACTAACGTCTTCATCGCTTCCGATTTCATCTCCGCAACCAACTTCTTGTCGTCATCCGATATCCCGTCTAGCGACTGCAAATCCGTCTTATTGCAGACTATGATCAGAGGTTTGTTCATGAACAGAGACTTGATGCTACGAAACAGCGCCGTCTGTTGGGCGATCGTGTACCCACAAGAACAGGAAATGTCGAGAAAAAACAACACGACAGCTCGTAGATGTGCCAACGCCGTTATACTACACATTTCGATAATATTACGATCTTCAAACGGCCTATCCAAAATCCCGGCCGTGTCGATCACTTGATACCGCAAACACTTGTAATCCGTATGGCCAACGAATAACGACTTCGTAGTGAAAGCATACGGCTGGACATCGACATCCGCCCTCGTAATTTTGTTAACAAACGAACTTTTACCTACGTTCGGGCACCCACATGTCAATATCGTCCTCGTGTTGGGGTCGATCGAAGGCAGCCTCGCCATGTGTTGTCTAACTTGTTCAAGATACGCCAAACTCGCCCCAATTCGCTTAGTGACGGTACTCATTCGACCGAGAGCCGCAACTTTCAAGGCCTTGCACCGATAAAGGGAGTCGCCGTACCTCAATAGCTTAACGTACTCTCTGGCAATTTTCCCTATAAGATCACGGGCGGTACTAACTTGACCAAGGGCGAGCTTGTAATGATCTTTGTCGTATAGAACATGAAGAAGATCACCGTAGAAAGGATGTATCTCATCGAGCCTAGGGAACTCTTCGATAATGGTCGAGAGCTTCTCGTGAAAGTTTGTCTGCGTGAATTTTACTTTTCGAATGTAGAATTGACGAATGCGGTTGATCGCATATCCCTTGTGTACGACGGTAGGCGTTTGCCTTTGGGTTCGGCTGAGCGTTATATCGACAAAATCCTTCCCCGTAGGTACTCTTGTGATCTTCTTGAAGTTATATTGCACCATTTCTAAAGACTTATGCCTAAATGATGCAATAACAAGTTAGAATGTTAGTATAATTACAGCAAAAAATCAGAATAACATCATACTGGTAACTAAACAGTGTACTTGGATCTAAGGTTTTAGACCTCCTTCCATCTCATATTCAATTCTTCTATTGTCATCTATTGATTCTATTTAGACCAGCAAACGTGTCGTGTCGTGTCGAGTTCGTGTCGGGTTCAAAGTTAAACGGGTTGAAAATACTTTCCCCTAACCTAGTCCGTTTAATTAACATGTCATAAATCTCAACCCTAACCCGGCCCGTTTAATAAACGGGTTAACCCGTTTAACATTTATAAAATTAGAAGTTAGAAACCAAAAATTTACAAAACTTTAGGAATCCAAATTTTATAATTTAAACTTATAAGTTTGAACCAAATCCATTAAACTTTTTTGGAAGAGGTATCCCAGACCACATTGGGCCCAGACTAATCCTCGGCAATTTTTGGGCCGAAGCCCGACTGTTAAAGCATGCAGCCCGGGGTTGAAGCCCCCGTACCTCCAGAATGCGTCCCCCAGGGCCAAATCCATTAACCTTATTACATTAAAAATCCAAATAAATCATAAAATGGTAAAAAAAAAAAAACTTTATTATATACACAAACACACACACACACATATGTGTAAACGGGTTAGTCGGGTCATTTTTCGAGTTGATATGTATGATCCTGATCTTTCCTATTTAATTTTCATGTCAACCTGTTTACTTAAACGGGTTGAAATCTGTTACCCAAACCCATTTATTTCGTGTCGAATTAGCGTGTCGTGTCAGTTTTTGCCAGGACTAATTCTATTCCCTATATATAGAGTCAAAAGCAAAACAAACATATGGCAAGATATGTTTCAACTATGGATCAAACAAGCAACCAAGATATTCCATGGGAAATCTAGATACATATTGGTAACAGAAAATCAATAAAACAACTCAGCAGGTAGCAATTAGTTGATGAAGTAGTTAATACAGGGCCAGCCCTGGGCACGTGCAACAGGTGCCACCGTACATGGCATCAAAGCCCAATAGATTATTAGTTTTGACCTTTTGGTTTTGGGTTTAATAATTTGCAAGATGGGATTTGGTTTCTAGTGTACTAATTTCAATTTGGAAAAGGATGCGAGTACAATCTTAATCCAAGTTTTATGCTTCTATGCTCGACTAGTATTGTGTAAGTATTTTGTTGGTTTATTTTCGGAAGACATTAAACATGTTTCCTTGATCAGAACTATCACGTGCACAAATAGAAAAAGAAAGAAAAGAAAGCAGAAAATAGCTCAACTTTTTACAGGGGTGGTTAAATATATATATTTTCTTTGACATGAAAACGTGCCCATTGAAAATCCATTTGAAGAATAGTTGATGATTATGTTGAAAATACTAAAACGCAACTAAAAATTCATATACCGAAGACGTTAGAGACGATGAAAATCCGTGTAATGATGAAGTTAGTTTGAATATTTTTTAACCCAATTGTTAAGGATGTGGCTTAGATTCAAAACGAAAGATTTGGTTCTTGAAAACAAACCTACAAGAGAAACCATCATATGTTGTTTGCCTATTTCTGGTTTTTATGTCCCACCTTTGGTAGTTTTTATTTTTATTAAAAAAATTCAGCCTAGGGTTTTAAACTCTTTAAAAAATCTTGTTTGCTTAAAAATGGTAAGGGCATCTTTTGGTATTTTTGCACATACCATCAAAAAATCAAACATTCAAATTCACAACAGAAACAACAATATCATAGGATTCAACAAATAGTTTAATTCAATTAAATCACAACACAATGTATTAATCAATGACAAAAGAAGGATTACCAGAAACAGCAATAAAATAAGTGAATATGAGATTGAAGCTTGGGTAGCAAGCCGACCTTTAAACCCTATATATAGTTAAAGAAAATGGTGAAAGGAATATTTGATTTGAAGTAATTTTGGGCCAACTTACGATCCATTTGTGTAGCCCAATTAAGTTTTTATATATTTGTGATTTGCATTTTTTGTGTTTTTCTGAGTATGAATAAATATTTTTGGCCAAGCCATAAAGTTAATAACTTAACATCTTCGCCAGTTATAGCAGATATTTTTTGATTTACTCATAAGTCATGTCTAGATTAGTAGATTTGAGGTTTTAAAACATATATGAAAAATCCGACAATTTTGAAGGCTAAACATGGCCCCACTTAAATGTCACCAACACTCCCCTCCCAGGGCTCGAACTCGGATTCATGACTATGCCATGCCCAAACCTTACCACTAGGCTAGAAGGTCTTTGACTACAAGACTATTTGTTTTCCTTTCAACTGATATGCAAACTCATAGTCCATCCCTCCCACCCCCAAACTTGCTAGCAAGGACATTGGAGGTGAATGGGAGTGGATTTGGGGATCCTACATCTGCCATGGAGGAAACAAGGTTTGTTTCATAAAAGGAGATACCTCATTTATTATATATGGTTTAAAATCCTGAGTCTAGACATAGAAAAGGCCGAAAATATTTGGTTATATTATTATTTTCAAATATTGTCTTTTATGAGATCCTTTTAACAAAATAAAAACTTAAATAAAAAGGAAAAAAGAACAATAAACTATTCTTTTTTTGAAACGCAAAATCAATAAACTATTCTGTTTTAAGTAATAAGTAAACAAGTTTATTGAAATCAAGCAAATAAGTCAATGAATTTACTGAAATTGAAAAAATAAATTGTTGAATCTATGAAATTATCATTTAAATTTGAAAACTAAACGATTATTATCTTATGCTTCTTGTATGAATCTAAAAGATAAATAAAGGATAATGAAAATGATGAATCATTTCCTTATGTTGATTTATTGTATTTTTTTCTTACTAATCTATTGACACATCAGTAAAGAAATGATATATATATTCTTCGTTTAATTCTAATGACTAGGTTCAGAAAACGGATAATGGACTAGATGTGGTTTACCAAATGCTTATCCGAGTAAGTATTTACTGGCAAAATTTAATACTGCCATTTATTTACCGGGTAAGATTCTAGACCATCTCCAACCACACACTAAAAGCACTAAAAATGATGGAACCCTCCAACACTAAATTCAACTCTAATTGTACACTAAAGAAAACTAAAAATCATATTTAATATTATAATAATAATAAATAACATATAATAACTTAATCTTATACTTTTTATTAAAATCATATAACTGTGGATTAACAATTAGTTTATGTATATTTAAATTTTATTGATGAAAATTATAACACAAATAATCACATTTTCTTTTATTTTTCTTAATTTTTTTAATTTTAATATACTGAAATATAATTTGCAATTTAAATTTATAAGAAATATATATATATATATATATATTGAAAGTTGATGAAAATATAATTTAAAAACTAAAAAAATACAAATACTAATAATAAAGCAATAAACTAATAATATATAGAGAGGCCATGGATAGTAGATCTCTATATTTGAAGGCCAAAATGGCCATTGGCCACCTCCGTTTTTGTGTTTCTTTTTAGTGTGGTAAAAGTCGCCGTCCTCACTTACCGGGTAACTCTCGGTCATTACTTTCACTTTTACTGTATAAGATTGTTCATTATTGGTATTCGTTATATCGATCCAGTAAAGTAACATGACCACGACTTATCCACATAAGTGTTGGATAATCGTCCCCTTAATCAATCATAGTATGAAAGTCCATTGGTTTTTAAAATGTTGATGGATTTATTTGCTCTATTTTAAAAAGTTGAAAAAATATTCTAATAGAAAAAGGACTTTAAAAACTTAATCACCCAAAATATAAAATTAAAACCAACTTTTCCGAATAAAAGACTTGCATGAGTTTATGCTCTTATAACAATATAGATCAAAAACATTTTTATAATTTTAATGTATTTCCTGCAACTTTAGTTGGTAGAAGTTGAGCATAGTTTTGCCTAAATGGGGTTTTTACTTCATTTCTAATAAATAAATAAGAAGTTGTGAAAAATGAATTGAATGCCTATTCTCAAGTGTCTGCTCCCCTTCAACACCATGAACAAAGCACTCACACAAAAACAAGCCAATTAACCAAGAGAGAAACTAATCTGATTTGCATCATCAACAGATTATTTCACATGAAAAATGGTAACTAAAAGTAAAACCTTTCACTGCTATAGATACCAACCTATAAATATCACCAATTTTTAACTAGTACATACAACTATCATTTCAATCAACCCCTTGCCTGCCTGCCATCCAAAAATAGTTTAACTTGGAAAAATAATCGTTAAAGTTCTTGAAAAAATGAACGCTTGATCGTTTGTTTTCACAATCGGGCTGAACTGCTCTTGCCTCATCCACCCTGCTTTTGTTTCGTCTCAACTATGTGTCAACTTCCTGAATCTGACCAACTGCAGCAGGGGTAGTTTCGTAAGACTACTATCGACAAAACTATAAAAGCAAAGTAGTGAAGAAAAGAAGTAGTAGCACCTGCAAGATCCACTGCTAAGTTTGCTTGAGCATCTGCATCTGAGTTCAAGTCCTGAGGATCAAAGTTAAATAACTATATGTTACATTCAATCACATAAAAATTGCAAGAACTTTCATTTTTGGGAATTTCCATTTTTAATCGGTTTCATAAGTTACAAAATTAGCTACTTGTTCACTGTTCCCTTTGCAAGAAGATAATGATGTTATTAGGGTTATTGATAATTTTTCTATTGTCTAATTATGTTATCATCAAAATAATACTTTAGTCATATGATAATTAGTTGGACGAATTACTAAAATTATATGCCAAGTCAGACGTAGCAAATGTTTATCTACTTACCAAATATCCAAGCAAAAAGCAAAATAAAAGATGATCGTACCCTTAAAACATGATCGATTTGGAAACATAGGAACTTATCCTTTAGTTTCTTGGCTTCTTCATACCACTTGATAATGTTCGCATTTTTCACCTTCCAAAGACCCTGAACCTGTATCATTAAGTATTCGTACAATATAAATATTGGGCAAGGCATATAATTTGAAATAAGAGTTCAACTATTAGTCAAATATCTAAAATAGCCTTCATTAACGAGTGATACCTGCATGCAGACAAGTTTGGAATCACCTATAACACGTATACTTGTGAACCCTTTGCTAAGAGCACATCTCAACCCTAGAATCATGGCTCGATATTCAGCAACATTATTGGTTGCTATTCCCAAGCCTTCACGCAATCTACAAATCTAAAGAAAAGAGGTGGAGAGATTTTGAGTATCAGTGTATCACAAAAGAGGAAAGAACCAAATGCAAGACGAATGCATTGCATACCACATTTCCATCGTCGGTTCGTAAAACAGCTCCTGCCCCTGCTTGTCCAGGATTTCCTTTAGACGCACCATCAAACTCAAGAATACAAGTGCGCTGTAACAAAATAAATGAAATAAGGTCATATACCAGTAAAAGTACAGCAGAAGCAAAATGACTAACATGAAAACTATGACTCCTAATAAAAAGAAAAAGTAAGCAAATTGTCGTAAAAATGTTATCACTACTTTAGAAATACTGAAAGTACAGGTGGACGAAAGAGTGCTCACGTCCACTAGGCAGTCCCAGTGATTGGAGAGAGTATATATAACCCATCAACAAAAAACTGGAACGATACAACCAGCAGGTTCAATTTTAAGTTTTAACGAAATATTTAATTTAAGAACGAGCTGTTTTTTATATATATATCAGGTATCACCATCACTACTGACATTGGTAGACAGAGCTTGAGTAGCAAGATGTTCCAATTTAGCATGCTTCCTTGCAGAATCGCTTGACATAGATGTCAATCCAAAGGCTTCCTGAAAGTAATTTACAAAACATCCATGACAAAACACAGAGCCCAAAGTAATATACTTGATATTACAGCAACTGTGGAAAGTTATGCAAGAGCCAATAAGTAAAATGGGGGAAGAATTTTGCTTCTTGGGTGGTTATCATTAAAAAAAAACCTATAGCTACAAAACCAACTGTATGATATAAGAAAAGTTATTATTTGTAGTGTTGGGGAAGAAAAAGTGCACTATAGTCCTTAACTAGATATACTTGACTTACCCCAGTTTGCGAACCTAAAATTTCCGGAAATCTTCTTTTTGACATCTGATCACTCGATGGTTCGCCTAGAGAAAAATGTGGTTGCTGCACAGAAGAGATGATTTATTTATGTTGCCAACGGGAAAAGTGAGCTTACAACTTCATATATGAGAATCTAATACAAACCATCTAAACTCGAACAGCACAGAAAAAGCTCTAACTTTTGTATGTGATGTACAAGACCAGAATAATTAAATTAGTACATTACTGTCTTAACTAACACAGATATAAGGGCATCTCCAATGGGAGGTTCTTATAAGCAAAAAGTTTAGTGTCTTATAAGAACTACCATTGAGTTCTTGTAAAAGAACCTTGGTTCCTACCTTGAACTTGGTGTGAAGTGACACTTTGTTAGTTCTTAAAATTAAATATTCGATATTTATTATAAAGATAGAATAATTATTGATGTTGAAAAAATGCATGAGTGGGACCCCTGAAAGAATAAAAAAGGGGTCGCTTCTGTAACTGGATAACCAGCACCGAAATCCTTATAGTAATTTCGAATTGGCTGTTTTTGCATTAATTGCTACCACTGAAAGACTCTACTGAGACAAAGATGGTAAGAGGTTCAATAAGAACTAGCATTGTGGGCTTTTATACAAGTTCTTATTCTAGTGAGCTGGAAGTGATGTGGCAAGCAAAAGTATAAAAACGTAAGTTCTTATTAGAACCTCTATTGAAGATGCTCTAAGCCAACATCATACTTGATAGTTCAGTTTTCTTTTTAATTTAAATTTCCCTTTTTCCCCAAATTATAAATTTCAATTCAAAATCATGCTAACACCCATGCATCAGCATCAGTATCACCTAAGGCATACCCCTGATATATAACCAAAGAGACATTTATGGTATTGATATGGAATCATTCAGATCATATCAAAGCAAATTCAGCTAAAACATGCTATATGAAGGCTACATGCTTGACAAGAATGCACCACAAGTTCCTATAGAAGAGTTATCTAATACTAGAAAAGACATGTAAGGTACCTAGGGTAGATTCTCTTTCCCAAACTATTTCTTGAAACCTTCTCCTAATTATCATGGACTAGAAAGTTCGGTTCAAAACTTCACTTTCTTGTATTCATAAAACTCATGGCCAAAGCAAATGAAGATACTAGAAAAGGAATTTCCTATAATGCTCCAAAAAACGATACAATGACTTCCTGCCAAAAACTCAAGCAATTGTTTCTAAATGATGTGGTATTTTGATGCTGACAAAAAAAGCATTAGTTGGTATTTTAAATGATGTGCATCATGCTACACTTGTAAGTTTGTTCTATCTTTGATGGATGGCATAAGAAGTGAGTCTAAGAATAAAGAGTCAAACATAGAAGATTAGAAGTTCATCACTTGTGGAAGTTGCATCAAGCCATGAAAAAGAAAAAGAAATTCTATGCTCTCAATGATTGGCAAGGGTAGAAGGCTAAGTGAAATAGATTTAAAAAAAAAAAACACGAGTTAGTAACACATAGAATTGAGTGTCATGCAGTTGGCATGGGACAAGGTTTAAATCAAGACATAACTTTGAAACATTTAGGAGACATGTCTTGAACTTGTATCATGATACACTTGTAAGTGTGCTCAACTCGTTCTCTTTTTGATAGATAGCATAAGAATGAGCCTAAGAATAAAGACTCAAGAGTCACAGTTAAAACTATTTTATATGCAATTCAAAGATTTTGGGTAGGCATTTATATTATGATATATTCGGATGGTATACATGTGACTTATTCTTTGTCTCGATCATTATAAAAGAGTGATCTTACCTTCCAAACGCAATGAAATTAGTTAATGTTGCCTAGGATCAGCTCAACATGCTAGAGATCTTAGGAATGATGATGACTGAATCAACTTTTGAGTATGAAGAAGCATGAGATTAACGGGTTGTTTGATTCGTGGAATTAGAAGGAATTTCATGGGATTTGAATGACAGATTCCTTAGTGACGTTTGATTCGGAGAATGAACTTGATTGGATTCCATTGAAAGGAATTCATAATTCCTTGGCTTAAGTGAAGAAATTGAATTCATCATTGAAAGGAATTGAGTTAAGCAAAAGTGGTGGCACTTCGCTAATTGCATCATTGGAGCATGACAATAGGGAGAGTTTTGGTTCCATGATTCAAGTCCCGAGGCTTTTATTTTTAATGTAATCCATGATCAGGCTTTTGCTAATAGAATTTAGGAGCTAGCACAAAGGATGTTGATATAGGTAAGGATGTTAATTATCCAATGGTTGGTTTGTTGGTAAAGTCAGCAACGATTTTACTTGTTGCAATTGCTATAGTTAAATTCGCATTACTCAGCGTTACCTATGTCACAGATATGTATCATAGTTGCATATGAGATGATTTGCTTTTTGATCGTATGATTACTTTCATTCAGTATGATACTTCTGATTCCTTTGATAATGAGGCTACAGTCTAGCATAAAACAACTTTAGGCAATGTCTGAGCAATGAGGCAAACTGCAAGTCTGTAACTTTTCATTTTTTGATTTTGCAGCAGATTTTACGACGGTAAATATTGCACACCAACTCAATTAAATGGAGTGCTTTATGTTGTTTTATTCATATTTAGTTGTTACATCATATATTTTTTTGGATATCCTAGCACATACATTCTAATTCATGCAACCACCACGAATATGAAATGTGGTCGCTTAGTTTTCATTTATACGCCTCCTCTCACGATAATGACATACAAATGAGAATATTAAGTGAGAACATGAAGTTGCAAATGAACATGCATATTGATAGGAATGAATGGTGACTTTATCTTCCGATAATCATTTGAAATCAATAAACATTTACTCATCCACCAAAAATCACTATATCTGACAAAGCTTAGAAATATCAGATCAGCCAGGAAACCAACACATATCCTTCTAAGTGTTCAAAGGAAGCTAGAGAGATCTTGACTCAACAAAGTTTGAAATATGTTGCAAAGACAAAGCACTCGTCACTTGTGTCATTCACATTTGAGTCAATAGTTTATCTTACTTGGTAAGGACATGCCACGAGATTACCAAATAGCTCTTCTGTTAAATCTGCAGCTCTGATGGAATAAAGTGCATTCTTAAGCCCGCAAGAGATCATATATTCTTCAGCTTCCTTGGGCATGGTGTAGCCTTTATACACACTGACAGGAGGATCACATACCTATCAGAACCACACACAGAGGCATATGAGTTGTTAAGCTTTTCAAGAGTTCTACATGTAACTCTTTAAGAACATTTATCATTAAACTGTTCTATGATGCATATGAGATAGACTACTAAGATAGATGCAGTAAATGATTAGGTAACAATGTAAGCACATATTAGTACCATTCTGCTAAAAGACTGTGGTGAACAAGAAGCCTCTAATAGGAGTCTATCTACATACCATAATAGTGAAGAATGCCAATCCAAACACTGGCCACAACTATTATGTGCAGCTTATATCATATGCATTGCATTAGAAACCAACAAAAGAACCATCTCTTACCACTTCACCATATATTTTTAAGTCACCTACAAACTCCATTTACCATAAGTTCTAAAACAAGTGTACTATATGTAGTTACTGTGTGTGCAACAGTTTATAAACTAATACCTACAAATAAACAGATATGGTCAAAGCAAAATAACTTAACGCATGCAGAACCATAAACTATAAATCTATTAAGGAATATGATATGACGAAAGAATATACCGATGATCCAACTTGAGCCTGGCAATCATTCAAGTTCTTGTATACACCAACAAGATCCCCTTTGCGGACAACAAAGAAAGCATTTTTCTCTTCTCCCATCATTTTTTTCTCCAATTTAGATTCCGACTTCTTTGTCTTAGATTTACCAACACTGCTGGCTTTACTAGTAGAGTAACAACTAGCTCGAAACCTCGTCAAAAGAAACCCATTTTCCGCACGTACGATTGCAACACGATGATGATCAACTCTTTGTCTCCATGATACACCGATGACTCCACGTGATAAACACGTTAGACCGCTGGTCGTCCTTGCAAATAAAGCCGTGGAACACGCATTAAATAAGGAGTTCATTACAAAGTAGTTTCTTTTCTCCCAAAGTCTTCTCCAGACTTTCTGTAACAATAAATTCTTCTTATCACCAAAATACATATATCACCTCTTTTTTTATGATTGCTTAGCTAGAAAAAAATCGGGAGAAAACGACTACATAGTTGATATCTTTTTTGCTGAATAAACGAAATACCTAAACTCATGACTATCAATTTTTGATATTTATTCTTGTTCTACCATCTACATTTCCTCAAATTAGGTTTGTAAAAACTGAAAATAGTTTGAACTTGAGATGATTTTGGATAAGAATGTGAAAATTAAGAGGTTGAAATGAGGGATAAGGAAATTAAAGCACAGAATCAAGTTGAAATTAGCATAAATTGTTGAGAAAGTTATACCAGGGTTAGTTGGTGAATGTGGGCGACGGCTGAGTGTGGAGGAAGATAGCACCAACGGAGATGGAGATGGTGGAGCTTCGGGTGGGGATTTGGCGGGTTAAACCGGAATAGTTGTGCCCCAATTTCAGGGTTTTCTTTCCAATTTGTGCATTGTGTGGGGAAGACGACCACGTCCGGATCCGGATCCGACTCGTTAAACCGAACCGAATCGGACTCGCTAAGCCCATTCGTAACTATATCTTTAATTAAATTTATTTTCCTAACAATTGGATTGAGGGCACGAGGAGTGGCTAGTTCTTACGCTGATCTAGTTATAGACGGGTTGTCCCTTGTCCAGTTTTTTTGGTTGGGTTGTAGGTTCAGCGTAAGCTGGATTGTAACAGCGGTGGATTAGTGAGCTGCTCGTGGATGCTCGATGCTGTCGGGGAGATGTGTGTGCATGTGTTTGTGGTAGTCGTTCGTTGGTT
>CM058044.1:68406967-68584060 GCA_030169165.1 Centaurea solstitialis | reverse complement strand
CGGTAAATGCTAATTCCCATATGCACGATGTTTGGTAATACAAGGAGAGTTTTTTATTGAAGAATTTTTCATTCGTTATGAGTTTTTCTATCATGTAGAAAACAAACAATAAATATATGTGTATTTAAATTCATAAATTTATTTTTGTTTTCTTTTACAAATTCAAAATGAATAAATAAAAATATTTTTTGCTAGTCATGTTACAAAGTTCATAATATGAGATTATTAATTTCACCCTTATATCATAAATTTTGACATATAAATAAATTCATTTACCACCTACGTACTAAATATGGACGGACATTTACCACAAACTTGAAAGCACCCTACCAAAATTCATAAAAAAAAGATCGTACACCAATATAAGAAAAATATAATGAAAAGCACATATCAATTTCTTAGGTAGCTTGATAAATTCATAGAACTACCAAATTTATATCATTTTTTTAATTTTTTTGTGCCTTTATATATATACCATAGTTCATTAAATCTAATCCAATTTATTTTATATTTTTTTAAAAGTCCAAAAGAACTTCTTTAAAAATAAGATTATATGAATAATAGACATCTTGAACCTTTCATGCCCATAACGAACTATATGTATGTCCGAAACTTAAACATTATGCACAACCTCGAATGTATGCATAACTAAAAGGTGCGTACCAAATTCATGGATCGATAGAGATGGTTGGAGATATGAGCGGCAATCATTTAGGAAGATCACCCCATACTTTCTCCGGTGGTTGTTACTAGAGTTGCGCTTGGAAGAATAGGCTGCGAGCAGTGTTGCGGCTGCTAAAACCCCACATAATTTGATTCCTCTCACTTTGCAACCCTATATCAAATGGACAAAGAGGTAGAGATAGATAACCGCGTTAACATTGAAAACAAATATCGATCGGGAAAATTAACCATAATGCCAGTTTTTCCAACTAACTATAACCTTGAATATTGGTTTTTAACCAAAGTTTATGCAAATGCTTTACACACATGCCTAAAACAAATATTCAATTTAAAAAAAAGTGTTTTTTTATACAATTGGAGATCCTTACGCAAATCTTTTACACACTACAACAAAATTGAGTTTATAGGACCGCTAAATTAAAAAAAAAACATCCTAATATGATGTTTAATAGGACGCTAGTTTATTGGACCACATACAAAAACGTCCTATCTAAAAGTGTTACAAAAGGTTTTTTAGAATAGTGTTAGGCGTCGCAAAAATTTTTTAGAAAACTTTTAAAAAAAATGTTCTATTAATTATTTTATATGACACTATTTGAAAAAAGTGTTCTAAAGACACAAGTTTTCTCTAAAAAGATAGGTTTATAGGACACTTCTCAAAAGCATCTTATAAAGTTAGCTAATACGACACTTTATTTTGAAAATGTCCTAAAAAACTTGTTATGACGCATAAAGTGTTCTATAAACTTATTGTAACACTTTTAGATAGAACACTTGCATTTGGTCCTATAAACTCAATTTTGTTGTAGTGACTACTAATGATCCTTACAAAAATCCGCATAAAAATTTTCTTTTATCTAAAAATCAAGTTCACATAAATGCCTAGGACAATGTCTTCAACTATAGCTAAAATAGAAATTTAATTAAAATAGTGGGTAAAATATAAATATGGTTAGAGATATTGAGAGCATATCCAACAACTTTGCTAAAATAGAAAAAAAAAATATGTTTTGGTTACAATTTTAAAAACAACTTTAAATAACTTTCACTAATATATAATTAATTATTTATAAGTTGGTTACAAAAATTATTAAATTACTAAATTATTGAACATTTTAATATTACAGGTATTAATAAATTATTTAAAATAGAAAAAAGAATAAAGAAAATGTTTCTAAAAACTTTTACTTTTCACTCTCTATTTAAAAGAGAAAGCAAATATGTTAGAGAGATGCTTCGACCATTTTAGCCAATCCCTATTTATCAACAATATAAACTTAAAAAATGATTAAAATCATATTATACCAATATCTTATGGCGAATGTTATTCATATCTCTACGCATTAAATTTTACTATAAATAGGAATACTATTTAATGTATAAATATTCTATTTTTAGACAAAGAAAATAACAAAGAATAGACTCTAAAAAAACTAGTATGGTGTTTGGTGTATAGAATGTTTATGAAGTAATTGAAATTTGTCAATAATTGAAATTCAATTTCATATTCTGTTTGTTTCGATAGGAAGGGAATTGAATTTTCAATTCCATATTCTATTTGTTTGGCAGACATATCAAATGAATTTGATTTCAATAATGCCAAAAGATCAAATAGCTCTTCTTGTTTTTTTTTTACTGTATTTTAGTTTGTTTTATAGCTTATATGTAAAATTATAATACATATATATAATATTCTATCTAATACATATACATATGTATATATTATATTTAGTACATATATTATAAATATATATATAGAGAGAGAGAGAGAAAAGTTCAAATACAAACCACTTTTTGGTTGTGAACGTGAGGACAATCAAGAACGCGACACGTGGCAAAAATTCAGACTGACACGTGCGACTTATGCCCACGACTTAGTGTTATTCATAATGAAAAATGCTATATTCATAACGAATAAGGCTAGGTCGCGGGCTTTATGCACACAAGTCGCGCGTGTCAGTCTGAATTTTTTGCGACTAAGCTTTATTCATACTGAATAACGCTTTGTTCAGTCTAAATAGTAGTGTTATTCATTATGAATAAAGCTTAGTTGCAGAAAATTCAGACTGACACGTGGCGCGCTCTGGACTGTCCTCACGTTTACAGTCAAAAAGTGGTTTGTATTTGAACTCACCCCTATATATATATATATATATATATATTAGTGCTTAGAAAGGTTTTAAATGATTTAAGGGGTAAAGATAATTTGTCAAATTATTAAGTCTATGGAATTTAAATTCCTTTCATATGTTGATCGATTCTAAATTCCCCTATCTAATGAAATTCATTCCTTTCTGTGGATTTCAATTCCATCCTTAAAACCAATTAGATTCCAATTAGACCTGACAAAAATTGATACGACATGCTAACTCGACACGAAATCTGGGTAACAGATTTAAACCCGTTTAAGTAAATGGGTTGACACCACACGACAAGAAAACTATACGGGTAAGGTCTGGGTCAAACATATCAACAAATGACCCGACTAACCCGTTTATACATATATGTGTGTGTTTGTGTCTATATGTAAAGTTTTCTTTTTACCTTTTTACTAATTTACGATTTATTTAAAATTTTAATATAATAATGTTAATGGATTTGATTCAAACTTATAAGTTTGAACTATAAAATTTGGATTACTAATTTTTGTGAATTTTTTATTTTTAATTTTATAAATGTTAAACGGATTAAACGGGTCAACCCGTTTATTAAACTGATCGGGTTAGGATTGTAATTTTTACCCGTTTAAATAAACGGATTGATTTTCAACCAGTTTAAGTTTGAACCGATACGAACTCGACACAATACGTTTGCCAGATCTAATTTCAATTTTCTCATAATCCCAAAGATTCCAGCGAACCAAATTTCACTATATGCATAATTAATGCAAAAGATGAGTTGAAGGAAAGAAATAAGCTCAATGAAAAAAGTTGGGTTATTAAAGTTGCATTGATTAAGAGTGTCTTACACACAAGTTTAATGCATACTTAGTTGTGAAAACAATTAAGTATGCATTTTAAAGTTTTGTGTCGACACTGTTAATCAATTCACTTTAATAACACAACTTTTTTTCATAAAACTTATTTTTTTCATTGAACTCATCTTTAAAAGAAAATTTATTACGGAGTAATATTATAGTTTTCCAATTAAAAATCCTTATAATGGATCCTTGGCACAATTTGAATGAATAGTAGCTCATAAATGTGATCATCTACATGTATATGAGTCAAAAGTAGAGAAATTCATTTATATATATATATATATATATATGTGGAGGAAAGTTTAAATATGAACCACTTTTTGGTTGTGAACATTAGGACAGTCGAGTGCGCGACACGTGGCGGCTTTGAGTGTGGTCCCCCTCTTTAATTCAATGCCCTCCCATGAATCTCGCCTTGTCATCCGCCGTGGACCTAACGTGGCGCATAGTCATCCGCCACGTGTCGCGCTCTCGGTTGTCCTCACGTTCACAACCAAAAAGTGGTTCACATTTGAACTCTCCCCTATGTGTGTGTGTATGTATATATAAGTTTAGGTTCAAATGAAAACTCAAATTTGATTGTGAACATGAGGGCAACTGAGAGTCCCACGTGACATAATAATAATAATCGTGTATTATTCAGAGTGAATAACACATGATTCTGTATTATTCAGTATCATTCACTCCAAATAACATTGAATGATGTGTTAGCTAGTCACTCTAAATAATACATGATTATTGAGAGTAAATATGACATTGACGCGCTCTCAGCTGTCCTCATTCGAAATCAAATTTGAGTTTGCAGCTGAACTTTTGTCTATATATATTAAAAATTAGTAGAGGTAAAAAGGTAAGAGATAGCAAGTTACAAATTAAGGTTTAACGACTTACAGTCAACAGCATATGAGTTTCTTGTGTGTTCATCTTCAATCTGACCACCTCAGAACGTCTAGGAGATTTGACATCCTTAAACTTCAAATTTGTGAACCTAACAGAGTTAAGTGAGTATGCCATCATGTCCTTCCCATGTGACCAAAGTGTCTTCTTAGCTTTCCCACTAGGAATAAGCTCTTCAATTCCCATATTTCCCTTCTCTTTATACCCTCCCTCCTTCTCCCTCATAGCTTCCTTCAACTCCTTAAGCAACGAGACCGCAGTGGTCCGGTCACATATCCCCGCGTGTAACCTAAACACGAGCGCCCATTTGTGGTCAGGCAACGTGTATGCATTAGCATACCACAAAGGCACGCCTCCCATGCACAACGAACGGCCAGTAGTATCGGACCACTCGTTGGTGTTGAGTTCGTGCTCAAGGATCAGATGTAACGGCGATACGGATTCGTTGGAGCCATGGCTCATGAGGGTTCGGAGGAGTTCGGATGTTTCGGACTCGGTCACGATGGTGAGGCGGATAGAAGGGATAGGAGGGTTGATGATGAAACAAGGTGAGCCATTGGAGGTGTTTTTGTGTAGCATGGAGTTGAGGCTAGGATGGTCATTTTGGATTTTCTCAAGGGATTTTTTGAAAAGTGAAATATTTGGTTCATTGGAAATTTGGAGTGCCAATGCTGTAATCCCTGTTCCACCAGCCACTGCTTTGAACCAATTTTGCTCTGTGCCCCCTAAAGCTCTTGTTTTGCTCTCAAATTTGCTTGGAGTTTCACTCATTTCTATGTTTTGTATGTATGTATGTATGTATAAATGAGTGTATATAGATAAAGAGAGAAAAGCTAGGTGCAAGGTGGATTGTGAGCAACATGGCTAACATTGGGTCTTACTTATAGGAAGGCATTTTGAATTTACCTTGGGAGGGTAGGTTAAATTTTAAATGATATTAACTCAAGTTTTGAACTACTTTCTTATCTAAGCATAAGATGTGGGCCAAAGGCCACACCATATGTTTGTTTGTTTCTGGTAACCATTTTGAACATTTAGACCATCCACTTTTAATGAAAGGCCAATCTCTTTCCTAAAATTACACAAATATTTTATAATTTATATTTAAATATATATATAATAACAAAATACAAACTATGACTTTTATCTATAATATAAGAAGTTAATTAACTATAATATAAATAATATAGTAAACTATTTCTTAATATAAAAACTTTAATCTATATAAAATTATATAATATTTTAAAAAAGTAATAAAAATAATTAACAAATATTGATTTATAAAATATTACTTATATAAAAAAAGTTTATTTATATAAATAAAAGAGAGGAAAAGAGAAAATATTATAATACCATCTACATTAATGTAATATCATTCGTCTTTTTAAATACCACATTGATTTTACAATAAACTTTTAAGTTAATACGATATCATACTCATTTCTAAAATAGTTCCACCAACTACTTTATAATTAATATTTTAATGATTTATAATATCATAAAATATTAAACATGATTTATTTATAATATAAATAAATAAATAAATAATTATAATATAAATAAAAAGTTATTTATTAAATATTGAACATAAAAGTAGTTTTTTTTAATTTTCTTTAACGATATTTTGTATTTTTGTAATTTTTTTATATTAATATATTTTTATTTTAATAACCAAATTAACAATTTAAATAACAAAATTCCATGAAAGAAAGTAATAAAGGAATTAAATTAATAAAAAATATTTATGATTCATTAAATTATAAAAATTTTAAAATTTTAAAACCATGAAATATTAAATATATTACTTATATAAAAAATAAGTTTTTATATAAATAGAAAAACAAAAAGGAAAATGGATGAGAAACCCATATTTTACTTTTAAAATAGAGTAAATTTCATTTTTCGTCCCTAAGGTTTGACCTTTTCAATGGTTTTCGTTTCTCACCTTTGTTTTAACAGATTCATCCCTCACGTTTGACACCTTGCAACGCTTTTCGTCCCTCATCTTAACGACCGTTAACTTTTTCTGTTAAGTTCAATTTAATGAGGGGTATTTTAGTCATTTTATTTGCTTTCTTGTTTTTGCAAAACCCATCAAACTTTAAGGACGTCTCAGTAATTACGTTTACCACCACCACCACACCCAACATCAAACCACCACCACCACATCCACCACCACACCTACCTTCTCCAAACCATCCCCACCACCATAGCCACAACCACCACCAAAATATCGAAAACCCAAAAAATCTAAAACCCAAACCCAAAAAAATCGAAAACCCAAAAAATCGGATCTAGCAGTGGAAGGGGAGAGAGAGAGAGAGAGAGAGAGAGAGGGGTCGCTGAATTTGGGTTTGGGGAAGGGGGAAACGTTTGTAGGCGACGACGATGGTGTGACCGGAGAAGGGGAAACGATAAAGAGAGGTCGCCGGATCTAGGTTTGGCGGAAGGGGGACACGTTTCCAGGCGGCGGTGGTGGTGTGACTGGAGAAGGGGGAACGACAGAGAAAGGTAGCCAGATCGCGTTGTTTATCGGCGGCGACGGTTGCTTTTGCAGGTGGCAGTGATGGTGGTTGTTTTAACAGGCGGTGGCAAACCACGGTGTGACCAGAGAAGAAGAGGTAGGAAGGGAGGGAGAGAGGGTGGTGGCGGGAGGGTGTGATCAGGGTGGCGGTTCGCGTCGGGTGGGAGAGGCAGTGGGTCGCCGGTGGGTGGTCCATTTATTTACGCATCGTACACCCATCGGAAACCCTCTCGCCATCGGTCGACAACCGCTGCTCCAAAGCCCATTTCTCTAGCGTCTTATTTTTCTCCGGTGTAGATATGAAGACATGGGGGAAGAAGATGATGGTGGGGTCCATGGGGGTTATTTAGTTATTATTTGTTTTTCAAACTTATAAATAATTACATAACAGATCCTTAATGTTTGATTGTTTTTATAAAACAAAAAACTTAAGAAAATAGATAAAATGCCCTTCATTAAACTGGACTTAACTGAAAAGGTTAACGACTGTTAAGTGGAGGGACGAAATTTGATGTGAAATATCAAACGTGAGGGACAAATATGTTGAAATAAATGTGAGGGAAGAAAACCGTTGAAATGATCAAACGTCAGGGACAAAAATTGAAATTTACTCTTTAACATATATTACTAAATTCGAAAGCCTTACCTAAACTTGCAAATCATCTTGTACATTAGCTTAAGACAAGGTATTGCTTTTAGAGGCCACTAGGAATGTGAAAAAGATGAGAAACTCATCTTTTCAATTTTTTACGTAAAATGAAAAACAAGAAGTTAAGGAGCCATGTTAGTTAATAGTGTTCATAACCAAGCTCGAGCAAATTGCGAAGCTTTGTTGAAAATTAAACAATACATTGAAGTTATACTGATCAAGCATTCAGAACAAAGTAAGATAGACTACAAGATTAGTTTGAATGCATCCATTGATTGAATCCGGTTTCTCTTAACACAAGGTATTGCTTTTAGAGGAAACTATGAACGTAAGACAAGGTATTGCTTTTAAATATTTATCTTCAATTAATCTTATTGGTTGAAGCATTAAAATAATCATTTCTCTCCGTTTAGAGATTTCTCTAAATTTAGAGATTTTTATAATCTCTCTCCTCATTTTTCTATTTTAACACAAAGTATAGCATAACTATTGTAGTAACAAATATGTTAAAATCTTAAATTTTTCTATTTTAATATAGATGTTGGAGATGCTCTGAACGTACATAGAAACATAAGTCTTTTGCCTATAGCATATTTAAAGAGATGTTGACTTAGAAGAGAATAATGGTTATTCTTTGGGGACGGGTGCATGGATTATGGAAATGTCACATGCAAGTGTCTGGTCATGATCTGGTGCGCTTAATGTTAAATCGTAATAAATTTTAGAACATGCCAACAACAGCTTACAATAGTAAGTAGTGCAGTGCTTTTATTTTTTTTAGGTTTAAATAACTTCTCAACTAATTAAATGTTAGGCTATATATGCCAACTATGTGTAAATGTGAACCTTATCAAGAAACAAAATTACGAAACATACCTAGATTTAACCTGCTAAATGAATAGCAATATACGTTAGAAAAAGTTAAAAACGAAATATAATGTGCCAGCCAGGGGCCGGTCGTCCCTGAGAAGGTTGTAGTGGGTCGGACGTACGTTTAAGGCCATAAAAATGAGGGGCTAAAATTTTAATGTATAGTAGTAATAAAAGAGTTTGTAAATAAAAAGAGACAATTTTTTGGTATTTAACAAGGCTTTAAAAAGAATTTTGTATTATATTAAGGAGAATATATTGATAAAGAGAATATATAAAAATATATATATATTGGGTTATTCACTTTATAGTGTTGATTATTATTTTTCTAAATAATTTATTTAGTACTAAAGTCTAAAACTAACTGATTATAGTTTTATAGTATTTGATGTTAAAAACGTCCTAAAATGCATTTTAAGACACCCATTAGCATCCTATAAACATGTTGAAACACTATTAGATATGACATTTTATAGTTTGATCGTATAAATTTATGTTCATAAAATAATCTATTAGAGCAGTTAGACATTTTAGGCATATCTTAATAAAGTCATTTTTTGTATTGACTTGTTACTCTAAATATATAATACAGTGACTCCAAATAATGGTTGTCTATATATATTAAAAGGTATATCAAAGGTGATTTTTACCGTGAAACCAATGGACGACGATACTATGTAAAAACGATATAGTAGATAATATTAGGTTAGAAATAGTTATTGATTGATTCTAGGTCTAAGAATACTCAGAGAACGGTTTTATATGAACTACTAATGTATTTTTTGTTTAAAATCATGTTATTTTTTATGACAAAAACGATATATTAAAGATTTTTTCTGTATTTAACGGGGGTCCTTTTTAACATCTTATCCAGAGCCTATAAAATGTCAGGAATGATACTCGTGACATCCACTATCAAAATGATGATGTAAAGACTTCATTGAATCCACGAAAGAGAAACCAAATCATCTATGCCAATCAAAACTCTCAAATTGAACTATTATCTCCAATATTTCTTTCGTTTCGTGATTAAATTGAATAGCTGCTTCAACACTAAAAAAAACGTTTTTGTGATATATCCTTATGGTCACATGTTTCGGTCACCAATCTATTGTGTACTAATTTCCTTATCAAATCTAACGAAATAAATACTTAAGATAAGGCACTTCAATTTGTTACTCTTTTTAGATATTTAACTTAATATGAAAGTACAACGTGTATATTAATACACTTAAGGAAAGAAAAAAAACAAGTCTTACTGTTAATCATATATCATTAAGTTTGTGTATCATATATATATATATATATATGATATCATATTTCTTAGATTCTTGCAAAATGTTTAGCTTCATGGTTGAACTCGTGCTTCATATATATTATAATTCTGCATACACGATCTGTACATAATATTCCATAAATTCTATCTATACAAATCCGTACATATATTAAAACCATGTCATAATCAAATCCTACCGAAAGAGGGGGGATCACAAGAAGTGGGGTTCTCTGAAGGTAGTGGTGGGTATTGTAGAGCTAACATCGCTTCAATATCTTTTAATTTGTTTGACATCTGAGTATTCTCCTCACACTGAGTGATCTTCTTCTACAAGTCTTAACCAGTACGCCACAACCTTATGGTTAATTTGTTATGATACATTGAATAAAGAATAAATTCTTTTTCTACAAATTAATATTTAAAAACCCCAACAATATAGAAACCAAGTCTTGTTCAAGTTAATAATGAAAACAAAAAAAGGTATGCACACAAACTTTTCAAGTGGTGGTGAAGCCTCCATTATCAAACATTAAAAACTCTAACTTAATTTCTATTTCAAAGTGCGTCTGCCATCCCAGCGTGTTTGATCGAGAGATCATCGAATTTATTTTGATTCCTTCTGTTGTAATCTTGAATCTTGATATGACATTGTAGTTTTACTTTGTGAACAATAACTTATATGTGCTTTAATTTAGTATGTCCTTTAATTTTATTTTTATGTATATTTTTGTTAATCATAAGTAATGCATATGAATTTGACAACTCATATGAATTAAATAAATTATTTTTGAAGTCCTATGAAAACACTTAGGCTATGTTTGGTAAGCGTAGCTTATAAGCTAGCTGGTAGCTGATAAGCTAGCTGTTGATTGATAAGCTTGCTAGTAGCTGATAAGCTAGCTGTTGAACAAATTATGTTTGGCAAAAACTAGCTTATGAGTATGTAAAATGACCAAAAAGGGTATATTTGAATTTAATAATTAATATTAATAAGGGTATAATTGGAAAAAGCTACAATAATCTCCTCATAAGCTACTCAAAGTAGCGTTAAGCTAGCTTCCTGATACATGTTTGGATGGACCAGCTTATCAGCTAGCTTATGCTTGCCAAAAAAAGCCTTAACAAATGAAGAACGGTTACTTTCATTACTTATTAAACCTGAAAACATCATATTTACTTGGTATAATTTATAGTTATTATATATCTTTTTTTAAACCTACTAAAATGTCATATTTACTTAAATAATAAATTTTTCAATCTTTAATTATTTTAAATCAGATTTAATAATTTATAATTATAACTTTTAATGAACATTTTTATCCCTAATTGAATATGTTTTTTTCTTTTTAAAAAAAGTCAAAACAAATGTTAACCCAAACATCACTTCCTATTTCATTCACTTCGTGATCGATTATGAAGGTATCTATTTTATGAAATACATGTGCAATAAGAATTCAAACATTAGGAATTTGGTTAAATTACAATATTTATAGGAAAAAGAATTTAAATAACAATAGAAATTTTATCAAACATTTGGGTTATCGGAACCCAGATCATAAATAGTGATATGGGGGAATTGGTGCGGAATGCAGAAGCAAAAGGGGAACCACCATCATTAGTGATGGCGCAACAAACCGACAGAGCATACTAACGGCCTAGAAGTCATGGAAAATTGTGGGATTTACATTGTCATTGACATTGGTGGTGGTGTTTTGAAGCGTGGAGCTTGCCAAGAGCACCACAACCATAATCTCATTCGAAACTAGTTATCATTATCATCATAAGACCCAAAAAGAAAAGTGGAGGATCATACGATTAATGAAAAGGATGAAAGAGTATAAAGAGAATGGATTTTGACTTTTTATATATGAATAAAACATATTTAAATAGGGGTAAATGTATATTTGTTAAAAGTTATAATAATAGATTATTAAATTGTATTAAATATGATTAAAAGTTATTATTTGGATAAATATAATATTTTAGTAAGTTAGAAAAAACATATATAATATTTATAAAGTAAATCAAATAAATATGATATTTTCAGTTTTAATAAAAGTATTTATGAAATTAACCAGTAAAGGAAAATATGAATGAGGCATATGCATTTTAAATAATCAACATTCACCAAATGCATTCAAAGCAAATTAATGAAAAGGACAATCATAGAAACACTGTATATTCTGTTCAGAAAAACACGTACATTTTTTATAATATAAAACTGATAATGTTTTATAATTTCATATTATAAAAAATGAAAATGTTAAGGCTACACACAGCTGGAGAAATATTTTAGCGGGTTGAGCCCGTCGGGCACCGCGGGTTCGGCGGGCACTGCTGTGCCATTTCATTTGCCGGCAGGCTAGGCCTGAGACGGCTTCTCCTAGCCGTTGCCAAACGGCTCTCTAACGGAAATAAATTTAATTTTTTTTTTTACTTTTTTTTTCATTTTCTACTCCTATATAAATACCCCTTTACCCAACTTATTTTTTCACACCAACTCTCTCTCTTCAACTCTTCAAACCTCCAACTCTTCAAACCTCCAACTCTTTAAACCTCCAACTCTTCAAACCTCATGAATCCAAATGATCGAAACCCCGGATCTTCATCCCGGCCTGCAAAAGCTAAACGTCGGGCGGAACCCGAGACCCCTTCCAACCCCCGTTTCAAAGTCGACGTTTCGCATACCGGGTTCGATCCACAATATCCACCCGATTATGAGGTTCAAATTTCACCCAAAGGTTTTAATCTCACAATTACTCATCCCAGGAGCTCTTCACAAGCTCCTCAACCCGGGAACTCTTCAAAAGCTCCTTATCAACCATTTCCTAATCCCGTGGCCTATTCACAATTTCCTCCACCTGATTGGGGTGCTCCTTATCAACCATTTCCTACACCCAATTTTGGAGCCGTACAAGATGATGGTCCGGAACATGAGGAAGAGATTTTCCCTTCCGATGAGGGGCAACTTTCACCAACGACCGAGATGGAACGTGACCTACAGTTTTACACCGCTCCGCATGGCTATCTTCGGGGTAAACGATTTCAAGATGCTTTGAAAAACCAAGATCAGAGCCAAATATGGCCTTGATTTTTAGTTTATTTAATTCGTAATTTTTTATGTAATGTTTAATTTTAATTAATTATGAATCTTACAACAGAAGGCTCGAGATACCTCTATCTGTCCCTTGCTTCTTCATTCCTGACTGGCAACAAGCTCTGTTCTGTTCTAATCACTTCGATTCCCGTACACGACTACTCAGAGTAAAAAATTGTACATTTTAGTAATGCAAACAATCCTTTTTTTGGTTTACACGACTTCAGGCAGATAAAGCAGCTATAAAAGCTATGCTTGTCAATCGAGTAGGTGATTTTGGATTAGCTCCTGGGATTTCGGGTTGTTTTACTCTCTTTCAAACAGTAGACTTTTCCACCATTTTTGCTTGTGCTAGTGCCCCCAGAAATTCTTGGATTTCTCGCAATATGAGATTGAATGCCATAACTCTTATTTGTATTTTACTTCTTATTGGTGCTGCTGGGAAATCTGCACAGATAGGATCGCATACTTGGTCACCCGATGCTATGGAGGGTCCCACTCCAGTATCCGCTTTGATTCATGCAGCTACTATGGTAACAGCTGGCGTTTTCATGATAGCAAGGTGCTCCGCGAGTGACCATCTTTCTTTTCTTCCCTTTCCCTATCCCTTCAAAGCCCGGTTGGGCGCTAGCGCTGTAACACCCCAAAATTTGGAGTCAACAAAAACTTTCTTTTAAACGAAAGGTGGTATACAAAAGTAACGCCATGGCGTGAGCTCTTCCCAAAACGGGGTATAAGTAGTGTAATAATTACAACGTTTGTAATCAACTAAAGAGTTACAATAACCAGCTAGTCTAGTTCCGTCTAGGAAGAAGACTACAAAAGGGTTATCGATCAACGACAAGTCTTGCGGCCAAAAGGACCGGTCTCTCAACTTCCCCCCATGCTCACTCAAAGTCCGTAGCCTACTTGGGAGCGGCGTCCCTAGTACCTGAGAGACACATCGACACCAAACAAGTGTTAGGCTAAAGGAGCCTAGTGAGTTGTACAAATAATACCATACATGAAGAATATATTAAGACATGCGAGATATACTGTAACACCTCATTTCCAAAAGATATAAATTTAACGACAATTAACGGAAAATAGTAACCAAAGATTTGCGGAAGCTTTTATAATTTAAAACAATGACAAAATTACCAAACTTGGGTCCAAAATGTACTAACTTTTAAAACAACTCAATTCATAATTAGTTTACAACCCAAAACCTTTTCCATAAAAACTAATTTGTAATAACAAACAAGCTATTCGTGTATCGTGTCCCAAACATAGCTGAACTGATTACGGATCCGAGCCATCTAACGTGAGCTTTTCCTTGTCTTTCGACTTGGTACCTGTCACTAAACCACATGAACCACAACGGGTTAAGCATAAAGCTTAGTGAGCACAAACCTAGGTTCTATGCATGCATGTACATAATCATAAACATATAACTGAATAACTGGACATGTATCATGAACCTTACTCCAGGTGTATCCACCAAGAGCATCATACTGACACTGGTACCAGGCCTCTGAACCCAACTTCCCTAGGGGTAGTAATACCACCATAGGTACTATCGTGAAAATTACATGCCAGTTCATACATTAACCACATATAAATCATGATCACAAGCATAACAATATTGAACGCAGGTTAATGTACTCACCTTATCGTAGAGTCTGATATCACACACACTTGACAGAGAGCACATGCAGGTGTTTAAGTACCTAAACATTCACATAACATTCATATAAACACTTAACACTTGAATTCTAAATCATATCCAAACCCTTAAGCCGTGGGTATAGCATAGCTACGCCAATGGCTCTCTAAGCTACCAACTCAAAGGTTGGGGCAATCCATTCTAAGATTTGTAACTAAAAGTCTATATTTAATGGTCTCAAAGGGTAGGAAATTCAATTACGAGTCCAACGGTTCTTTCGGAATCAAAATCGGAGCTAAGACGCAAAAGTTATGGCCAAAACAAGTTTTCAACACAAAATAGGGTGCTAGCGATCGCTACCTATCAGGCTAGCGATCGCTAGGCACCAATTCCCCTTACTTCTGTCCGAGCTCACTATCATCCTAGCGATCGCTAGCCTCTCCCCTAGCGATCGCTAGGTGCTGCAAAATTCAGCACGAACCAAAAATCGTGTTTTCATGTTTTTGGCATAACTTTCACATCCGAACCCCAATTTGTCCGATTCAAAAAAGCCATGTTTTTGTTATTCCAGGCTCTACAAAACTACCATAATGAAATTAGGACCCATCTAACAACAAAATACTTGATTGGTGATCCAAAAATCACCAATTCTCTCAACATTCAACAAAAAACCCTAACCCTTGAACCAATCTTGCAAACTAACATGTAAAACACATAAACAACAACAATTACCTTAGGTTAGACACCAACAACAACCAAATCTACTTGATAACTTGCTTGAACGATTCCCTTCTTGCAATCGATCTTCTCGAATTCACCAAGCTCTCCCCCTTTCTCTCCAAAATCGACTAGGTTCAAAATGACAAGGGTTTTGGCTTGAAAACCCTTTTATATACACGAACACATAACACCCTCCACTTTCTACAATTACAATCAAGTCCCCCTACCTGAAATTACATAAACTAACCATAAACAACTTATCTTTAACAAATCAAGTTAAATTCTTAACTTTGGGAAACGGGGCGTTACATATACAAGATTATACTAGCAAATATAAATAGCATGTTAAACCGGTTTATTATTATCTTCGAAAACAATGGGAGCGACCCATTTCCACCAACCAATACCCCGACATTCGTTACTTCCAAACACCTCGATGTCCCGAATTTAGCATGGCAACATCATCCGAGGCCCGCGCCCAAGGAGCAACCCGAGGGCCGGCGACATAGGTACAAACCCCAAGACTGTTTGGTGTGGAAATATTGCGTTGGTTCGTCCATGTTATTATCATATAAGATCGTGATACGGAATTTAGCATCGTGTCACGTCCGTGTTGTTTCATACAAGGCCTCGATACTGAATTTAGCATAGCATCTCGTCCACATCATTTACATACAAAACCTCGACACTGAATTTAGCATAGCGTCATTGATAGAGGTATATATCGAGGGTCTCAAGCCCTTTACATCATTTCATATATACCAACATATTCGGGTATCAAATCCCTTTTATATAATTCCATGGGTTTAACATATACGATAATCATGTACAATATTCTACCACATGTATTCAACCACATAATCCAAATCATTCATGTAGGCATAATCATCATACGTTTCATGGAACTTTAAACTCGACAAGATAAGTGATTCATACTAAATTCATATTCATCCACAAAATCAAATGAGGAATGTAAAACCATCAAGATGATGTGCTCTCAGTTTTAACAAAATGGTTTTAACAACTCACCTTAGGGTTTACACCCAAAACCCCCAAATCTTCCGATTTAGGTCAGATACGTGAACAAACCTAGAATCAAGTAAATCGAAACCCTAGGTTAGATTCATAACTCCTACACATAGATTAAAACCACCTCAAATGGTTTAGATAAAACTTACCTAGTCAAATCTTGAACAAACCCTAAAATGGAGAAAACCCCTTTCAACAATGGAGGTTTGAAGGTGGGAGGTGGAGAAGATGAAGATCTAGCTTAGGAATCTTGTTAGCTTGATGGTGATTAACTCTTGAAATGGCTTGGTGGATGAGCATTCAATGATTCAAAATCATATTTAAGGAAGGGAGTTTAAGAAGAGAGAGTATGAGAGCATATGGAAGAGAAATAGGGAAATAAATGGTAAAAATGGGTTTTAAGCTTGACAGCCCCGTACCCGATTGGGTGCAGGCTTACCCCCGACCGGGTCTAGTCTTACTCGACTGGGCTGACTTCCCATAGAACGAAACTCTCTGCCAAACTCGACTGGGTGCATTCTTACCCCGACCGGGTCCAGTCTTACTCGACTGTGCTGACCGGGTCCAGTCTTACTCGACTGGGTCCAGTCGAGAGGGGCAGATCCAAGAGCTTCATTTTGATTCCCTTCATGGCCAATTCTATAACCAAACACATCAACAACATAACAATTCTCTTAATCACAAAATTAGAACTATGCTAAGGTAGAACATATATCGAAAAGTCTTGGAAATTGTTTTGCTTCTTGTCTTAAATTCCGGATGTTACAAGCGCGCCTTCTTTTCTACGAACACCCCACCACTGAATGATGAACTTTGCCAGTTTTCGCCTCTGACCCGACCAGGAGAGAACACAGGGTCAAGCCAAGCCCTTACCCGCCTGAATGGAATTCATATCTCCTTCGTCTGGTCGAGAAGGGAGAAAGCCCATGGAACTGGACTGTGACTCTTCTATTACATTATGGAGAAGTCCATTCTCGTCATGGTCGATCCACATTTAATTACATGTTTTATTTAATTATATTATTTATTTATATAAAATAAATTAAATAAATTAAAAAGTGAGAGGGTTGAGAGGGTTAGATAGAGAGGGTTGGGAAAAGGCTGATATGTCAGCTGATGTGGTATTAAAAAGTGAGAGGGTTGGTAACCTAAGAAAAAACAAGTACCATGCGTTTATTTTATTGATTTATTTATGTCTAGTTTTTCTGTGCTTGAATATTACAATGTTTAATTTAGCATTAAATTTAATACAATAATGTTATATTCTCAAACCATGGAATCGGTAATAAATCAAGCCATAATACTATAATCAATGCACTTTAATTGCACAACTTTTTTCATAAAACTTACAGCAAAAGCAAACATTAATGTAATCATTCATCACATGCAATCGATAAATCTAACAAAAAAAAAACATTGTAGTTTCTTTTCTTCATTTCTTAAAGCAAACACTCTTTCATTTCCTAATAATGCAAAATAATAAAATTTAAGATTTTTTTTGTGAGATGGACAAAGTATTATAAAATTGTCTACTTCACTTTGATAATACATGTAACATCCCGCCTTCCTCAACACACAATATTGTCCGCTTTGCCCCACTGGCTCACAGCTTTGTTTTTGGCGACCTGGTGAGGACTTTCCACGAGGTCACCTATCCCGGTACTACTCCCACTCTAGCACACTTAACTGCAGCGTTCTAAGAATCTGCAGCCCGTGTGGCCCCAAAATGCGTTGTTGTTAGGAAGACCAAAATATTACTTATAACACCCAGCATCACTCCTGTCCACGGCCGATATGGGATATGCCTAAGGTGTTACAATACATATCCGCGCACTCGTAATATTGAGGGTAAAACAATTTTTCCAACATTATTTTGCCTAACCGTCAAGGATTCATGCTTGGTTGGTGGTAACTAATAAAAATGAAAATTCAACGATATTTGGTACAAAAGAAGTGAATGTGAACAACAATCAATGAATCATCAAATGGTCTTCTGTTTGGGAACGAGAATCATGAATATTATTTTGTCTAATAACATTGGAGTCTTTGACCTTTTAGGAGCACGGTACTGACTCTGAATCAAATTAAACCCAAATAAAAAGTTTGGATTTATTTGGATTTCTATATCATGATTCAGACCCTAATATATCATCTTCTTACCATGATTCAGAACTGATTCTTAATCAAATTAAACCCAAATAAAGAAATCCAAAATCGATGAAACCTAAACATAATTTTTATTTTGAAAAGAACCTAATATAGAAACAGAGACATGGGATGGAAAGCCAAGACCGAAAATGAAGGGACACCCAAATCAAAGCCAAGACTGAGAAACAGATCGAGGAGCAGAGATAGAGTAAATCGAGTATAGATGAGAAAAACGGAAATGATGGAGGAACATATCGAGAAACCAATTGAGAAGTATAGATGGAGGACGGTTGTGGGTTCAAATGGGAAGCGATCGACAACGATTTTGAACTTTGGTTGTGGTATGGATCTTGCTTAACTTCGAATCAGCTGAGAAAGGAGTAGATCAAGAATGGTGGGTAGGTTCATATGGAGAAGAACAACAACAATAGTGTGTGTTTGTTTGTTGGTTCGTAGTATGGCAAGAAGATGAAGAAGAGATGATTGAATCAAATAGTGGAAGATGATGGAATGATGGTGTTTAAATTCACAAAGGATATAAAGTGGAAAATCATTGTTGTATGGTAAGGACTCATGTTCCTCACTAAGCAATTAAATCATGGGTTGTCTGAATAAGCACAACCGAACAGCTATGTATGGCGGAGCAAATAAGCCATATAGACTATATACCATTAAGTTCACAAACGAACAACCCTTAAGTCCTATATAGGCTATATACCATTAAGTTCACAAACGAACAACCCTTAAGTCCTGTAAAGAATCTATTATTGACATTTACAAGTTGATGACGTCTTAACCCAAATTTAATATTAAAGTGCGTCCCAAAACTACCAACCATCTTCCTCTTTCATCGCCTGTCGTAAAGGGTGGTGGATCTAGCCCTATTCATATTAATTAGGGGAGGAGGCACTAAAATGAGAGAAAAACAATTTTTTGGTTATGAGGAATTAAGGAATTATTTTTCTTACATTTCATCTTAATTTCCCCCGCTAATTTCTGGTCCGGGCCCCACAAACCAAATAACAAAAATAAACATTTAAATCAATCAAAAAAATGAAAAAGAAATTTTCGAAATCAAAAAAAAAACCTAGTCTTTCAAAACATAAGAAAAACTAAAAATCGTTTGGAACAAAAAGAGAACTATAAAAATTTCTCAAAATGGCGCAATTAAGCTAAAAGTACATCGAACGACTTTGCATACTTTTAATCTACTTAATAGAAGCCTCCACCAAAACAAAGAAAAAAAACTTGGATCCGCCACTCCTCCATGCCGTTACCTAGCATTCACCATCAACAAATCATGGCCCCCATTGCCATGATAGACCATATTGTCATATCCCTATAAGAGCTTCTCCAACCATACTGCAAAACATCAGTTTTGCAGTATGGTACACTCCAATCATACTCCAAAACTGTAAAAATTTTGTACTATCATTTTTTTGAGAAACTAAAATCACCAAATTTGGTGTGTTACTATTCATCCCTCAAATCCACCATTTTAATATATTAAATTTTTTTTGATGATAATATTACTATTAGTTATATTTTCAAATTTAATAAACATTACTTGAGATGTTTTCTTTTTTAAGTGTTTAAAAATAATGAAATATGGTTGGAGATGAGTTTTTTTTGTGTATTTGGTGTTTTTTTAAAGTATGGTTGGAATTGAATTGTTTTTTAGTATTAAGGGTCCCACCATTTTTTGGTGTTTTGATGTTATTTTTGGTGTTATGAGTTGGAGTTGGTCTAAATGAAGCTATTTTAATTAGTGAAGCTACCATAACACAAAACCCAAGCCTCTATGAAAGTTGTCAAATTATACATAGTAAAACATATATAATACATGAATAAATTATTATTCATCTCTTTTACGTATACCTTCACGGCTTTACACAATCGGATTTAGTATTTCTCCCAATTATCATCAAAGCATCAAACAAGGCAATTTAAATATCCATTCCCAACACTTTTTATTCTCTTTCCAAAATATGAAGCACCCATATGTAATATGTTAAGTTGGTGCCACTGATGATCTTTTGCGCTATAGAAAACATTTGTATATGTTAAAATACAATGAGACTTTAGATAATTTATGTAATTGTGCTTTGTGCAAGAAAAACTACACAAAAGTGCACACACATGTGATATATATGCTAAATTTTCTTACCATATCATTAATTTTTAATGATATTTTTATTTTCTAATACCTAGGTTTCAACATAAATGATATATATGACAAAATTATAATATGAAGTTTTGAATTTTTTTGATCTAAATGGAGTTGCAATAACAACTTCTCTCTTTCAAATAGCATTGGAACTGATCTCTTCAACCAAGTATCTTAAATCGAACTTGCCATTGTTGCATTTCACAGAGCTAACAACCTCTAGAAAAGCATCGACGCTGCATGGAACCACCAGCCTATCTTTTTGGTCGAACCCGAATTCTTCGGCAGCTTTCTCTAATAATATCTGAAAGAGAGGGTGAGAGAGATGGGCTGTTTGGACCACAAATCGTCGTCTCTCCTCTCCAACATAAAGTGCAATACATCCTCTAGGGGTACTCGTGCATGACCGACGATTGTCACTATGATCACGGCTTAACAAACACTCGTAATGCAATGGCTCGGAACCATGACTAGTAATCTTCTTGGTGATCAGTTTCTTGACAAACCCGATTTTCTTGCCCAACATTTTGTATATAGAGAGAATGTATTGTGTTTATATACTTGTTTGTTTCTAGAGAAGAAGCAAAATCTCTGGGAGGCTATAAATGCTATATAGATTAATGAAGAGAGCTTAGGCCTTTAGACTGCTTTATATAATTGTAGGGCAATGATTCTATGTGTCAATTAAGTATTGTACTTCGTGTTCTTTATACTTATTATATATTTGAATGGTTGCATGGCAACTAGCTAGCTATATTAACAAAAAACAAATGTAAATTGGTAAAGATATGCCAAAGATTCTGTCCAAATACTGTTATCACTATTGATTTCACATAGATTAATATGTAAAAGATTCTATCAAAACAAGACAGAAAACTTATAAGAAAGATGATCAGTCAAATATTTATAATATTGTCCCAATTATAAGTGTTTGTATGTGTGACTAAGCACAATGAATCGAAAGTTCATCTTTCTACTTCTACATCGATTATACCAAATAAGTCGCGAGTCGAGAGTCGAGTCTAAGTCGCAACGAAAGGTGGACTCAGTATAGTATGCTTACCTACAAAGAGGCCAACCCCTATTGACTTTTGGGGAACATCATATCAATAATGAGACTTATGTTCTTGTTCATGAACATACTTCATGGGACAACTCTCACAACATGGAATTAAATTTCAAAATCTATATATATATATTATTCTCAATAAGCACCAAGAACTTGAGTATGCCAGTTGGACCCATGCTAGATCCTTTTTATATATGGTAATATATGAGAATCAATATGATATGGATGCCTTAACAACCAACAAGTTTAACATTGATTTTTTATGGATTAAACTCTACACTATAGGATAAAATCTACACCCTTTAGTGGAAGTTATAAAAACAATTACATAAACTGTTACAACTAATTACAAATATATTTCCTTTTACAAATCTGTAATATAGTTTAATATTTATTTATATATCTCATCTATATGAATTATTAATTGATTTACGGATTTGTCTTTCTGTTTTTCTTATATATATATAATTAATTATTACTTATTTTAAAAGTAAAACGAATATATGAAAAGATCTTGATCAAACAAATTTTAAATATTATAAGGACAAAAATCAATAAGTAAAGATTTTCTTTTTTTGAAAGAAAACAAAAACCAACACTTATAGAAGTGGTAAAATTATTTATATTGTCTAATTAATTATAATAGTATAATACTAACATTAATTAATTAGACGATAATGAGATGTATGATTTAAACTTAGAAGTTGTTCTTTCTTCATATCTTAAAAGCATGAAAGTAAGTAATAATTTTTATTTTTATTTTTTGAGTCGTGCAAGTAGGTACTGTACTTGGTATTTAGCTAACTTTATCAAATCATTAAGAATCAAAAACCGACCACTTCTCTTATCAAAATCCTTATCCCATGAAGATGTTCCTAAAAGGCCAAGTAAAAAACAAACATTTGGGAATATATGGGTTGTTACTAAGTGTCTCATTGATCTTTGATCTTGGCTTGGTTGTCTTTACTAATTAAATATACTTCCATCTTTTCAAATAAAATGTAATATTTTATTTACATGATTTAATAAAAAAATAACGAAATGCATGTTATTCAAATGTTTAAACAGCTCATAATAAATAAAACTCTTAAGAAATGTAATAAAAGTTACTCATTAATTTTCAATAAATGATTACTAAATCGTAAAAACGTTAATCATGTAACTTTGTTTATTATAGTAAATGGGTGATTTGTATTTAGATGAATTACTTATTGATGCATAGCGGATCCGAAAATTAGTAGTCGGCTCGTTCATGACCGGCAAAAGATGTTTAAAAGAAGTCGAACTTAAGAATATCATCAAACTTTTGATGTGTTAAGATATGCACGGAAAACTCTCGACAACCTTGACATCATTAAACAATTAGCCTACGGGAATTGACCCAATTTTCTGCCCTAAAATACTTCGTTTGTGTCACGAGATGATTTTATTATTTATTTATTTATATTATATTATGTAGATCAGCTGAAATCAACCTTCTTTTTCATGCTTCAATTTAGATAAGAATCATTTAAGTTTATTTCTAACTATAGAATTTCATAATCTTGATCCACCCGGTAAAAGGTCAGCTTCATAATTTAAGTAGGTATTGGATGATGCTATTTTTTCTCTCTTAGCACATTAAAAAATGTGTGTGTGTGTGTGTGAGTGTGCATGTGTATGCGCACACGCTGTCTGTTGTGTGTATATTTTGTGCGTGCATGCCTGGACATATGGATAAAGCTCGTTAGTATCACAATCATGTCCCAATGATGGAGGTCGTGGCATAGACTATTTGTAGTGTTCAATGGATGCCCTCACTTGTAGGTTAGATACAGAAACCTACGATACTTGAAGAACAATATGGACGTAGATGGTGGAATGAAAATCGTGGGGTAGTATATATCCATGGCATGAATGGGTGGCATCAAGTTAACAACAACCTCCTAGCACCATGAAAGGCTACTAACCTCATGTCAACAAAAGTAGACCACAATAGATTCTTAACCTATCTAATATAAGGAGGAGGGTAACCAAATGACTGAAAAAGTACTCAAAGGACTGCTACAACAAGGGTTATCACGTTAGAGCCAATTATCAAATTTCAAGTGGAATCTTGATATTAAATATTGGGTTATTTTGGTAGTTAATGTTGCTGAGAAGTGATTAATGTTGCAGCAGTGGTATCGGGTTTGACAGAGAAGATAAAGTATGGTTACTGCTCTTAGTTCAAACATAATGTTGCTGGTGAAGACTTAGAAGCAGTAATGATTACTGCTGCTAAGGAGTTATTGCTGCTAGTTAATGTTGCTAGTTAGTTTTTACCAGTTTCAGTTAATACTTCTGTTGTTAATGCTGCTTCTAAGATTACGATCCTATTTTGTTTGGAGCGATAAGACAAAGATTCCGAATATTTTGGAATTAGTTTAGAAGATATGTTTTCCTTATGTTTATCTTGTAATCTGTATAAATAGTTGATAGCAGTTTTTGTTTTTTATTACGAGTGATTACAGAGTTGTTGAGAGATAGAAAAGTAGAGCCTCAAGAATTTCCTAGCAATAGAGAAGTGTTGCTCGTTTGTGAGATCCTTATTCTTGCAGATTGAGGATTTGGTTGTAATCTTTTGACAATATGTGATTAATACAATTGATCATTCGAATTCATTGTTTGTTTTCCAATTAAAGTGTTTTTCCGCAAGTTCTTTAATTCTGTTTCTGAGTAATTTAAATTCTTGTTACGAATTCGATCCTGACATTAAAGTTGTGTTTGTCTAGTTATAGGAGGTTAATAAGGTGTTGGTCCCAAGTAGGTGACCTTCAAGTAAGGATAGTGATTGGGATTATAGAAGGGGGGGGGGGGTTGAATATAATCACACAATTTTCTCACTTTTAAATTCTTGTTTTATAAACAATATGAATTTACAGATTGTTGCGGAAATAGAAAAGACAATTAGTCTAAACTAAACAATCTAAGTTCTTTCACTATGCACTAAGTGAGAAGAGAATAAAGAAAGAAGATAGAGGGATTAAGAGAGAAAGGACTTGAGTATTTTAGGATGAAGAAGAAGTATGGAGAACATCTCTTCACGTCCTATTTATACTCCATGCATTAAATGCATGCAGACCTACTATTATGACGTGTCACAATGTGAGTGGTCTGTTGTACTATTTACTATAAACAAATACTCTTTGCATGGTGTGCAAAAGAGGATGTTTGTAAACAGTTGCCTTATGGTCTGATAAGTACGGAGGGAACAGTAAAGTAACTGCCCTTATGTACTATTGTGTCAGAAAAGGCGTGTAATCCTTTTGTGCATTAGACTAAGGGGCTGTTTGTTTGGGTCTGTATGATGCCATACAGAGCCCATGTCTGAATCGCTCAGACATTTGGGCTGTTTGGCATGAATATTTAACAGGTCTGAATGGTACAATTTGGTCTGAATCGCTCCATCACAAGCCCACCCCCAATACGATTCAGAGGCCCATCTATTCCAATATTGCCCTCCTAATTCCTAAACGACGCTTCATTCATCATCTCCTCACATCGATTACAGCATCTCCTCACATCGATTAGAGCATCAAACGACTAGAAGCTTCACAAATCTCTCAAATAAATCGATTATCATCATCGATTTTGCACAACAAGCATTCAATTTTGGTTTCTTCAACTGCTGCCTTTGCCAATTGAAAGAGGTAACCATCAATTTCTCCTCTTTCACCATTATATGCGATTTTGGTTTTTGTTCAATATGTGATTACTGTTCAATGTATTGAATGATTTTACTTTTTGTTCAATTGGGATTGAATTATGTTCAACTTGATTTCTATTTCTTCACTACTATTATTTTCTTATTTGGGTAGCAGATTGTTATGTGAATGTGAATTTCATGTCAATTTTACCTATTGTATTTAGATGGTATTGATTTCTTATGAGAAATTCATGTCAATGTTACCTACTGTGTTTAGATGGTTATCATTCATTCTTTTCTAATGTGATTTTACCATATGTGGTTTGATATTCATGTTATAATATGTGAATGGTTTTCCACTAATCGCTTGATTGAATGGTTTTCCACCATAATTTTTGAATAATAGCTTGATTTTGTGAGTGATTTCTACCATAAGTTGGGAATAATAGCTTGATTTTGTGAATGGTTTTCCACCATAAGTTATGAATAATAGCTTAATTTTGTGAGTGATTTTCTACCATAAGTTGTGAATAATAGCTTGATTTTGTGAATGGTTTTCCACCATAAGTTATGAATAATAGCTTAATTTTGTGAGTGATTTTCTACCATAAGTTGTGAATAATAGCTTGATTTTGTGAATGGTTTTCCACCATAATCAATCTGTTAATTAATTTGCTATTTTTTTGGATAAAAAATTAAGGTATGGACAATGTTGGGGAGGGTTCACAACAAAAGAGACGTAGAATAAATTGGAAAAAAGAAAGCGTGGTGAGAACTTTTCTTGAAGCTTGTATACATGAGATTGTCATACATGGACGAGAAGGCACTAACCTTAAGCCAAGTTCATGGAAGAATGTTGCGGAGACACTTAAAAGCAAGCATAACTTCATCGTAGATCAAAAACAAATGAAAAACCATTATGATTATTTAAAAGCGAAATACAATACATGGGTCCGACTGAAAAACAAAACGGGCAACGTGTATGACCCAACAACCAACACGTTTAATTTTACGGAGGAAGAATGGAAATTTGAAATTGAGGTGAATCTTTTATACTCTTAAAATTCTTTATTCTTTTTCCATTTGATATCTTTATAATTTTATTTATATAATATTTTTAAAACAGAGATGCAAATATGTAGAACCTTTGAGGAGTACAGGATTGCTTTTTCCCGATCTTTGTGTTCAACTATTTGACGGAGTCCAAGTAACGGGAATTGAAAGTCATGGGCCACGTTCAAGTGTGCCTGACATTTCTGACCCACTTTCGGATCACTCGAGTGGAGACGTTGAGGTAGTTCCTAATACCCAACAAACTCCGACTCCAACTTCAGGACAAGAATGTGATTCCCGTCCAAAAATACAAAACAAAAAGAGAAAAAGTAAACAAGCAAGTAACTCACAAGCCGAGGCAGATATTTCGATGGCTGTGAAAGCAATTATGGAAAAATATTCAAATGATGTGCCTGCTTGTTTGGAGAAGTTGGATGAACTTGGATGGGGAACAGAGCACCCATTGTACCACGTAGCCACTTTCATCTTTAGTGAAAGTGCCGATTATAGGAAAGTGTGGTTGTGTTTGAAGCCGGAAGGTTGTGAGGGTTGGGTTAGAATGGTAGGACGTAAGCACAACATGGTGTAGTTGGACCATTGTGTTTTGGTATGATGCTAGGTTTAATTTGAACATGTAACTTTTGAATTATGTGCTTTTGCATGATGTGCTCTTTTGGATGATGTATTTTTTGATACTTTTGGATGATGTAACTTTTGCACATGCAACTTTTGGATGATGTAACTTTTGAACATGCAATTTATGGATGATGTTTTTTTTTTTATAATTATGTTGTTTCTTTATTCATGTTTTATAATTTGTTTCATTTGCAAGGTATTCTATGGATGTCGAGGACGAATTGTTGCTTTTGTTGCTTTTTTACTTGTATTTGAAACGAAAATCTACATCACGAGTTAGAAGGATAAGAGATAACACTTCATTGTTGACCGGACATGCGTATACTTTAGAATTATTAAATGGTTCGAGTACGCAATGTCTTGAATTGATGCGTCTTTCTCGTGATGCGTATATACTACTATGCAACCATTTTAAACAAAAGAATTGGTTGCAAAGTAGTAGAAATGCAAGTGTTGAGGAGAAGATGGCAATTTTTTTAATGATAATAGGTCATAATGAACGCTATAGAATGATTAAACGAAGATTTCAACACTCAACGGAGACCATTCATAGATATTTTCGTCAAGTACTACGAGCAATGATGGAATTTGCTAGAGAAGTCGTACAACCACTGCCTAATGAGGAGACCTCCCATTTATCTGAACGTCAAAGAAATCTTAGAAGAATATTTCCGGTATGTTTTTGTTCATATACTTTGCAAATTAAAACATGGTTAAATAGTTTCTTATAGTTTATATTTTTTTTAATAAAGGGCGCAATAGGTGCGTTAGATGGGACTCTCATTCATGCAGTTATACCCGTTGACCAACAAGCTCGATATAGAGGTAGAGGAAGAGGTGAATGTTATCAAAACGTTTTAGCGATATGTGATTTTAATATGGTATTCACTTATGTTTGGGCTGGATGGGAGGGCATAGCACATGATGCTAGAGTTTTAAGAGAAGTTGCATTTAACCCGACATCCGGCTTTCCATTTCCTTCGCAAGGTATTTTAATGTTTCTAGCTAAAATCAACTATTATTATTTATAATAATATATTTCACTTAACAATAATTCTTTCTCACATGTTAATTGTAGACAAGTATTATCTTTGTGATGCTGCTTATGCCAACACTCGTGGATTTATGACTCCATATCGCAATACGAGATATTGGTTAGCCGATTTTCGTCGTCGGCGTGCCTTGACTAAAGAAGAAAAATTCAATCATGCCCATGCACAACTCAGAAATGTTATAGAGCGTGCTTTTGGAGTATTGAAAGCAAGATTCCCGATTTTGAAGCAAATGGCCCCTTATCCCTTTCGAATACAAAGAAATATCGCAATTGCTTGTTTTGCGATCCATAATTTTATAAGAAGATGCAATTTGCAAGATGAGTTATTCATGGAGTACGACAATAACCCTATGCTCGTTAACGAAGCCGAAGAACAAATCGAGGGAGGTGAGGAAGAAGAGATGAACGCAACGCCTTGGGGTCCTCAAGACAATGAGTACATGAGTAATTTGCGTGATTCAATTGCTAATCAATTGGTGTCAAATGCTTCAAACTAGATGGTGTACACCAAATATTGTATGTGATTTTTTGTTAGGCCAAAACTTGTGTGCTTTAAACTTGTATTGCATATGATTTTTTGTTAAGCCAAAACTTTAAACTTGAACAATTATTGTTATGTTTGTTTTGGATTGATATAATATCTTGTATTGTCTTGGATTATTATTTGTTTTTTGTTTTTTACTAATATTTTCATTCAGAACAGTAGTGAAATTTTAAGCATCATTCCATACAGGACTGGGGGTAAAATGGTAATTCTGTGTCATTCAGACTGTTGATTCAGAGCTGTTGCCAAACAATCATTTTACATCTGACAGTTGAATCATACAGAGTCTCTTAACCATACTGATCATTGAATCATACAGGACTATATCATTCAGTAACTGCCAAACAGCCCCTAAGACATTATTCTAATCCTTCAGGATCAGGATACTGATCAGTGACTAGAGTCCTGAAACTGGGGATGTTCAGGGTCACATGTATCCTGATGAGTCTTCAGGATGTCATACGATGGTGAACAGATTGCTATCACTGAGTTCCGTCTTCAGATCACGAGCATGCTGTTCCTGTCATCAGCTATTTCTTCGACGTCGCTGATGGTTCTTTGTGTATGATCTTAATGTCTTCAGGAGGAGGTCTTCACTTCAGTGGACAGGATCAGTAGACTGCAGAACAGACTCGTTAGTCTCCTGATCCTGATCCTGAAATCTATAAAGTTAAGTTACAGCATAAGTAACATGGAATAACACTGAACAGACTCAGTGATAATTCCTCAAGCTATAACAGAAGTAAAAACCTATTCACTAAGTAAAGATTCAGGATCATTATCATTTCATCAGGTCTTAGGAGAGCTGGATCAACAATCTCCCCCTAAATGATAATGATAAGACAACAGAGTAATTGTCTTAAACTAGAAAAGTTAGAAATAAATCTAAGTCTAGAACTAAACAGTAGGAAATAGAACTCATAAAGGTACATGTCCCATTTACTGTTTTGAGGGATCTTTTTCAGTACTATGATGGAATGAAGTACAATGCACTGAATTGCATTCTCATTAATCTCATTAAAAATTACAAGAGTAAGGAAAATACAAAAGTACGTGATAGGATTACTGAAAGAAAAATTTACAAGACAACTAACTATCAGATTCTTCGCTAATGTATTCAGTCTTGACGCAAACAGGAACAGGAGTGTCGCTGAAGGCAAGTCTGTGATCAAGTATAGCTCTGACAGTGCGAATGATCTCTTTGTTGTCTGGATTTTTCTTGTCTTGTTGTGCAGTGAAGAGAACTGTCAAAAGATGTTCATAAGGCGCTAAGTGTAGCTCACTGAAGCGTTGAAAGCGTAGGATTGAGTTATTGCTAACACAAATGCCATGAACAGGTTCTCTGATTACTTGTCCTTCAGAAAGAGTGATTCCTTGAGGGAATGAAAGATCAAGCATCGAGAGGTCCAGAGGTTTAACAACCATTCTGGGAAGACAGGGAGTTGGTCTTCTTGTAGAGGTGCCTGCAGATCTTCGAACAGGCTGCCGAGTTGGGAGTGGAGAGTAATGGAGTAGGTCATCAGGTATTTCAGTTGTCCTTCTGATGCGAGCAATAAGTCCTTCAATGACTTCTTCTACTTCAGCCCGATAGTTCTTGTTGGCTTTGGGAAGCAGGGATCTGATTTCGTTCCACTCTGACAAGTTGTAGCGATCTAACTTGTCCAGAGTGTGCTCGACGTCCTTTACTCCAGAGCGTTTGACTGTGATCCAGGTTTTGCCAGGATTATTTTTCTTGCCTCTTGATCGGCGAAGATGGATTCCTGAGATGGCAGCACCATGCTTTCGAAGGTGTAACCGATCTCTGCACCAGTCAAGCTCAGCATTTACTTCTCCAGTCTGTATCTCAGCGTTTTTGTTGAAGACCTTCAGAACAGCCTTCTGTGCAAGGATAGGATCCGCACTTATTTCGGCATCTTGATCAACAAAATCCGATGCAAGCCTTCGGGCGGCTTGGGCAGAGAGGAAAGCTTCCTTCTGCTTCTTATTGTGCTCTAGTTGAGCCTGTACAGCCTCGTTGTACTCCTCCTGCGAGAGATAGGCGAACTCAGAGTCACAAGAGGTACGAAGAGGAATTTTTACTCTTGTACTCTCGAGTCGCTCTATCACGGCGTCTAAGCGCCCATCCCTGTCAATGGCAAAGGAACTGTCAGGGTAATTTTCACCTTCAGATCTAGGAGAATTTGAGGGAGGAGATCTGGGTGAAGAAGCAGGGGTAGAGTAGTCATCAGAGATGAATTCATCATCTGATGAGAGGCATATGGTTTCAGGGGTGGCTCGGATTTCAGGGGTTCTAGATGAAGAGGCTTCCTGGTTGAAACGGGTTGTAGGACGGGTAGAAATGGTTTCTTGGTTGAGGGGTGTGATCCTGAAGGTCATTTTAGCTACTTCAGCTCTGGTCTGTTCATTGGGACTATTCTCCATTAGGCGAATAATGTCACCAGTAACAGAGCCAAAGTTGACATCTTGGGTTTCATGATCGGCTTGGTTAAGGGGTTCAGGTTCAGGGGCAGAGGTGAGTTCAGGAGTTGGTTCAGGAGAAGGTAGTTTGGGAGGTTGGTAGATAACCATTTGAAGGTTATTAGGAGGGGAGTTTTCAGGTGAGGAGTCTAGGTTGATGGTTTCAGGGGTAGGTTTGGATTTAAGAAGTGTAGAAATGGGTTGGTTATCAGAGGTAGAGGGAGAAGATGGTAGTAGAGACTTACCAGAGGCATCAGGGTTCTCCCCCTGAGGTTGTGCTTGCCCTGGAATGGGCGCAGAATCAGTAGGGATCTTCTCGATGAAGATGTCATCGTCAGCATCATCATCATCTTCATCATCATCATCATCGTCTTCATTATTCCCCCCGTCTTCAGTGGTTCTCCAGTTGGTGGAGGGGGAATACGCAGAATGGTCTCGGGGCTGTCTCTCCCCCTCAGCAGGTGCCTGTAGTAAGGCAGCTGTTGTAACACTCCTTTGGAGGAGAGAGGCCATGTCACCCAGTACCTTGCGCTGGATGAAGGACGATGTGATCAGGGACTGCAACACGTCCCTGTCCGCCATGGTGAAGGACGGAGGCGGCGCAGGAGCAGCGGTGAGGGCATTGACAGCAGTGGAGAGCCCTTGCACCTGCTCCTGGATGGCTCGGAGAGCAGCTTCCTGAGCATCCAACCTCTGAACCACCGTTGTTTGAAAGGTGGTGAGAGAGTTGGTGCTGTTGATGATGTTGGTGGAGAGCGCAGGGAGTGCCGTGGCCTTCAGGTCATCAATTGATGCCTGAAGGGTGGTGGAGGAGGAGGCAACTTGAGACACCTTGTCATGGATATTATCCAGACAAGGGATGGAGAGGGTGACGGCCGTGGGCGGCGGAGTCGCGGCGACGGCGGCAGCAGTGGCACTGGCGGCGGCGGCTTCGGCAGCGGCTGCAGCAGCTTGGGCAGCAACAAGCTCCTGTTGTAAGGATTGGAGCTGTGCTGAGTGCTCGGCCTCTTTCTGCTGGAAGGCTGTGCGGGCCTCCTGCAGGGTCCTCTCAGCGGACTGCCTGCGGAGCTCAGCTGCGGTTAGCTGATGCTCGGCATCCGTGAGAACGAAGTCGTTGAAGGGGTCGTCGTGAAGCCCTTCAGAACCTGCTCCTAAAGAACCTGTAGACATAGTAACTAAGTGAGCACTAGAAGACTCATTAGTTTTCATAGAAGAAGGAACAGTAATATATTGCTTAGAAATATTACCTGAGGCTTGGAGGGTATCAGGATGATTACCCACCAGATTCTCTGAGGGTTCGAGTTGAACCACCTCAGGTTCTTGTAAAACAGGGGCAGATGTAGAAGTATCTGCATTGGAAGAACGTTTAGATACAGGGGAAGGTTTATTAAAGAGCTGGGGCAGGGTAATGTAATATTTCTTACCAGCCGCCTGCGTCTTTTTCTTTTGCGCCCTTGCTTTGGCGCGTTTTGTAGGAGGTGGAGGAGTGACAGAGGATGGTTGGGGGCGCTTCTGGAGCGCAGAAGTTGTGGTTGCAGCTGGGGAAGTCAGTATTGGGTTAGCTACTGACATAGCATGCATAGAAGTAGAAGAATGAGGTTTGGAAGAGATGATAGAAAACGTACCTGCAGTGGGAGCGGTGGATGGTTCAGCATCCTCCTGATCCTGATCCTGAGCAGGTTCAGGAACGACCAGGACGTCGGAGAGAGGGACGTCCTCAGGATGATGAACAACGTGTTCCAGGAACCTAGGCCCCAGAGAGTAGTTGTTGGAGTTTCCAACCTTGGGGTAGTTTGCCCCCATGTGCAGCTCCAGGACGGCTGAGAAAAACCTGGTGAAGGCTACGTTGGCGACTCGATTCTTGTTTCGGACCTTCTTCACCATGTCGTCCCAGATGGAGCGAGCATAGTCGAACTCGCGATTTTTGATCGCAGAGAAGACCATGTGCTGGATGACCGTAGGGAACTGCTCCGTGCTCCCCGTCTTGCCCGATAAGCACAGGCCAAACGTGTTCCATATATAATAGAACACGGCGTTTAGTCCTGACTTATGGACAGTAGCTCCTGTCTTCGGTAGCAGGACGCCTTCTTTGTTGACAGGCCATCTGTAGCCGATGGCGTCCAGGAACTCGACGATCTCGTCGGCGGTGGGGACAGGAGGGAAGCGCTTCTTCTTGGGGAAGTTAAGCACATTCCTGAGTGTTCCGAAACCGAAGGAAATGAGGTTGTCCCTGATTTGGAACTTGATCACCTCGCGCAGGACGCCCTTGGAGTTCTTCTCCTTGGTAACCATGGCTGTAGACCACAATTGTTGTAGCATGGGCTTGTTCGGCTTGGGGTCCAGGGTGAAAGCCGTCTTCAGAGGGCTTCGTAGCAGGAAGTCCTTGGCAGGAATTAGATATTCCTTGTCTTCAGGAATGTCAAACAGAGCAAGAACGTTGTTCTGTTTGAATTGAACGTCATGCGCAGGGATGACGATCGGCAGGCTTTCAGATGATTGTAGTGGAGTAGCCTCGGAGGAGAGTTGAGCGTCCAGAGAAGAAGTAGTAGCAGCCATCCTGTTAGAAACATAAAAATAACATATATGGATGATTAAGAGTCCAAAATATGCATTTTTCTTCATTTTTCAATGAACACAAAGTATGGTCATAAAAAATGGTGAAATCCTTTATACTTAGAATAGATTAGATACCAAAATACACAAAAGGAATGTGTTTTGGTATTAAAAAGAACTTCCATTTTGATGAAAAGATATCAAAATGGGAGTTTATGACTGTTTCTTAAAAGAAATAAGAAAAATCATGTTAAACGGTTTTAACAAAAATCTTTGAAGATTTTAGGAAAACTAAGATCAAACGAAGTGATCTTAGGGTTTTTGGAAAAACGTTTACCAAAATAAGTTGTTTTTAAGGAAGAATACCAACTTAGATTGTAGAAAGAACAAGGAACAAGAGGAGACTTACGTTGATCTTGTTAAAAGAAGTGGTAAGTGTGTGTTCTTGGTGTTCTTGAGGATGAAGATTCTTGCTTTTTCTTGCTTTGAATGCTTAGAGAGTATTATGTGAGCGTAAAGAGTGAAAAGGATTACGAATGAGGTTTTTATACCTCGTGGTAGGAGAGAGAAAAAGGATGAGAGAGAAAAGAGCGGCTAAATTCAAACGTTATGATGAAAAAGAAGCTCGACGCGCGTTCACGCGCCTGACACACGTAGTGGGGAACAGGAAACGTCCCATTACGTGTCAGTGCAGATGAAAGGTTTGTTTTATTAGAAAAACTAAAAACCACCTTTTCAGGGGATGATTCCAATTTGGTGAAAGATATGTTTTATGGGAATCAGAGTACTTATCAGATAAGTACTGTTTTGGGAAAATCCTCTTATCACATTTAATGCGATAAGGTTTCAGTAGCAGGGGGAAGAAATACTTACCTGAGAATCATCAGTATTCGGATATTGAACAAAGATTTTGTAAGTACTGAACAGAGTTATCCTCTGAAGAAGAGTTATTCAGGAGTTGTTAATAAAAGAGGTCCTGAAAGAATATAAGGACTTTAACAACTGTTTGTCCTGAGAACTTCTATTCTTCAGGATTTAACATCCCAAGTTCACTGAGGAGCATATTAAAACGCGTCACATCCAGTGGTTTGGTAAAGAGGTCAGCAAGCTGATATTCAGTAGGGACAAAATGGAGTTCAATATCACCATTCATCACATGATCCCTGATGAAGTGATATCTCACTTCAATGTGCTTTGTCTTAGAGTGTAAGACAGGATTGTTAGCAATGGCTATTGCTGAAGTGTTGTCACAGTAGATAGGAATTTTGGAGAGTTGTATGTCATAGTCCTGAAGTTGATTTCTCAGCCACAGGACCTGAGCACAACATATTCCTGCTGCAACATATTCAGCTTCAGCAGTTGATGTGGACACAGAGTTCTGCTTCTTGCTAGTCCAACTTACCAACTTGCCACCTAAAAGGTGACAACCACCAGTGGTGCTTTTCCTGTCAATCTTACATCCTGCAAAGTCACTATCAGAATAAGCTGTTAGATCGAACCCTGAGTCCTTGGAGTACCAAAGACCCATGTTAGGAGTTCCCTTCAGGTATCTGAAGATCCGCTTTACAGCGGTCAGATGGGATTCTTTGGGTTCAGCCTGATAACGAGCACAGAGACATGTAGAATACATGATATCAGGACGACTCGCTGTGAGATACAGCAGTGAGCCAATCATTCCTCTATAGAGAGTCACATCAACAGGTTTCCCTTTGGAATGCTTGTCAAGAGACAGAGGAGGAGCCATTGGAGTCTTCATCGGTGTACAGGATGTGAGATCAAATTTCTTCAGCATCTCATGTACATATTTACCTTGATTGATGAAAATTCCCTTTTCAGATTGCTTGATCTGAAGTCCTAAAAAGAATGTTAGTTCGCCCATCATAGACATTTTATATTCAGATTTCATGAGCAACTCAAACTTTTCGCAGAGTTTGAGATTTGTGGATCCAAAGATAATGTCATCGACATATATCTGGACAAGAAGGATATGCTTAGGATATTTCTTCAGAAATAAAGTGCTATCAATCTTTCCACGAACAAAACCTTTAGAGAGAAGAAAGGTTGAGAGGGTATCATACCAGGCACGAGGAGCCTGTTTTAACCCATAGAGAGCCTTGTTTAACTTGTAGACGTGATCAGGGAACTTAGGATCTACAAAGCCAGGAGGCTGAGCCACATAGACTTCTTCATTAAGTTTTCCATTCAGAAAGGCATTTTTAATGTCCATCTGATAAACCTTGAAGTTCATATGTGCTGCAAAAGCTAGGAAGAGTCGAATTGCTTCGAGCCTAGCAACAGGAGCAAAAGTTTCATCGTAATCAATGCCCTCTTCCTGCCTGTATCCCTGAGCCACAAGGCGAGCCTTGTTTCGAATGATTGTACCAATCTCATCAAGTTTATTTCGAAAAATCCACTTGGAACCAATGATTGTACGTTTACGAGGCCTAGGGACGAGAAGCCAGACATTGTTTCTGATGAACTCTGCTAGCTCTTCCTGCATGGCTGAGACCCAGGCAGGATCACGCAAAGCATCATCTATTTCTTTAGGTTCATTTTCAGAGATAAAATTTACATAAAGACAGACGTTACCAGCCTGACGTCTGGTTTTCACACCAGAGGAAGGGTTTCCAAGAACTTGATCAATGGGATGATCTTTGGTCCATCGGAGAGCAGGTGGTTGATACACCTGTCCTGAAGTAGATGCTTCATTGGATGATGGATCAGGAAGAAGATTTGTAGGAGAGGGTTCACTAACAGTGGTTTGAGAGAAGTCTTCACTGTTAGTGGGTTGATCAGGTTCAGGGGGTGTGATTTGAGTGATAGGGGTGGCATTTATGAGAGGTGGAGTGGTTATATCAGAAGGTGGTATTGGATTTTCTTCAAAACCATCAGGAAGGTCTTGAGGAGAGGGATCAGCAATAGGAGGTTCAGGGACTTGAAAGAAGGAGTCAGCCCACTGATTAATTTCAGTATTATCATTTGGGTGAGGAAAGGTAGGACCCGATTCATCAAACTTGACATGAATCGTTTCCTCAATGGCTTGTCTTCGTTTGTTGAACACACGGTAAGTTTTAGAAATAGAGGAGTATCCGAGGAAAATTCCATCATCAGATTTGGAGTCAAACTTTCCAAGATTATCTTTGTTGTTCAGGATGTAGCAGACACAACCAAAGATATGGAGATGTTCGATTGATGGTTTCCTGTTACGAAAGAGTTCGTAAGCAGTCCTTCTGAAACGCTTGACAATCAGAGATCTGTTCTGAGTATAGCAAGCAGTATTTACGGCTTCAGCCCAGAACTGAGTGGCAATGGTTGGCTTCACTCAGCATAGATCTCGCAGCTTCAATCAGCGTTCTGTTCCGTCTTTCAGCAACACCATTTTGCTGAGGAGTTCTCACAGAGGAGAAGTTTTGAGAGATACCTTTCTGTTCAAAGAAAGATTCCAGGGTACTGTTTTTGAACTCAGTGCCATGGTCACTTCTTATTGAACGAACAGTAAGGTTGTTGAGTTTTTCCATCTTCCTGACGAACAGGATGATTTCTTCAGGAGCATCACTCTTGGAACGTAAGAAGAAAACCCAAGTATATCTGGAATATTCATCTACGATCACCAGAGTATATTTCTTTCCACCAATGGATTGGACATTAACAGGTCCAAAGAGATCCATGTGGAGAAGTTGTAGAGGAGAGCTGATGGAGGAAATCTGCTTGGACTTGAAGCTAGCCCTGGTCTGTTTTCCTTTCTCACATGCTGAACAAAGAGATTCCTTTGTATAGCGAAAGTCAGGAAGACCAATGACCAGGTTGTTGATGCAGAGTTGATTCAGCGTCTTGAAGTTGAGATGAGAGAGACGCTTGTGCCAGAGCCAATTCATATCAGTGGAAGCACGTGATACGAAACAGAAATTATCAGTGGAAGTATTCATATTGATGATGTAGATATCTGCATGTCTAACACCATTGAGAATAACTTCCTTTTTCCTGTTCTTGACTTTGCACTTTTTCTTAGAGAAAGAAACTTTGTGATTCTTATCACACAGTTGACTGATGCTCAGAAGATTATGCATCAGGCCTTCAACATAAGCAACTCTTTTGAAGGTAGTTACTCCGTTGGTCAGAGTGCCATACCCTCGGGTTTGGCCTCTACCGTTTCCGCCAAAGGTCACAGCAGGACCTCTTTCTTCACGGTAGTTAGTGAGGACAGATTTAGAACCAGTCATGTGTCGAGAGCATCCACTGTCCAAGTACCAGATGCCCTTATCCTGTAAAATACAGAGTTTAAGTTTTCTTTGGTACCCATAGAACTATGGATCCAGAAGTATCAGTAGGACTGGTTGAGTCAGTGTCAGCCTTTACTGAAGTATCAGTACAGGAGGCTGGAGTCTTGACTGAAGGATCAGTCTTGACAACCTTCTTTCCTTTGACTGATTTCTCAGTCTTGGGAATTTTCTTTACCTTAGCAGATTTTTCAGCTTTGGTAGCAACAGAACACTTACTCGCAATATGGTCATTTAATCCACAGTGATAACATTTGCGATATTGAAAGCGTTTAGTGTGGTCCAGAAAGTTTTTGAACTTTAGGTGAGCAGGACCTGCACCAAGTATGCCTTTAGCATTTGACATAGGAGGAATTGGAGTCTTCTCCTTAGTCGTTTGCTTTAGGTCAATCTTCAGTCTGGGAGCAGGACTTTGAGAAAGAGACTTAGTTCCAGAGACTGAAGGACCACCACCCAGAACTTTGTTCTTGGGTTTAGGACCCTTGGTCTTTGAAGGTGTTTCAGTTTTGGATTTATCCTTAACTGTTTTCTTTTTGCTCTTAGGAGCACCTTCAGTGTGAGTGTTAGAAGAAGAAGAAGAAGGGGTGTTTTCAGAGGCATTAGGAAGAGGAATAGAAGAAACAAATTTTCCAAATTTTAGCATGGAACTATCAGACTTAGTTTCTTCCTTCTTGTATCCACGAAAGAATCCAAGACCTCTTTTGCTTTTGTCAGGCCTCCCTGAAGCTAATATTTCATCAACTTTTTCAGAGGCGTCACTCCATCCTTTGATGGTGACTTTTTCAGCATTTAATTGGGCAAGGGCCTTCTCTTTGGCAGCAAGAGCCAATTCTCTTTCAATACACAGAGTTTTGTTTACAGAGACCTGGTCCTTATAATTTTCTTCCACAATGGTAAGTTGTTTTAATTTTTCTTGACATTCTTTGAGTTGTCCTCTAAGATCAATGTTCATTTTTTCAGCAGAGGTTTTACCATTGAGGGCTTTGTAAAGATCGAGAGTGACCAGGTCTAACTGTGTTAAGCTTTCAAGAGGGATGAGAGGAATAGGTACCTGACTGTAAGAATCAGTCGCAGAGGTGGAAGCTTCAGGAGTTGTGGAAGAAGAAGCTTCAGGATCCTGAGGAGGAATCTCTTCAGGAACCTCTTCTATCTTAGCCATGAGAGCTAACATAGGTTCCTCAATAATGGCCATAAGTGCCACTTGAGTATCTTCCTAATCAGACGAGTCATCAGAGGAGACATCATCCCAGTCGCAGTCTTCTGCGATTAAACCTTTGCCTTTACGCTGAGTTTTCATCTTCTTGTACTTTTCTTTCAGGCGTTGGTACTTGGGGTTCTTAGAAGAAGATTTAGCAGAGGAGGGAGCAAACTGACTTTTTCTGTACCTGCAATCATTAGCAAAGTGTCCTTTGCCCTGACAGTTGTAGCAGATAGCAGTGGCCTTGTCAACAGGATCTGACTTAGGCTTGTCAGTAATAGAAAGATGTTTCTTTTTATGGAAGTTTCCCTTTTTGGCAAACTTTTTGAAAGATTTGGTTAGAAGAGCAAGAGATTCATTGAATTCAGGATCTTCTGACATGTCAGAGTCAGAAGATTCTAATTCAGTAATAGTTACTGAAGAAGAGGTGGCAGCAACAGGAGGAACTGAATCAGAAACCAATGCAACAGATGTGCTTTTGGATTCTTTAGAATCTCTTATGAGATTCTTTTTCAGTTTCTTCTGTTGTTCGCGGTTTAGAAGAATACCGTACAACTCACTTAATGTGAGTGTCTTTATGTCCTTTGACATAGTTAGGCAGGAGGTGTAAATTTCCCAATGTTCAGGAAGAGCTTCCATGAACTTGGTAACCACCTCAGAGTTAGAGTAGGTAGTACCGATGGTCTTCAGATCAATCAGAAGACAGTTGAATCTCTGATGTAGCTGGGAGAGAGTTTCATCCTTCTGATGAATAAAGCTTTCGTACTGACGAACCAAGAAAATCTTTCTTGATTCCATGAGTACGGCAGTACCTTCATATTGAACACAGAGAGTGTCCCATATCTCCTTAGCAGAGCGAAGGTGACAGACAGAATGAAAGACATCGTCAGGGAGTGACATGGCGATGAGAGACCTAGCCTTGGTGTCAATGTTGACCAGGCGTCTATCTTCATCATTCCAGTCAGTTACGGGCTTTACCAGTTCTCTTTCAGGAACAGCAGGTTGGCCACCAGCAGCAGGAATGGGGTGGACGGTTTGTGTAGGCACATGTGGTCCGTTTTCCAGAAAGTAAGGAATCTGGGGATCAGAACCAGAGAGGAAAAGTTCCATCCTGGTTTTCCAAAGAGAGAAGTTGTCTTTGTTAAACCGTGGAGGCTTTCCAGCAGAGCCGGTATCAAAGTAGTTATCCTTAGCTTGAAGAGCCATAGAATAAGAAGAGAGAGGATCACAAGATTTTTCTTAAGAAGAAAATGAGAGCTTGTATCTGCTCTGATACCACTTGTTGGTCCCAAGTAGGTGACCTTCAAGTAAGGATAGTGATTGAGATTATAGAAGGGGGGGGTTGAATATAATCACACAATTTTCTCACTTTTAAATTCTTGTTTTATAAACAATATGAATTTACAGATTGTTGCGGAAATAGAAAAGACAATTAGTCTAAACTAAACAATCTAAGTTCTTTCACTATGCACTAAGTGAGAAGAGAATAAAGAAAGAAGATAGAGGGATTAAGAGAGAAAGGACTTGAGTATTTTAGGATGAAGAAGAAGTATGGAGAACATCTCTTCACGTCCTATTTATACTCCATGCATTAAATGCATGCAGACCTACTATTATGACGTGTCACAATGTGAGTGGTCTGTTGTACTATTTACTATAAACAAATACTCTTTGCATGGTGTGCAAAAGAGGATGTTTGTAAACAGTTGCCTTATGGTCTGATAAGTACGGAGGGAACAGTAAAGTAACTGCCCTTATGTACTATTGTGTCAGAAAAGGCGTGTAATCCTTTTGTGCATTAGACTAAGACATTATTCTAATCCTTCAGGATCAGGATACTGATCAGTGACTAGAGTCCTGAAACTGGGGATGTTCAGGGTCACATGTATCCTGATGAGTCTTCAGGATGTCATACGATGGTGAACAGATTGCTATCACTGAGTTCCGTCTTCAGATCACGAGCATGCTGTTCCTGTCATCAGCTATTTCTTCGACGTCGCTGATGGTTCTTTGTGTATGATCTTAATGTCTTCAGGAGGAGGTCTTCACTTCAGTGGACAGGATCAGTAGACTGCAGAACAGACTCGTTAGTCTCCTGATCCTGATCCTGAAATCTATAAAGTTAAGTTACAGCATAAGTAACATGGAATAACACTGAACAGACTCAGTGATAATTCCTCAAGCTATAACAGAAGTAAAAACCTATTCACTAAGTAAAGATTCAGGATCATTATCATTTCATCAGGTCTTAGGAGAGCTGGATCAACATAAGGTTTTTGACATCATTAATATCTTAGAAGAGCATAGGGTCAATTTATGAAGAAGGAAGATTTTATCTTCGAAACCAATGATAAGGGGTAGTGCATTGCAAAGGCATATGGGCTTTGGAGTGAAGAGACGTCGCCTACTCAGAAACGGCAATACAACAAATAAATGGCACTTATTAGGATGCATATAAGCATTATTCTATGAAACTATGTAATAAAGTATTTTTTTTTTGCCAACTGGGGCTAGCCCGGTTGGTAGAGGGGTCATCCTCTTGGAGTAGAAGTCCCGGGTTCAAGCCCGGACAAAGACGTATTTAATCTAACTAAGGTATTTACTAACAACTAACCTGCCGTTCAAAAAAAATGTAATAAAGTTTTTATGTTTTTGGAACCAAAACATGTGTCCTAGCTAAAGACATTATAATAAGCTGTTTGACAAAAATCAACAACCTACAAGTTTCTATAATAGTGAAAAAATTCAAGGATTTTATTAAATAAATGTTTTTAAGTAACAGTAAACATATCCTAATAGAATATAAGCGGACCAAGGGGAGATTCCCCTTTCGATTGGAGTTCTACGGTGGGAAAGAAAATAAGGAGTTAGAGCTCAGAAGTGAGAACTAGCTTATAGGAGCGAAGCCACTCGACCAGAGGGAGAGGAATGAGTACTCTCTCTCCTCATTCAAAGAAGATAGAGGAATTCCCCAGTACTGCTATAATTATAGGGGGAGAAGTGAGAACTAGCTAGACCATATTTACTTTTCTATAGGCTCGACCTTAAAAGAGGGAGTAAGAACTGACTTATAGGGGTTGCCAGTCATAGCTATAGGAAGAGTGAATCCAACTATCGCAATTCAGATATGACATTTTTATGTGGTTTGTAAAATATGCTTAGGTACTATTACCTTTAAAAACACGTTAGTTTAATAGGACTTACACATCAAGTGTCTTATTAAGTCTTTTAAGAAGATCGTTTTTTTAAAGGGGTCTATTTTAGTTTACAATAATAAGATGTTGTATTTAGGGTGAGCATCGAAACCGACTATCCCTTTTTGGAACCAGAATTGTTTTGTAATTGTCGGTTTCAGAACCAGAGCTGATGTTATTGGTTTCAGTTCCGTTTCCGTTTCCTAAAATACAAAACCGATTGGGACTAGTTGCGGTTCTCATATTTTAGGAATCGCTAACCGTTGGGTAATTGCTAAAACCGATTATGCTATTTTTTAATAAAAATAAATTTATATGCTTATTATGTTTAATAGACAAAAATATATTGAAATTATTATTTTAACTTTTGGAGTTACACATATCAAGGTTCCAAATAACGTGAGGTGTGGCGTGGCGGCAATGCCAAGCCTCAAGCCTTGGAAGCCACGGCGAGGATATGGCGTTTTCCAAGACGTGACTTATGGCGGCAAATCTCTGTATCCTATATAATATTATACACATAAATATACGTTTTACTACTATTACTCAATGAATCAAAGATAATAAACCATTTAAATCAAGTTATATAATAAAAACTATCAAATAAGACATTAAAAAACAAATTAAATCAAATATTAGGTTTCAAAATCCCGCGCAGTAATCTATGGCGTGCCTCAGGCATAACGTGGCGTGAAACACAAGCCTTGAGCCACATCGCGCCATGGCGGCTGTTGCGGCGAACTTTTTCGAACATTGACACATATACACTTACGACCACTTTTTTCACTTGACTTATTTATTCTCTTTTTTCTGATATTTTTTATACCATATTTAACATTTCAAGTTGTGTTTTTTGTTAAATTCATTTCAAAAATTGGTCGTAATTTATTTATGTAATTATTAACTTTTAGTTTTATCGGATAAGTTGTCATTGTTTTTAGTTTTTTTTTCATTTTGTTGGGACTATGTAATAACTAATAACTATTTTTATAGCATAAAACGATAAATAAAATATTTAGAACATATTAGACACCGGGTATCCGGTTTTAGAAGCGGAACCGATGGTTTCGGGACCAATTACCAAATATAAAGAACCGGTGCAACCGGTTCCGATTCCTTCATTCCTAGAATCTCCGGTTCCGGTTACTTCATTCCCAGAACCGCCTATTCCAGTTTCAAAAGCGATTCCACGAATTTTAACCGGATTCCCGTCTTTGCTCAACCCTAGTTGTATTATGTTAATAAAACCTATAAATTAAATAATGCACATGTATCAAATATCAATAACCACACATAAACTAGTCCTATAAATCTTTTTTGTTGTAGTGTGTACTATATCAGAAAAGACGCCAAGGAAGGCATCGTATCAAAGTGGCATCATATGAAATTAAGAGATGAACCATGGAATATTCTTACCAGTGTACTATAATTTGATATTCTATCACTTTTATCATAATTGTACTCGTTGAAACATATATGTTGAGATGGCCATTCTAGTACTGCCCGGATCGGGACGGTGGAGGCCCGAAATTACTGGGATTCGCCAAAGTATGGCCCGACCCGATTGATAATTGGTTATAACCTGTTGGGGTTTTGGGATGTTTCGTCGGCCTGGCCCGGGAAAAGTTTTGTCTCGGCCCAGCCCCATCCAATTGTTTTTTTTTTTTTGAAATAGCAATTTATGTGTCGTTGCGGTCGATTTTATGTTGTTTTTGGCCTTTAAAAACCTACACAATATTTTGTTATGTTTTGTGATTTCGACTTAAATGCGTTTCTTGAAGTTATAATAACAACGTAATATAAAGTATATTTGTGTGACTCCATTACATATTTTAAAGTTTATTATAATAATATTTAAGCATTGTTAGAAAAAAAAAAAAAGATAAGTTTATCAAAGAACCGGTTTCCATATATAATCGGTTACAAAAATGTTAGGGGCTGTTTGTTTGGAACTGAATGGTTCCTTTCAGAGTTACCTCTGAATCGCGCAGAGGATTGCTGCTGTTTGGCAAAAAAAAATTCAGCCTCTTAACCATGACGAAATCCTCTGAACCATTTTGCATCTAGGGTGAAGGCGTATGATTCAGAGGTACAATTATTCCACATATGCCCTTCCAATTCTTTTCCATGTTGACATCTCCTCCATGGTTGTCGTCTTCCCCAATGGTCACTTCCCACATTTTCCGGCGACATTTCAGGTCTACTGGACCAGAGCGGCCATCTGTTTCTTTTTGGTGAAATCGACTTGCAAATCGATGGGTGAAATCGGGTAGGGTGAATTCCGTGGTGTGAAATCGAGTTTCCATAATCCATGGTGAAATCGATGGGGTAAAATACATGGTGAAATAGAGTTTACATAATCCTAACAGATTCTGATTTTGTGGAGAAATTGACGGAGTTTCCAAAATCGATTTCCGTTTACCAAAACCCAGATGAAGTTTCCAAATCATTTGTGTTTGAAAATCTTCAATCAATTTGTAAATCAAAGGTCTTTGTTTCTAAATCGACTTTTGTTTTCTATGGAGAAAAGAAATCAATGGAGTTTCCAAAATCTAATTTTCTTTTCAAAATCAGAATGTAGTTTCCAAATCTATTTTTGCTTTCCAAAATTCAAATCAAGTTTCCAAATGTATTTGTTTTCCAAATCCATTTTATGTTTCAAAATCTTCAACCAATTTCTAAAGCAAATGTTGTTTCCAGATGGATTTCTTGTCTTTGCTTGTGATGTCAATCACAGGGTTAAAATGGTAATTTGATCTCATTCAGAGTGTTTATTCAGAAGAGTTAACAAACAACCATATTTCATTTACTACTACATCATTCGGAGTCTCTCAACCATTCTGACCTCTTAACCATTCTGCATCAAACCATTCAGTAACTAACAAACAGCCCCTTAGAATAGCCATTTATTCTCCTAGACCGGTCCAACTCACTACTTGTTTCGGCACGGGACCAAAATGTATATATTTAAGTACAAAGGGGAGTTTTTAGAACATCCACACATACATTCCAAACCAATTGCAAAAACAATTGCGAAACCATCTTTTTTGCTAAATGGGACTGACACTCGCAATATTTGCAAGTCCAATTACAAGTTACATGATCCACAATTCCACATCACCACCATTTTCTTTAAATTTTAAAGTTACTTCAATATATTAATTTATATAAAATAATATATCTATTATGAATTAATTAATCTAATTTGTTTCTTTAATATCTTGTTTTAGAAATACTTGTGTGAATATACATTAATATTAAAATAAATATAAATAAAATCAATTTAAATTTTGAATTTTATAATTACTTAGTATTATAGTTATACATATTATATTAATTGTTTATTAGAAATTAATTTTTTATAATTTAATTTAACGTTATATTAAAATAAAAAAAATTATATATCATATATTTATTAACTAAAAATAATTAAAATGAATATAATAGTTATAAAATAGTTAATAAATGTTACCTATTTGTTAAGTGTTACTATTACTTTAGGACTTGTAATTAGTAAAAACTGCTTGTATTTGATATCGGATGTACAAATCACATGTATCTCGATCGTGGATGTACACCATCACACTTTAATTAAATATATCTATCTCCTTACATGTGTTGCTACTAGATCGTTAAAGCATCATTGTTGTGGGTTGCTATTGTCCCGTTGATCGTTAAAGCATCATTGTTGCGTGTATGCACTACTTGTGGATTCGGGACCTTCGTTGTTAGGCCTAGGATTGGTCTAGTCCAATCCAAATGCCCAACCACACAATGTGAAATTCTTGTTATGTTTCCACGTCTTATATCTCCATATTCATACCCTATCAATCGAAGTTTTTGAACAATTGGCATTATAACTAAGATCTTATGTAATACTTACAAAATACTTCTACTATAAATTAGGCACTAATGTAGTCGCTTCTGCATATAGACTTATAAGACATAATCATAGATATACCTTGAATAATTTCCTTAGATTTTGATCACCTAAGTAGTTATAGACAAAGAAAGGAGATGCTGAGTTTAATTTCATATAGATATATAAGTGAAATATAAGTTCATTCATTCATATCATTTTGTTTATTTAAATTTGCATAGTAACTTAGTAAGATAATGCAACTATATAACTCAAAATACAACATACCTACATACTATATGCGCATGTCTCAAATAAGTTGTTCAACTATATGTCCAAAATCAAACATCCCATTGTAACAATTCACGGTGTTAACCACCTCTTGGAAAGTAGCCACGCTACAGGGAACCACGAGTCGGTTCTTCTGGTTTCCGTCATTGTGAGCCTTTTCGAGCAACATTTTAAAGAGTGGGTGAGAAAGATAACGAGTGGGTACCACAAACCGTTGCCTCTCCTCTCCTACATATAGCGCAAAATATCCTATTGGGGTACACGGGGTACACTCATCTTCACTATACGTCCTTAGCAAATACTCGTGATTCGCTAGTTCACGGTTTAACCAGGCATTTTTTAGCTTAATCTTCTTGGCTAGCTTTTTGAATGAACCAATCTTCTTCCCCAGCATTTCCTTAGAGAGAAATGTAGGTAAGATTCAGATGGTATATGGAAGGGAAAGCCTCAATTTTTTGGATTTTAAATTACAACATTTTGAATCTATTTTCGGTTTTTATATTTGTTTTCTTTCCTAATTTGTTTTATTTAGTTGGTTTTGTCCTATAGTAATTGTCGATTATGCGAGTTAAATTTGGTTAATTGTATCAAGGAGATTGATGCAATCAACAAAGCTTTTGCATATATGCATTATTAAAATATACTTCAATTCCTATGAGGATAATCTTTATTAAGAACAATATATTCATCTACCTTATATATTTTCTTCTATCTTCATTTATCTATTTTATATCAACATTATTGAAAGTTTAACAAACTATGTGAAAGTGATTCAATATATGTGCAAGTTCATGTAAACGACTAAACTCATCTAAAGTAGTTGAAGGTCGTCTATGTTTTTTAGCTATTGTAAATCAAAAAGTATACTCATGCGAAGGCTTGGAAACGTTAAGTTTCTCACTTTGTCACAAAAGAGGTTTTTCCTCACACAGTCACAAGCTACAGCAGAATTTTATGATATATAGCACGTTTATAAACATACGTATTGTACAATACGTGTTATAAACATACGTATTGTACCAATTTATGATATATAGCACGTTTTTTTGTTTAGTCGTATAAACCTATATCTTATATAATACTCTATTATGACACTAAGGGTCCGTTTGGTTTGTCGGAATGACATGGAATGGATTGGATTGCATGTAGAGATTTCGATTTGGAAGGATTTGAATTTTGGAGGATTTTGAAATCCTTTTGCATTTTGGTTTGAAGGATTTGAAATGGATTTCAATTCCGGTGATTATAAAAAAAATGATAAGAAATAAAAAAAAAATAAATTACTTTTTATTTAATTGATTATTAAAAACAAATTGTTTTTAACATATTTTAAAACATTGTTATATTCAAATCCTACAAAATCTCTCTAAATCCTAACCCCCTCCTAAGGATTTCGAAATCCTATGGAGAGGGATTTCAAAGGAATCCTAGGATTTTAAATTCGAACAATCCTACAAACCAAATACGGGATTTGAAATCCAAATCCTCCAAATTCTTTCATTTCCCGCAAACCAAACAAGACCTTAGTTATTTTAGGTATGTTATACACCTAATTTTTTTATAGCAACATGGCAACATGATTTCGATTTTACTAAAAGATTTTTTAGACATTTAATTACCTAAATATTTGTATAAATTAATAAAAGATATATTAAAATATCATATTCTTTTTATAGAAAGTTAGATTTTGATGTTATTTAAAAAAATGTGAAACATGTAGCTAAAATTGGGTGATGTGTCCATCGTAATTAACTCAAAATTGTAATATTCTTTTGTGCTTGCTATATACTTAAAAAGACGGTTATTAAGAGGAAATTATTTGGTTGGTTATATTTATATATTTTATATACAATAAAATAAGTACCGGTTAATGTACTTTAAATTTTAATATTTTCTTGTACAATTGATGTAGACATATACTGATTGGATCGATTAGCATTTAGACAATACAAGTCCTCACTGTCACATTAGTTTTACCCATAAGCTCTTATCAAATCCTTAATAGGAGTACCAATACCCACAACTCCGAATACCTTTAATCTTTTATGTTTTTGAATCTTTTTTATAGTATTATTCATTATCTCTACATTTCTGTTAAAAAAAGAATATTTTAACTAATTTATTCTAATAAAGTATTAATAAACTTATTTAAAAAATATCTAGTTTCTTAAAAATAAAACTAGTCCTACAAATATGATTAAATTAACGTATATAAAGTATTCAAATAACATAGAATTAAAACTCATATATCAATCATGCCCTTTTATTTTATGAATATATATATAGAGGAAAGTTCAAATGTGAACCACTTTGTAGTTGTGAACGTGAGGACAAACGAGAGCGCGACACGTGACAACTTTGAGTGTGGCACCCCCTTTTAATTCAATGCCCTCCCATGAATCGCGCCTAGTCACCCGCCGTGGAACTTACATGGCGCCTAGTCATCCGTCACATGTCACGCTTTCGGCTGTCCTCACGTTCACAACCAAAAAGTGGTTCATATTTGAAACCACCCCTACTCAAAACTTCATAAAGTTCGTATATATAAATTTAGAGAAGTAAGTTCATACAAGAACAACCCCATTTGCAAGAATAAAAGAACCTATTTTGAGTCATACATTGATGTGGGACCTACATGGGTCCACATCACATATGATCCAGAATTGTCTCTTTATTCTTGCAAATTGAGTTTGTTCTTATTTGAACCTATTTCTAAATTTAGATTATTCCCGCATGAAGTTAAGTAGCAAACTATACTTTAACATCATATATAAATAATAGAAATTGGATTCAGCATGAAATAAATTTTATGATTAAAGCTTAGTTGTAATCTTTAGATTAATTTTCAATTTGGAGTTAGTTTAAGACTAATTTTATTATTATTTTAATAAGGATTTCTTTCAACAACCTTTACAAACTTAAAAAGACATAAAGACAAAGGTGGCGTTTGTTTTTGAAGAGGTAAAAGTGTTGTGTGTTGCGGACCACATCTGCAGACTTCTGTGGCAGAAGAGGTGGTCCCAACCTCTGTAGACTGCTGTGGGAAAGACTGTTTGTTTTTTACATCTGCAGACACAAAAAATGTAATTTATATAATTTATTTTTTAATCAGGTTAACAATTTTTTTAATAAAGTCAACAAAGAATGTATAAAAAAATAGATAAATATGTATAAAAAAAATAGATGTGGGGAAAGATAAAAATGTAAAAAAAATAGATGTTAAAAAAATAGATAAAAATGTATAAAAAAAATGTATATGTTAAAAAAAATGTATATAAAAAAAAAAAGATGGGAAGCAAATGAATTGGAAGTGCTGTGGGGAAAAGCACTTGGGCCAGTGCTGCGCCAAGAAGCACACGGACAGCACTTGGAAGTGCTGCGGGGAAAAAAAAACAAACAAGCTGCGCCAAGAAAGTGTTGCGCGTGTGCTGCGGGGAAAGCAAAAAGAGGCTCTGAAGCGCTTTTGAAGAAAAACAAACACCACCAAAGTTACATGATTCCTTGACCGTGACATTGCGATTATCACAAGAGTAGCCTTTCGAATTTAGTTAAAAAAATTCATTTTAGATTGCATGAATATTATAATGAATTGAAATGGCTTTTTTCTAATCGTTAAAAAGGTTATGCTACCTTGTTATTGGTGGGCAACAACAAGGATACAAGTGAACAAGACAAAACCTTCAACAACATAGATGTATGATCCAACATATTATTTTTTATTTTTTTAATGGTAAAAATAGGAAATGTTATCAGAAGAACAAAAACTAGCAAAAGGCTAGCTTACAAAGCATCCGAAAAACAAGACAAGGGGTTATAACAACATATCCCTCCCCGCCTTAACCCAGTTTTTGACCAAAAGAAAGGAAAAGTATTGCACATTGTTGGTCGCCTCCTAGGTGGGTTGAATCTTGTTGTGAAACGTTTCAACTCCTCCAAACGACCCAAATGACTGCAAGGTAAATGGCGGACAACTACATTGTAGACATATTTCACCCGTGATATTCTCCAACGGCTCCATTAGCTACTTGAAAGAAGTAGTAAGAACGGGGATCTTTGGCCACCATTGATGCAACGATGCCCAAAGCTCTTTTGCCAACAAACAATTACAGAAGGTGATTCTTTGTCTCCTCATTGACATTGCAGACCGAACAAAGCATCGAGGCAACACTAAGTAGGGAGTTTGCCTAATCTTGCTATTCCAAACAGAATAGTGGCTTTCCTCGAGGTTGCTTCCGTGCAGATAGTCTTGGATTGAACTTGTGCCAGAATGCTAACATCTAAGTAACGTCTTTCTTAACCTAGCCACTGAAAGCCCACTTCAATCAAGATTGCATTAGTAAAATAGAAAAACGAAATTCCATTCTCCTTCGACTCCATGTACGAATGAAGTGGTAACAAAAATTAATCTATAATATTTTGTAAACAGTAATTATAAATAACTAGTGGCCCGCACCGCGCGTTGCGCGGTGTTTAAAAAATAATATAAGTATTTGTGTATTAATTATATTTAATATGTTTTATTCATTTGTCCTACATAAGTAATATAAGTATCTGTGTATTAATTATATTTAATAAGTTTTATTCATCCGTCCTATGTAAATACCGTTTAACTTATATGATACACGTTTTAGAATATTGACATTCTACCATCAATCATCCTATCATTTATTTGTTTTGCATAATTGTAATCACATTATCTAAATAACTCAAAATCGTTTATATTATCGTTCAACATCTTTGTCCATAAAAACGAATTGGTGATAAACATCTTAATTCCAACAAATGCTTATCAAGTAAGAGTCATTTTCACATTTACCTGGTGTGAGACCCTAAATACATTGATAATATACTTTAGTTTTTTGGTTAATGACTTATAAGGGTAATGAACTATTCTGTTTGAGCATATTTTATCATTGGACTTTTTTTTATACTTAATGTACCATTGAACGGCATCGCACGTTGCACGATGGTGATAGATTATTTAGACAATTTTGAAGTTAAATCAGACGGAGAATCACATATCATATATAAAGATAATAAGAATTGATGTACATTTGAGACGAAGTTGCCTCATTATTCTTAGTTGTTTCTTTTGATATGTATAATTAAATAACAACCTATAAGTTCAACATTATCAAACTTTCTAATAGACTCGAATGATAAAAGAAATGTGTGAGGCTACTTATTATAATAATGATGTGTATGATGGGTATTTTTTTATAACTCGTAATATATAGATTTATCCGCGACATAATATTCCTATAAAATATTTATATTCACTTCGATCATATGCGAATCTGATTTAATTGTTAATGTATCCACGTTCAAGTTTTTTTTCGATCTACTTAAGGCTATTTATTTATAGCTTAGTTTCTCGTTAAAGAATATTGAAAAGAGGTTTTAATAATATTATGCAAAATAAAAAATATTACATCAATTTTATTTACATATTTTGATTTCAATTTAATTTTAACATAAAAATGAAATTGAAATAATTACTATAGTAAGTTACTTTCGAATTTTATATACTTATTTATTCTATTTAATCTATATATATTTTTACAAATGTTAATTACTATTAAATTGATTTAACAAATCCAATAAATATTTATTCTTAATATATTTTAAATATATATTATTTTATTTAGTAGTAAGTATGTCATTTGTTCAAGAATTGACTAATATAAAATTTAATTATATTATCATTCCATATATATGTATATATATTGTCTCTATATTTATATATTAATTTTATTATTTAACTAAATGTTCATTCTTATTTTACTTATATATTGACTCTAATGTTATTTATATTTATATATTGGTCCCAATAAGATTTTAAATAATAATGGTGATTTTAATTTTATATGTTCATTCAAACTTTATATATTAATAGAAATTTTAGATACTTAGTTTTCTTTGTGAATAATACATATTAATATATATGTAATACTAAAGAAAATGACTACAACTTGCGTGGTTTGTCATTTAAAAATATATTGTTTTCTAAATAATATATATATATATAAAGAGTTATGTAAATAGTATAACTAACAATAATTATAAATGTATTATATTGACGTGATCCATCGTCATCTTCAATTATTTATTTATATTAATTATAATAGATTATTTATTTAAATTACACATATTATTATATTTAAGTGTCATGTAAATGAAAGTATACATGTTGATTGTTGTAATTTTTCATCCCTAATGAGTTCTTAAATATGTTGATTATATATATGTATATATATAGAGAGAGAGGAGGGAAAATCTTTTGTGAACCAAAAAAATAATATACAAACAATTTGAACCAATGCACTCCCTTGATCCTTAAATGTTATATGTATAAAAATATTATAATAATATGAAATAAAAAAAATTTAGATGCAAACAAAGAGTATGAATAATTTTATTTAATAAAAATTTTGTTATTAACTATATTAAAAAAGAAAATATTTTAGAGAAAAGTTAAAGAATAAATTTAGGATTGAATTGCTTAGGAAAATGGTGTCTTATTGTTGGATTTTTTTTTAAATTGCAAATTAAGAAATTATAAGTACATTAAAAAATCAAAAGTGAATCCACAATAAAACAAAAAACAAAAAAATAAATAAAAAATACATAGATCGTACTTTGTAGTTTGGTTGTTGTCAACAAAAATAACTTTTATAAGAAAATACAAAATATAAGCAAACGAATTAAGAAGAATGACATCACTTAAAACATCAATACAACATAAATATCAAATGCAAAGTAATAGTAATAGTAAGAAAAAAGAACATTATTCTATCGTTGCATACAAAACTATGAAAATCTTTTCATATATAAAAAACTAATGATACTCATCCCAAAAACAACATATAAATCTTATAATCATAAAATTTATAATAAAAACTGAAACGTTACCGAAAACTTTTATGAAAGTTGAGCAATAGTAACGAAGAAAAAAAAATCTATAAAAGAGAAACAACAAAAATACATACAAACGTAATAGAATATAACATAGAACATAAAGGTTGTAGGTTAAGGGAGCATTAGGTTGTATTTATATATGGTTTTGTTGTAGGTTTTTTTATTAATTAATAAATGGGAATTTGAGGAGACCAAATTGAATGTCTATAAGAAGTTAAAAAATTGGAAATTAAAGCTAATTAAATTGTAAGCAAAATTACCAAAGAAACCTTTTTGTAGTAAATTACAAAATTTTAATTAAGGGGTAGAATAGTATTTAACTTATTTAATATATAAAAAGCTCAAAACAATGAAAAAAATCCTATAAGCTAATACTCGATAGATAGGATATCCACATCATCCTTCCAACATCTTGCTTATACATATATATATATATATATCAAAATAAAAAAACAAAAAACTTTATAATAACAATAAGGAATATACACAAAAACATATAAAAATAATATGGTGTTTTTTTATAGAAAAAAAAACAATAATATTGATTGGAACACATAAACAATATATAATTACGAAAATCATAAAAGGTGTTAGCTTACCTAGAAATTTTACGAAGAATGAACAACAATCTTACAAACAAAGAAACCCAATAGCAAAACAAAGAACTAAAAGTTGTTGAACTACATTTTTGGTGGAATATTTGGTTTAATTTATAGATGATTATGTTGTAGGTTTTCTTTTAATTAATGAATGAGAAGGTGAAAAGGGTAGAATAAATATTTTTTGGTGGAATATTTGGTTTAATTTATTGATGATTATGTTGTAGGTTTTCTTTTAATTAATGAATGAGAAGGTGAAAAGGGTAGAATAAATCTTTTTATAAGTTAAATAATATGAAAGTTAAAGCTAATTAAATTGTTAAGTCAAATTACCAAAGAGTCCTTATTATATTAAAATATGCAATTTTCATTTAGGGGTAAAATAGTCTTTAACTTATTTTATATTTAAAAAATTCAAAAAAAGGAGAAAATTCCTCTAAGCCAATACTCAATATATAGGATGCCACATCATTCTTCCAACATCCTACTTTTATATATATATAGATTATAACTTAATGCTGATGTTTTAATGACTTACAAAATAGGTTAAAGAGAACATTGCAATCTTACTATATAACAATTGGTTATTAGAAGTTTATTCTATACTTGTATTTCGGACATAGTGTGATATTCTATTTATAACTCATAAGCTTAATCCCTTATCATTGATTGGGTAGCAATACTGATTGGACCACCAAAAGGATGAGGACCCAAAATGTGAATGTTAAATTAAGACCATGAGTACCACAACCCTCTAAACTCGATGAACCTTAATGCCATCTCGGCCCCATATCAACTTTTTCTCTCTCCTACCCTCCTTGCCCTAGTACCACTACCTTAAACTAACCCAATCTTCTTTTTTATTATTTTAATATATATATATATATATATAGAGAGAGAGAGAGAGAGAGAGAAAGGTTCAAATGAGAAGTGCTAAAAAAATACGAACTAGAGAAGTGATCTCCACCACTCATCCGGTGAATAAATGTGGCTTTGACCGATTACGGTGGACGCGATCACGGGGGATTGACGCGATTCATGGGAGGGTATAGATTATTAAAGGAGGGGACCCGGGCAAAGCTGTCTTTATTGACCGGATAAGTGGTGGAAATCACTTATCTACTTCTCATTTTTTAGCACTTTTCATTTGAACTAATACTATATATATATATATAAGAGAGAGAAGAGAGAGAGAGAGGGTGGGTGTGCTTGGGTTTGGAAACTCGGAGGGGTACCCTTGAGGCCTCATGATCACTCGCATCACTCGTACTGCTACCCTTCCCTCACCCGCCAAGCCCGAAGGCCATACCCTCTATGAACCCGCGAGCACAATGCATGGCCTAAGCGGTGCCTCTTGATGCTTTTCTATGTCCTCTTCGGATCTACAATTAAAGTATAAGAGGAGATGTCAAGATAAACATATTGAAGAATATACGTTCTAATTAATCAATTCTTCGTTTTTCATATTAAACATATATAATGTGGAGCACAATGAATATTTACGTAGGGACATATAGGATCTTGGTATAATTAAGAGGTAACTACCTATCAATGTATTTTGTTCATTGCTGCCTCTTGAAAGCATACACATTATGTATTTTACTTATCGTTGCTAGTTTTTAAAAAATTACTAGGTTAAACGTCCTAAGATAGGAGAGTGAAAAAACAAACAAGTAGGTATAACGTCCTACGATCGTCACAATAGCTTTTATACGAGTTTAGCCACTATGAGGTATTTTGGTTTACTTAAATGTTAGGTCCTTAAGGTTTTTAGCACTTTTTCTTGTGTTTTTAGTGTTCTTACTTGTTTTGAACATTTTTTTCCATGTTATTTAATGTTTGTACTTGTTGTTCTATTTTTTCCACCCTCAAGCACTTCTCTTACTGTAGGCCTCGTATCATGGGCCTCATGTTGGGGTTATATTAGGTTTTGGGCCTAACTACGATCCACAACCACGAGAGGGAGTCAATAAAAGAAATTGGACAATAATAATATAGTAGTGTGATTGATTGGAACAAAATTTTGGACTTCCCATCTTAAAACATAAACTTGTATCTTACACTCGAATTACTAGTATTTTATTTTTATTTTAATCGTGAGTTTTTAGATCAGCTTACATGCATCGATTAATTGAGCGCCCAGGAATTGTTTGGAGTTATCGCAAGTAAACCTCCATTGTCGCAAGGGTTTTGGCAGCACCTGGATTTAAACCTAGGTAGATGAGATTTTTCATTATATCCTCCACGGCTTTACCAATGCGCCACAACCCAAGTCTAAACTCTCTCAATTCCACACCAAATTCCAACTCACTCAAACTCTTTCAATTATTCCTTTTTTAATTTCCTTCATGGTTAGTGGAAGTAATGCTACCGACCCTCGCACGGTTGAATTTTCCGTTGCGGGAACCTTTAAGTACTGAGAGTGATCGAACACCATTGAGTTAAGACTTAAGCCTAACAAAATATTTAATCTCAAATTGAGTTGAGCCCAATATTTGTTCAAGAATCAAGCCCAACACACTGTTTTGAAAATCAAGAAATCAAGCCCAAACGACCGGATTTTTTTTAAACTGGATTTTTTTCTATCTGAATCCGGTTTCATCCGATACCCTTTTCGACACTCCAAACCGGTTTCAATCCGATTCGGTTTTGGAAATAACTTATTTTTTGATTTTGGGAAAATTTAATCCAAATAGGGTTTTATCCGTATTTGTGCACCTTTAAGGACAAACGGTTGCAATTCTTCCACCTGTTTTACCATTGGCTCTTTGAATCACTGGACCAAGAGGCCAAAGGCCCAATCATTGACATTTAATACATAAATGTCATTGGCTAAGCCCCAACACACACTCAAATCCAAATCTCATGTCATTCTGTAATTTGTTTAAAGCCCAATTGTTAGGTTTTATTAAGTGACAATTTATTTAAGGTTGGTTCCTATTCTTCCTTTCATTCCCATCTATACTAAGTTCCAATAGTTTAAATGAATAAATCATCATATTTAGGAATTAAAAGATTTATACCATTTCACTTTTGATGTATTAACAGATTTGTAGCAAAGTACAATAAACTAATAAGCTAAAACTAATATATCATTTTTCATAAAAAATTGTTTGTTTTTCAAATTCAAAGGGTAATCAAGAAAAAATATAAAAGTTTGTTCGTTTTTAAAATTTTATTTTTTCAGTTTCAATAAGTACCAATACAATAAATTAATGGTTTAAAGAAACATTTAAAAACTTAATCTTTTCAAAATAGAAAAGAAAAAAAATTGTTTAATGGTAAAATTTATTTCAAAATGCAGTCAAATTTTATCAAAACATTATTTTTCTCTGTTTTAAAGATGGTTAAAACTTAAAAGGATTAACTTTATTAAAACTGAACTTATTATTACAGAATATTTAATTTCCTTTTTTTAATGTAGGCAGTCGCCATCATCTATGGTTTCCACGAAAGCTCCGCTTCATCTTTCCTTCTTAAAATCGCTTCATGGTTCAATAAGCTCTGGTCTGGTCAGAGACCATAAACTCAACTCTTTTTACCATTCTTTATTCTCATCTCATCTCTCCCCTAATTCTAAATACCTACTACATACACCATTAAAGGGTCCCACTTGCACATAAAAATTCAACTAAATAAACATATATATTCACTTTCTTGAATTCCTCCCTTTTCCAGATCTGATTTCAGATCAGATGACTTATTAATCCAATTCCTTTCTGGGTTCTTCTTATCATCCTCTGAATCACAAAACCCATCAACGAATTCGGATCTGATCGGGTCGAATAGTTAATTTGCAAGATGGGTGTCCAAGAAAATGGGAGTGGTGGTGGTGATATGGGTATCTCTGGTGTTCCTCTTGGATCCAAAAACAAATACAGAAGAATGGATTCTGAGCTCAGCGATGATGATGATTTGGAGGTTGTACCGTACAAGCAGACACAGCAGGAAAGGAGCAGCAGTACAAGAAAATATGTTTTTGCTTGTGCTGTTTTTGCATCTCTCAACAATGTTCTCCTTGGCTATGGTAACTCCATCTTTTCTTTATCTTTTCTTATCAAAACATTAGTAGCCTAGTGGTCGGTAACATCGTCAGGAGAAACTGACTGTGGATGGCATCCCAGTACTCTATCGGGGTTCAATTCATAGGATCGGCTTTCGGGTCGGTCCATGGTCGCCCAAGTACCCGTATGGATCCTGGATACCTCGTCGACTTCGTGTCGGTACGTGTGTGCGTGAGTTATCTGCCGTTCAAAAAAATAAAATATTTGTTTGCCGACAGGCAAATGTACAAGTGTTTTATCAAATGTTACAACACATTGTTGCTAGAAACAAGCGTTTTGACTCTTTTTATTTATGTTGTCATCATCTAATTGGTCTTTCTTTGAAATCTCAAAATAAGAACAAGATTTGGACCAATGATCTTGATTAAAATTAAAACTGCCTAGATGATGTCACGTGATTTTAGTGTTTTTAGGTTTCAGCTGTTTTATGGCATTGATCTTTTTCGTTGTACAGACCATAAATGCCTAACTTGCCTAATTTATGGGAATGTTAAAAGCGTTGGAATGCTACTGGGATTTACGTACAAGTGTTTGATGCATATCGTACACTACTACTAAATGCATATCCATTTTGTGTCAACATTACCATTAACTATTTGTTACGCCTATCCTTTTTGGGTAGTAAATTAATACCAATAATGCTATTATAACTGATACATGGTCCGGTAGCAAAGTCAAACCTCAAGCCTTATGAGTTATGATGGAAGCCATGATGGTGTTTTTCGAAACGTATCTTAAGGCGACGAAAGTTTGGTTGTGAACTCAAATTTCGTTGTGAACGTGAGGACAGCCAAGAGCACGCCACGTGACATATTCGGTCTGAATAATCATGTTTTATTCGGACTGAATAATACTGAAAGATGGGTTTCCATTTGAACCTAACCCTATATATATATAGTTATAGTTATATATAGTTAGGTTCTAAGGGAAACCTCAAAGAATGAAAATTTGAGGAATGCTCTGGTAGTTCTTCATCTAGAGAGTATACACTAAACTTGTGCATATAAGTTACTTGTAACATGCATACAGTTTTCCATGTTTTTTATTTTCCCGTGAACCTCCCTATGTATATATAGACACCACCATACTTACACTTGTATTATAAATGAAATTCATATCGAGTAACAAAACTCAAAAAAAAAAAGAAGAACCATTGATGCAAAAAATATAAAACTTATAGAAAATAATATCAAGAGTAAATATCTTGAATCTCGACTCTCTGTTTCTCTACTTTATTCAATTTTAAAACAATTCGTGTTGGTCTCTCTATGCACAACAACAAAACTAAGTATTTACCTATTTAATGTTTTAGTTTTTAGTAAGTCCCTTTTTATATTTATTTAAGTCTCGTACACAAATGACCTAATTTATCCCACAAGTTATATATTTCAAATAATCCAACCCTACAAAATAACGCATCGTAACATGCCTGCCATAAGGCGTTACAAAGCAAATCAAGTCTTATAGTGGAGCCACAGGGGTTAACGTAGCGGCGAACCCAAGTCTTGATGGCATAGCGTGCCATAACAAGTTATTTAGAGCCGGTAATTAGAATTGAAACTTTTGCTTAATTATGCTTCCATTAATCAAGTAATTATTGCATAAATTGTTGAAACTATAATCACTTGAGTCAAAGAATGTGAATAAATCTCTCATGTCCATTCAAAACAGATTCTTGATTCATAAGTTTTGGATTTTCAGATGTTGGTGTTATGAGTGGAGCAATCATATTTATCCAAGAAGATCTTAAAATCACTGAGTTTCAAGAAGAAATTCTCGTCGGTTGCCTAAGTGTCATCTCCCTATTGGGCAGCCTAGGTGGCGGCCGTGCCTCCGATGCCCTTGGCCGGAAATGGACCATGGGCATAGCGGCAATCGTGTTCCAGATTGGTGCGCTTATAATGACCTTAGCCCCTACGTTCCAAGTTCTGATGATCGGTCGCTTACTCGCCGGAGTCGGGATCGGCTTCGGTGTCATGATCGCTCCGGTTTACATCGCCGAGATCTCACCGACCATCTCTCGAGGCTCCTTCACCTCCTTCCCGGAAATATTCATAAATCTCGGGATTCTTTTGGGGTATGTCTCGAACTACGCATTTTCGGGCTTCCCTTCGCACATCAACTGGCGGATAATGCTCGCCGTGGGAATCCTTCCGTCGGTTTTTATAGCTTTCGCGTTATGCATAATCCCGGAGTCTCCCCGATGGCTAGTCATGCAAAACCGAGTGGATGAAGCACGATCAGTTTTGATGAAAACGAATGAAATTGAGGCCGAGGTTGAGGAGAGGCTATCAGAAATCCTGAAGGCGGCCGGAATTGGCACCGGAGAGAATCCGGAAGAGAAAGCTGTTTGGAGGGAATTACTGAGTCCGTCTCCTTCGCTAAGGAGAATGCTTGTGACCGGATTTGGAATCCAATGTTTCCAACAGATCACGGGGATCGACGCGACTGTATACTACAGTCCAGAGATTCTGCAAACTGCCGGAATCGAGGAAAAATCAAGACTCCTGGCGGCAACCGTGGCCGTCGGGATCACAAAAACTCTCTTCATTTTGGTCGCCATTATGCTCATCGACAAAGTCGGGAGGAAGCCGTTGCTATACGTGAGCACAACCGGAATGACTATTTGCTTATGCGGTTTGGCGATCAGTCTCTCGTTGTTCCGAGGAACGTCTCTCGGAGTGGCGTTGGCGATTCTTTCGATATGCGGGAACGTAGCCTTCTTTTCGATCGGAATCGGACCCGTTTGTTGGGTTATAACGTCGGAGATCTTCCCATTACGTCTCCGAGCTCAAGCATCGGCATTAGGGGCGGTGGGCAATCGGGTTTGCAGCGGAGTGGTGGCAATGTCGTTTCTATCGGTCTCTCGTGCGATTTCAATGGCAGGAACGTTTTCTATTTTCACGGTGCTTTCGGCCCTTTCGGTCGCGTTTGTCTACAAGCTGGTTCCAGAGACGAAAGGGAAGTCGTTGGAGCAGATCGAGCTGTTGTTTCAAAAGGATCGGAACTGGCACGAAGAGGAAGTAGAGCTATCGGATACTCAATACTTGGTTGAGCAGAAAAACGGAGCGATTTAGAGTTGAGAAACCAACCTTTGATTGCCAAATTTAGAAAGTTTTAATGTGGTATAAGGACTTTATAGTATAATATACTAGTAAGCATAGAAAGTTGTAAATTGTTGGTCATATATTTTTTGCCCCCTTTGAGAAGGGCGTAACGATTTATTGGTGTTTGTATTGTTGTCATAATTCATAAATACCTTAAAGAGAAACGGGTATCTACACTACAACAAAGAGATGTGACATTCAATCGAAAGGCCAAGTGTTATAAGTCTTTGGTGTCGTTTGTTTTTTAACAGGTCTGAAGTCTTTAGTACAACTTCACATCTATAAACAAGAGGTGGATGGGACACCTCTTAAAATTTCAGAGGACGGTAAAGAGGTTTTAAGACCTTTGTGTAGAAGTAAAACAAAGAATCTTAAATTTGCAAATCTCTTAATATTCAAACTTAAAAGGTTTTAAGAGGTATTTTCTAAAAAACAAACAACCCCTTAGTAAATTAGACAGGCAGGTCTAAAGGACATAGATCGGGCCATAGAGGAAAACTTGGCGTATATTTAAAAAGGTTGGACCTTGGTGTCTATTGCCTTTGAAAACAGATTTTTGGTGAAGAAATAAAGAGCTATATGACCTTTCAGACAAATGGGTCATTTATTGACTACTTACTTTGGTTATGTTTACTGGTATAATTACCATAATTATACCAGTAAACATAACCAAGACTGAGAATCTTATAAAAGCAAAGGCAAGGATCGAGAATCTTATCCGGTAAGGAAGAGTGATGACTCTTAACTGGTAAATGTTTACCGGGTTATAAACGCTTACTACCAATCCTTTTAAAGGTTTGGAATGTTAGTATGTTACTCGATAAGATAAATGAGAGTGATAAACTCTTACCGATAAACGCTTACCCAATTAACAACAAGTAAACGGACAGATTTACAACTGAAACTATATATTTCTCTTTTACCCTCCAAGTTTCATGGTCAATCAATTCCCTCCCAATTTCGTGTTTTCTCCCACAAATCGATTTCCATGGGTACACAGGAGAACTCCACAAATTCGAGTTCTCATGCAAAACTTGAATAGATAGCTGCATCCTCTAAACGAACTCTCAATACTATCGTATGAATGCAAATGAAATTCTTTTTAAGGACACTACATAGCAGACCTCTATATGTTGGATGTTTAATCCTCTGTCAATGTTGTTATGAAGGATAGTGAGGAAGTGAGAAGGGTGACTACAACAATAATGTTGAGACTGACTTTCACAATAAAAAGGACAAGATGATCCAACACAAAAGAGCTTAGTAAATAGCAATAAAAAAAAGTAAAAACAGTCATTTCTGTCATTGAGACAATTTATTTACTACAACAAATAAACATCACTTTTTTAACTCTTAATTCATAGTCAACTTAATCTATACCCGCATATTAATCATGACTAAATAGCCCTTTATTTGTAAGTCTTAGAGGCCATCACATCTCATAACAATGACATTTGACTTGGCTACAATTCTACAACTGAAGCAATTCATAGGTAAATATTAGCATCACTGATAAATACTACTAACTAGTTATTTTCATACACATTCGAAATTACTGTTTTGTTTTCTTTGTAAAAACAGATTGTATACATTTTCAAAGTTCATGGCCAGGGAATCTAGCATTAGCAGGATCAACCATGTCCAGGAAGAGATATGCCATACCTCCAATTCCTTCAAACAACGAGTACCGATTATCACCTCCATGCATTTCCCCTTCCGATATAAGCTTCCCTGCTCTATCCAGTAAAAAGCAAGCAAACGCCTTTGCCCGATTCAAGAACTCAACATTCCCAGTTAACCGATAAAGTGAGAGAAACACATACGCATTCCCACTGATCCCATGGCAAAGACCAACTTTTTTCAGCAACCCACGATTCCACACAACTTCCGCAGCATCAATAGCCGCTTCAAGAAACTCCTTATCTCCAAATATCTAAACAATTATAACCCACACCATTCAGAACGAACACAAATAAGAACATTAATGTGGGTTTAGTTTTGGTGAACACCAACCAAGAACATTAATTTGGGTAGCCATAAGTTAGCTGATTGAACACTACTTCAACTCATGTAGCTTATTATGCTAGTTTATCAGCTAGTTTGCCAAACATAGCCTTAGCATAGTTACGATACATGGGAATGCGTGATATTTTTACCTCAGCCGCTTTGACAAAGGTGAGGGCCGTTCCAGGTACTCCATGACACCACTGTACAAGATGGTCGCTCGTATTTTCTTCTTCAGAAGAGGGATAGTTGCCACTAGGGAACCTGTTTTTAATCATGTACTTGAGGGTGTTCTTGATATCCTCAACTACATCCGGTGGCAGGTCGAAATGCATCAAAACATACATAATCCCAGATAAACCATGGGCAGCACCCCAGAATCTGTGACCAAAGCACATGAACATCAACGGGCATCCTGATCTTGCACCTAACTTTCTTCCATTCTTTATGACAGCATTCACGAGTGGGCGCTGTTCAAAATTTAACATGGTTCTCAAATCATACGTAAACGGTAACCCAGATGTGAAAATATGCAAATTTATAAAGAAAATTCGATGAGAAAACCTTACGGTGAAGGTGGAAGGAATAGCTCCATCCCCTAAATTCTTGTTCAAGAACAGACATGCCCATAAGAATCCAGTTTTCCCAAACAACAATCCATCCGGGAGATCTTTGCTGACTTTAATCTGTTCCCAAAAACAAACAAACCCCACGAAAATGAAATCATTGAAAATCATATTCATCCGTTGTGTTTGAGCAAATAAAGGCAAATGTTACTTACCGCTTTGAATTGGGTCAAATAGTATTCAACCATCTGCTGATCTTCTTGATGCTTTGCCACAACCGCACCAAGTGCACATACCCCTACCCGTCCACATATAAACGTTACAGCCCTATCACCCAACAAATCAGATTAGCAATTCAGATGTATTTTACTCCCTACATTCCAAGTTAGTTTATATATATAGGGTGAAGTTCAAATGAGAACTCATTTTTCATTGTGAACGTGAGAACAACTAAGAGAGCGCCACGTGGCATATGCAGTCTAAATAATCATGTATTATGCAGACTGCATAACATAGGTGATAGGACTCCGTATTATGCAAATAGCATAACACAGTATTCAGTGTTATTCAGTTTGAATAACATACATTATTCCCTTTGAATATCATGTGGACCACTAAAATTGCGTCATGTGACAATGTTCACTTTGAATATCATGCATTATTCAAAGTGAATAAAGCTGTGGTGCATTCATTCACTCTGAATAATGCATGATATTCAGATTGAATATTGCAACATGGTGCGATTTTAGTGGTTCTTATGTTCACAACCAAAATTGAGTTCACATTTGAACCTAGCCCTATATGTGTATATCATCTTTAATACAATTCAAGAAAATGTCATCTTTTTCAAGAAAACACATTCTAAGTATCTATTTTTAATAAGCAACTACCAACATGTTATTTACGTATCAAAATCATAACTTTCTTTCGATAGATAGAATTGAAGTTTTGAGTGGACAAGTAAAGTAGGTTACCTGGATTGTAAAGAAGCAGAGTCACAAGCTTTGATGATCTGAGAAGAGAGGTGGAGATCATTGCTGTTGTGAGTCACCTGAAAGGATTTGAAGAGCAAGAAAGCAGTACCCAGAGCACCAGCATAAAGATTAAATTCACTTATTCTTGGATTTCTTTGATGAGTGAAACCCCATGTCTTTCCCATAACCTGTAAAGCATTTTCACAAACACATGGTGGGCACCCCAAAATCCCAAATTCAAAAAAGAAGTAGAAGAAGGGTAAGAGAAAGGATATTATATGTTTACAGTTTGTTTGAGATCTAAGGCGGCTGTTTTGAGCCTGGCGGAGAGATTAGGATAAGGCAGAGAAACAAGTTTGTAAAGAGAATCTTGTTGAAGACCTGTTGATGTTTCCTTTATCAAGTCTCCCATGAAATTCTCAAAGTAGCGGCCTGCCATTTCTTCTTTCCTATGACCAATTCCATTGTTATGCAGCCAGTAGAGGGGATAAAAATGGTGGAAGAAGAAGGAATGGATGATCGATCTCTGTGTTGATAGATGCTTAGACTAGGTAGGTAGGGGGGGGGGAGGGTGTGCCATGCCACGAATTTCATATTTCAGCCGTTATAATTAATTTTGGAATAAACCAGAAAACTACTGTAACAACAAGAACATAGCGGAATAGGCGGGTTTTAGTTTTAGGCTAGCTATGTTTGGGAATAAGCTAGCCTATATGGCTAGCCTAGGCTATCGGTAACGTAACGCAATCCTCTAAGCTCCCAAGCTCACCCTGTCATTTCAATTTCATGTCAACGTTACATCAGCTAACCTTCTTTATTTAGTACTACAACATACCAAACCAAATACTCAATAAATATATTATTTTAAATAATGTTGCTCAAAAAAAATATTTTTTAAATAAAAAAGAAAAGAGAGAGAAGAGTGTAGAGAGAGAAAGAGGGAGCATGGAGCTAATGTTTCATCGGTGTGGGGAAGCCGCAAGGGAAGCCCAGCCCCCAGCCCGCCCGGAGCCCGCCGCCTTAGTACCGCAACTCGCAACAGCTTGTTCAAGCCCCCAAGGGCAGTGTGCATAGCCTTATAACTCATAAAGTAGCTGGTGATTGATAAAATAGCTGGTGACTGATAAGGTAGCTGATGAATAAGTTCCATTTAGCAAAAACTAGCTGATAAATTGTAAAATGACAAAAAAAAACATGTTTAAACATAGGTAGTATAAAACTTAGTAGGGGTACATTTGGAATAAAAAATAATAAGTCTCATAAGTCATCAAAACGTTAGTGAGAATAGCTTTTCAAAAAGCTAGCTTATGATCCATCCAAATTAAGGGCGAATTTACAGGTCCTGGGACCTACCTTTTTTTTTATTATTAAAAGTTACATAAAAAAATTTGGGACCTTATAAAATTTAAAGAAAGTATCTTAAAATTTTGTTTAGCAACTTAAGGAAAATAAAAACCATGTTTGTGTGTTGGATAACACACCATATTTTATATAGAAGGTTGCAGGTTGAAATTTGTCTACACTCATTATTAAATTTTTTTTTGTTTAAGACCCAACAATTTTAAGTGTGATTCAAATATCACACAAAAAACCACATCAAACATAAAAGACTACCATATAGCTGACACTTTTATTTTTTATTTTTAATTTTAATGCCCTGACCCGACAAAAATATATTTGACACTTATTTTTTTCAGCTAAACTTAATTAAGAAACCACGTGGTTTTCTGTTCTATAGGCCTGTAAACGAACCGAACGTTTGTTTACAATGGCAGGAATGTTTTCTATTTTCACGGTGCTTTCGGCCTTCTCGGTCGCGTTTGTTTACAAGCTAGTTCCAGAGACGAAAGGGAAGTCGTTGGAGCAGATCGAGTTGTTTCAAAAGGATCGGAACTGGCACGAAGAGGAGGAAGCCGAGCTATCCGATACTCAATACTTGGTTAAGCAGAAAAACAGAGCCATTTAGAGTTATGAAACCTTTGGTTGCGAAATTTAGAAAGTTTTTATGTGGTAAGGATTTTATAGTAGGGTTAATTACATGGGTATGTATCGAACTTGTCACGTTTTATCATTGTATGTACTCAACTTATAAACATACCATTGTATGTATCGAACTTTCTAAAATTGCCATTGTATGTATCCAACTTTATCAAAACCTCAAGTTCGATACACTTTCGTGACAAGTAAAATACATTCAATGATAGGTTTTGATAAAGTTGGATACATACAATGGCAATTTTAGAAAGTTCGATACATACAATGGTAAGCTTATAATTGAGTACATACATTGATAAAACGCGACAAGTTCAATACATACTCATGTAGTTAACCCTTTATAGTATAATCTACTAGTAAGCATAGAAAGTTGTAAATTGTTGGTCATATACTTTTTGCCCTGGAAAAGGCGTAATGATTTATTGGTGTTTGTATTGTTGTCATAATACATAAATACCTTGGAGAGAAAGTACTTCCAAATATGCACGGATGGATATCTTGTTATCTTTAAGAATTTTCCAATGCTATCATTGTAAATGTTTACCGCTTCCGTTGTCGATGATTTGTGTTACCGACCTTTAACTTACCTTGGTAAATGTTCACCGTTTTCGTTGTTGGTGATTAGTGTCACCAGCATTTAGGTGTAATTGGAATTAACAAGAGTATCAATGGGTTTCAAACCGTGATCTAATGCAAGTTAGGCGGTGTAAACTACACACTTTTATATACGGCGAGTTTGATCTCGGACACAACGAAACGGTGGGGTCAAGGAGGTCGTGCCCCTAACAGTGGTAAAACATGATCAGAATTTTGATTGGCAATGCAATGGGAAAACGTGATCCTTACGAAAAAAATACTTCAATCCAGGTCAGTTTTGGGCTTCGATCAAATGGTGGGTTTTCAGAAATTGGGTTCTGAAAAACTTGGACCAAAGATAGATTCCATCTCTGGAAGATCATAGACTCTATCTCTGGTTGGTCATGCCCTACCTTGGGTCGGGACTATCTCTGCTTGTACTTCTGAGATGTCTAAGTCAATTCTCTAATCATCTAAGAGCCCCTCTGGACATGTAGTTGTAACCAACATGTGATTTTATTCAAATACGATTACAACCGTTTGGAACTACTAGTAACTTGCCAAAACTGGCTTTTCAGTTTTCTCCTCTATTTTCGAATGAGACTGGTATATACACACACACACACACAAGATGTTGACACTGACTTTCACAATATAAAGGACAAGATGATCCAACACAAAAAAGCTTAATAAAATAGCAATAAAAAGGTCATTTTTGTCATTCAGACAATTTACTCGGTACAACAAATAAACATCACTTTTTAACTCTTAATTCATAGTCAACTTAATCTATACATGCATATTAATCATACAAGACTAAATAGACCTTTATTTGTAAGTCTTTGAGGCCATCACATCTCATAACAATGAAATTTGACTGGGCTACAAGTCTACAAACTGAAGCAATTCATGGGTAAAAATTAGCATCACTTGTAAATACTACTACTAGTTATTTTCATACACATTAGAAATTACTGTTTTGTTATCTTTGTAAAAACAGATTGTATACATTTTCAAAGTTCATGGCCAGGGAATCTAGCATTAGCAGGATCAACCATGTCCAGGAAGAGATGTGCCATACCTCCAATTCCTTCAAACAACGAGTACCTATTATCACCTCCATGCATTTCCCCTTCCGATATAAGCTTCCCTGCTCTATCCAGTAAAAAGCAAGCAAACGCCTTTGCCCGATTCAAGAACTCAACGTTCCCAGTTAACCGATAAAGTGAGAGGAACACATACGCATTCCCACTGATCCCATGGCAAAGACCAACTTTTTTCAGCAACCCACGATTCCACACAACCTCCGCAGCATCAATAGCCGCTTCAAGAAACTCCTTATCTCCAAATATCTAAACAATTATAACTCACACCATTCAGAACGAACACAAACAAGAACATTAATGTAGGTTTAGTTTTGATGAACGATTAACGAAAAACCCCATCTGGTTAGCAATAAGTTAGCTGATTGAAACACTACTTCAACTTCATGTAGCTTATCAGCTAGTTTTTAACAAATATGACTAGTTTATCAGCCAACAGTTAACTTATCAGCTAGTTATGATACATGTGAATGTGTTATTTTTTTTTTACCTCAGCTGCTTTGACAAGGGTGAGGGCCATTCCAGGTGCTCCGTGACACCAATGTACAAGAAGGTCGCTCGTATTTTCTTCAGTGGAAGAGGGATAGTTGCCACTAGGGAACCTGTTTTTAATCATGTACTTGAGGGTGTTCTTGATATCCTCGACTACATCTGGCGGCAGGTCGAAATGCATCAAAACGTACATAATCCCAGATAAACCATGGGCAGCACCCCAGAATCTCTGACCAAACCACATGAACATCAACGGGCATCCTGATCTTGCACCCAAATTTCTTCCATTTTTTATGACCGCATTCAAGAGTGGTCGCTGTTCAAAATTTAATATGGATCTCAAATCATACGAAAACCCAGATGTGAAAATATGCAAATTTATGAAGAAAATTCGATGAGAAAACCTTACGGTGAAGGTGGAAGGAATAGCTCCATCCCCTAAGTTCTTGTTCAAGAACAGACATGCCCATAAGAATCCAGTTTTCCCAAACAACAATTCATCCGGGCGATCTTCGCTTACTTTAATCTGTTCCCAAAATCAAACAAACCCCACGAAAATGAAATCGTCGAAAATCATATTCCTCCATTGTGTTTGAGCAAATAAAGGCAAATGTTACTTACCCCTTTGAATTGGGCCAAATAGTATTCAACCATCTGCTGATCTGATTGATGCTTTGCCACAACAGCACCAAGTGCACAAACCCCTACTCGTCCACATATAAACGTTACAGCCCTATCACGCAACAAATCATATTAGCAATTCAGATGTATTTTACTCCCTACATTCCAAGTTAGTTTATATATATATGATCTTTAATACACTTCAAGAAAAATGTCATCTTTTTCAAGAAAACACATTCTAATAAGTATCTATTGTTAGTAGGCAACTACCAACATGTTATTTATGCATCAAAATTATAACTTCCTTTGCATAGATAGAATTGAAGTTTTGAGTGGATAAGTAAAGTAGGTTACCTGGCTTGTAAAGAAGCAGAGTCACAGGCTTTGATGATCTGAGAAGAGAGGTGGAGATCATTGCTGTTGTGAGTGACCTGAAAAGATTTGAAGAGCAAGAAAGCAGTACCCAGAGCACCAGTGTAAAGAGTAAAGTCATTTATTCTTGGATTTCTTTGATGAGTGAAACCCCATGTCTTGCCCACAACCTGTAATAGTAAAGCATTTTCACAAACACATGGTGGGCATTGACGCCAAATTCAAAAAACAAGTAGAAGAAGGATATTATATGTTTACAGTTTGTTTGAGATCTAAGGCGGCTGTTTGGAATCTGGTGGAGAGATTAGGATAAGGCATAGAAAGGAGTTTGAAGAGAGAATCTTCCAAGATTCTTTCATGTTTAGCTGTTGATGTTTCCTTTATCAAGTCTCGCATGAAATTATCAAAGTAGCGGCTTGTCATTTCTTCTTTCCAATTCCGTCGATGCTCTTCTGATTATGAGACCAATTCCTTTGTTATGCATAAAAATGGTGGAAATTGAAGGATGATGATCTGTGTAGATAGATGCTTAGGCTAGGTAGGGGCCGGGGGCGTGCCATGCCTGCCACAAATTTCATATTTCAGCCGTTATAATTAATTTTGGAGTAAATTGGGATTTGGGAGTTCGCATTTTGTACATTCCACTATACAATTTCATGGAAAAGCTAGGAATTTGGTTGGAATGAAATTCTAACTTCTTTTTGGACAAAATTGTCCATTATCTTAATATGTATCGTCACCTCTGGCCACCGTTGCCACCGGCCACCACTGCCACCACTAGTGATGGCCAAACGAAACCGAACCGATGGGCTAGCCCGAACCCGGTCCGTTGACCAACCCGACCCGGCCCGAACCCCGGTCAAACCCGGGTCTCAGCCCGCGGACCGGAAACCGGTCCGGAAACCCGGGCCGAACCCGGCGAACCCGGGTTGAACCCGAAACCCGGGCCGGAAACCGGTCCGAATCCGGCCGGAACCCGGGCCGGAAACCGGTCTGAGCCCGGCCGGAACCCGGGCCCGACTCAACCCGGGTTTGACCAAACCCGGGTTTGACTTTTACTGTAGCAAACCGGGTTGGTCAACGGCCCGGCCCGGCCCGGCCCGAACCCGGTTTTTGGCCATCACTAGCCACCACCAGCCAGAAATGGAAAAAAACATAAAACGGTATTTTGGCCATTTACCAAATTTTTATTTCAATTTCAAAGCTACATTCTATGAACAAAACAAAGACATTCTAATTCTTTTAATAGATTTTATTCCAATTATGTCAACCAAACAGGTGGTCAAACCTAACAACATTCCAATGCAATTCCTTCAAAATCAAATTCCTTTGACAGATTCCGTTCCATCCAAAAACATTTTGCAAACCTAACGCCACCTAAGACATTGTTTGGTAAAAATAAGTTGGTTTATAAGTTAGGTACATGTTTGGATGAACCATAAACTGACTTATAAGCTTGTTTTTTGAAAAGCTATTCTCACTAGCGTTTACTCCAAATATATCTCTGTTAAGTTTTACACTACCAATTATTAAACGTGTCTTTTTTTTCATTTTATAGTCGTAAGATACCTTATCAGTTAGTTTTTGCCAAATACGTCTTACTCATCAACTAGCTTATCAGTCATTAGCTACCTTATTAGTCATAAATTAGCTTATTAGTTAGTTTGTCAAACGTAGCCTAAGATATATGTTTCATATTTGACAAGACCTTAATGGAGAATAAACAAGAACGGAGTAGAGCAACCAAAGGAGTGTTAGCTTAGTGGTAAGGCTTGGGCACTACATAGTGTGAACCCAAGTTCGAGCCCTGGGGGACGCATTCTAGAGGTACGGGGGCTTCGACCCCGGGCTGCATGCTTTAGCAGTCGGGGTTCGGCCCAAAATTGCCGAGGATTAGTCTGGGCCCAATGTGGTCTGGGATACCTCTTCCAAAAAAAAGAACGGACTAGAGCAACAAGAAAATAGTGGATCAGGCGAGTTTCAGCTTCGTACAATCAAATAAGCTGGAATAAGTAGAAAGAACTTATGTTCAATTAATATAATCTTAAAATAAAACATATTTCTCTTCTAAAATATCGAATATATCTTTTTATTCTATGCGTCAATTTATATATTTTGATTAATTATTTAATTTATTAAATGTTAAAAATGAAAAATATAAAAGACATTATTTAAACCTTTTATTTTGATTTCATTTTAATTATTTTGATAAAAAAATTATAATTTTGTATTTTATATTTTTACAAAAAAATATTTTATAATAAGTTAATCAATTACATACATAGAGTCCCCTTATTTTGCAAACTGTGTAATTTGTGCAAACTTTGCAAACTAATATAAACCATTGATTAGATAGATTAACAGACAAGATTAATTGTTGATAATTAGGGGGTTACAACTAACCATTTGAAATTCAAATTCAAATTAATACCCTTACAAAAATAAACTAAACCTATTGCAAAAATGGATTCTGATTGGTGGAATCTTGGTTTGCAAAGTTTGCACAAATTACACGGTTTGCAAAATAAGGAGACTCTACATAATTAATCAAATTATATAAACAACTCAATAGTAAATTGATCATTTTATTTGTTTTATCTTGTGTATATCTGTTTTATCAAACATTCAATAACTATTCGGTTTTGTCTATTTTATTATATGTTGTTTTATGAATTTTATTTTGATACCAAGTTATGAACTTTGCTTTTTGTAACCCATTTCAGCCAAAATTTTCGTTTATTCCAAATTTGTGTATGGCGTTTGCGAACTCTTTTATTTTTGTCCTTAATACCATTTTTTGTAAAATAAGTTTCAAGAATACAATGTTAATTTAGTTTTAAGAAATAAGTAAAATGATTAAAATACATATAACTAAAAGTAACCAAAAAAAAAAAAGAATACAGTGATCACTACTAGACAGACAAAACCAAAAGATATATTTCGAGTGTAAAAAACAAATTTAGAATAAATAAAGTTCAAAGAAAATTCTATTAGATAAATAAAATTTGGTGATGAAAACCATAATTTACTTTTGATTTTACATTGTTAGGCAAGTTTATTCTTTAATATCATAAACATAACTGGATTATATGTTACGTTTTACATCAATACTTTATATGTCCATTTTTTCTAGATGTTGCGTTTGAAATTATTTTCTATGATAAGCATTTAATTAAATAATTTATAATTAATCGTTTGTTAAAAATATTAATTATTATTTTTTATTTCAAGAATGCATGGAAATTGGTGGAACTAGAATCCATCAATGGAATTTGACCACGTATTTGGGTCGATGGAATTGAAATAAAATCTCTTTAAAAGTTCGAAATCTCCATCTTTGTTTGGAGGGAGGGTGGGTATGCAGCTGTGATGACACCCCCACCATGTCGACCCTGCTTCACCCCACTGACTACCATGGCACTACTTTCGTCATCATAGTCCCCCCCCCCCCCCCCCCCAATACAACAAGGCGACTAATGTTGTCATCACAGCCACCACCCCCACCCCCATCTCAACCATCCATGCCCCCGACCACCATGCCACTACTTTCGTCGTCACAACTACCACTCGCCCCCTCCCCCTCCCTCACACCCCATCTCGCCTCGAGTCTCCGCAACTGTCACTTGTCACGACAATAGTGCCTTGGTGGTCGGTGGGGTAGTTAGGTTGTGGTGGTCAAGAGCGAAGGCATGTGTGAGCAAACAAAGTTGGAGGTAGGGTAGTAGCTCTGATAATGGCAATAGTGCCATGATGGTCGGTGGGGCGGGGTAGGGCATGAACAGGGTTGGGGGTGGTAGCTATGACAATGACAGTTACACCGCCATACGGCCATAGTAGTCAGTAAGGTGGGAGTGGATGAATTCCTTCCTTTGTGGAATTCATTGGAATCGGATGGACTCCCATCATTTTCATTATGTGAACCGAACATGAGATTTGGAATTTGATTAAAGAAATTGACCATTCTAATGCCTACAAAATAACCAAGCACCCCTCGGTGTTCTGAGCCATCTTGTGGACAAACAATAGATACGATAGAACACTTGAAAAACAAAATGATATCAAAACAAAGAAAGTTGAAACATAAACTACTAATTACACTTTGAGACTTGAAAATTTGAGAGCACTTGTTATAGCAATTTGTCTATAAGAAAACCACAAACCTATTTATACATTTCAGATAATTGCAAAATGGAAAATAAGAAGGATGACATTATTAATCACATGTTCTTTGTTCCAGCAGGTTACAAATAAGATCTCAACCTCCTTGGAAACCTCATCAAAGATAAGAAATGTGTGCAGTGTATTATATATACATAAAAGAAAGAATAGGAAAACTGTAAGTAACAAAACAAAGAAAAGAAATCGTCAATAAAGGCAAAGAAGACAAAAAAGAAATTCGAAAAAGGAAATGTAATTCGACAACTGGTTTTCAAACCACATTGCCATTCGTTGTACCATATCAGTACAAGGCCACAAGTTGTCGTGATACAACTACTACCATCATGATGGTGGCCAGTCGATAAATGCAAAAATGTTCTCATATCCTACATCTGAGAAATACATGGCGTGTGTGGTTGGTTATTAAGAAGAAATACATAGTTACATACAAATTGATCATATGCTACTTTATTTTGAACATTATATATGTACAATGAAAGATAACAAAGGCTTACATGTGTATCTGTAAACAGATATCTCAAGATCTTCACCTGCAGCCACCGGTTACCGAATTTGATCAGTTTCCTATGCACCAAAGGAACTCTAGTTAAATCACTATCAGAAATGACTGTTTGGCAAGTGTGTTTTGAATGGACGGTCTAAATGACATAAAATTACCATTTTAACCATCTGTATTTATAATTTTGGTGACGAATGAAATATTAACCTTTACCTGCATTTGATGTATGTTGTGTTTATTTAGCCTTGTTTTCATACGTAACCTAGATTTTTAGAACCCGCCCTTATCTCATTCTTCAGAGCTGCCACGTAATGCTGCTATGTAACGGCCTCATATTGACATGCTTCTCTGAAATACAAAATGCAATCAAAATGAAAACTCGAAAACAGAAAATACCCACAAGTTATAAGACGCAATTAAAGATTTTACGTGTGTTGATGTTTATTGAAAATCGAAATTTGGTAAAGCTACCTAACTGTTCCAAGCATCGATCTTGGATCCAAAGAGAAAAGAGGACTGATTTGAATAATAATTCTTCAACAATGGAACCCCTTCTGGAGTATACTCATCATCGTTATCGTAGCTTATTTGGTTTGGCCCAAGAAGTAAGAGAATAACAGCCAAAACCATTGACAGCCCCTGGCATTCAAGTTGGAAAATTAAGTCAATTGAAGGATATATAATTAACAATAATTTTAAATATTTTTAAGTAAATAAAAGATTTACCTGAACAGAAAGAATAGACAAGCCAACCCATTTGCACATGTCAATATTCTCTTTTATAAAATCCCTCAACTTGTGTAAATTTCCACTTGGGTCTTGCGGGAAGTCCTGATATGACCAAAACCGATCATTTGAAAATGGAAGCCAAGCCAGTACAAGATTATAAACAGCAAACGGACATAACTTAATGGGAAAATCATGATTATGATGTACCTCTTCCCACTTGGGATTTAAGAGTACGTCCATTGTGACTGCACCTTCCAGCATTAGGACCATAACAACAAACACGAGATACTACATCCATGAAAGGATAACAAGGAATTTTAACCATCTAGATAATCATATTTACTGCTTTCCATCTACCTGTCAACGAGTAAAAGAGATTTTCCATTGCCACTTCGATTGGAATCTACTAGTCTTTTTTGGATAAGTTAATCAAAGTAGATGTATAGTACCAACATTGTATTTAATTCTCATATGCTTAAATAAATCTAGATATAGTTATAACCATTTATGTTCCCACAGCTTAGGTGATTAAGCACTATGTTAGCTTTGCTTAATGCTCTTTAGAATACATACATGTAAACTAAGAAAACAATATACAAGGGGATTAAGCCAAGCATAGAAATAGTCAATTTGAGAGGATACACAATAAAGGCAGCAACCATTTGCTGTCTCTGCAGCAATATGACCCCAACATGTTATTGCACACAGAATTGCACCAAGTCCAAGGATAGTATACATGAACCTGCATTGTTCAAAACATTAACCATAAGCAAATTATATATATATATATATATATATAGGGGTCAAGTTCACAATGAATTTTTTTTTCATTGTGCACGTGAGGACAGCTGAGAGCGCGTCACGTGGCATATTCACTCTGAATAATCATGGATTGTTCAGAGTGAATAACGCAACATTCAGTGTTATTCAGAGTAAATAATACAACATTATTCACTCTGAATAACACTTAATGTTGTGTCATTCACTCTAAACAATCCATGATTATTCAAAGAGAATATGCCACGTGGCGTGATCTCAGCAGTCGTCACGTTTGCAATCAAATTTGAGTTTGCATTTGAACTTTTGTCTATATATATTTATATGTGTATGTATGTATGTATGTATGTATAGCTTACACCAAAAAGATTACAACCCACAAATACAAATTTGCAAAAAAAAAAAAAATGTTCCATCTTTTATACCACTTGATCCAAAATGGTAACTTCTTAGCAATTTCAAATCCAATATTTCTAAATAAACACTAGTTTCTTTAGGTTACAAGATCCATATCCATCCATGAATCCCAATAGATGACATGAATTCTTAAAACCATAATATATATAAAGGGGTGAAATCATTAATAAGCAATCAACAAAAACCATCTCATTCTAAAACTATACTTCATTAAATACCACTCTAAATATGTGGAAAAACATAATAATAATACCAAGGAGCAGGGTGATAGGAGTCGTTTAGTTGGCGATTCCAAATCCTAATCATCCAAAAAGCATACAAAATGGTCGCTAACCCACACATTCCAATCAAAGAATTAACCATTTTCAGCAACGATTGCATGCAAATCCTCATCAATGTCGTCATATTTTATGATGAATCGAATCACTCTTCCCCCAATTAAGAAAATACGGTTGTCAATTTATCAAGCAGAAAACCAAAATCCCAAACCCTAAGTTCAGAATTAGGGTTAGGATTCAGGCCAAGAATTGTGGAGGGAGAAGGAAGGGGGTGTGGATCTCTCTGATAATCACCCACCTACGTGAAATTCAGAGCTCCATTTTGTCAGCTGTTGGATGCATATGGTGTTAAAACTAACGTACACTAAAGGGTCCGCAGTTCGATCCTTGGCAGCATCGTACCAAATTTGTTCATTTTATTTTTTCTTGGGCCATCCTCTATGGGTACCGGTATGGAACCGATACCGATCGGCAAGGCATGGGAACACCATAGAGGATGGTCGGTAGGCAAGGAATTGGCACTCCACTGCCGATTTCAATGACAAACCTTCTCTCTTCCTTTTTATTTTTTATATTTGTTTAATTAATTATTTAGATTGGTATGGAATTGGTACCATAGATGATGAATTGGTAAAGAATTGGTAAGGTATTGATAAGCTGACATGGCGCTGAGGTGGCAGCTGCTACGAATTGGTACCATTGGCACCATTGTGGATGGCCTTATAGAAATTTCGGGTTTAGGCCATCCACTATGGTGCCAATGGTACCAATTGGTACCAGCTGTAACCTCAGCGCCACGTCAGTTTTCCAATACCTTACCAATTCTCTACCAATTCATCCACATTCATACCAATTCCATATATACCAATCTAAATAATTAATTAAAAAATAAAAAAAGATAAAAAGGAAGAGAGAGATAGACACAAAGGAGAGAGAGAGAGAGAGAGAGAGAAGTGGTGAGAATCGGCACGCCCCCACCGTACCGGCTACCATGCCGGATACCCTCGGCGGTGTTGCCGGGGTACCGGTTCGGTACTGGCTTCAAAAAGCCTCCATATCGGATAGCCTTATAAGTAAGGATGGTGATTTGTCCTGATCCAATGGAGAACTCGGTTCATCTGTAACAATCAGGGTCGGGGATTTTTCGGGAAAAAGGGTCTCGAGGCCCGGAAAACCCAGTGTAGTCAAAGCAGGGCCGGGTGAAGGGTCCCACGACTAGCCCATATATATATATATATATATATATCATATATCATATATTTTATAATTATTATTAATAATATATTGTGTATTTCATTAGCATAGGTCAATTTCCAATTCCATCTCACAGCCGACTATTGAATTTGAATCTGTTCTTCTCTCCCTGTGCATTCTCCAATGTATGTACAGATTTTTGAGTACGTTGTAATTAACTAAATATAGAGAAAAGTTCAAATGTGAACCACTTTTTGGTTGTGAACGTGAGGACAACCGAGAGCTCGACACGTGGCGGCTTTGAGTGTGGTCCCCCTCTTTAATTCAATGCCCTCCCATGAATCGCGCCTAGTCATCCGTCGTGGACTTGACGTGGCGCCTAGTCATCCGCCACGTGTCACACTCTCGGTTGTCCTCACGTTCACAACCAAAAAGTGGTTCACATTTGAACCCATCCCAAACTATATATAATTAAATATGTGCTACTCATCATTCAACTCTTGGAATTTGGAAACTCTTTTTTTAATAACTCTTTGGTAAAATTACTTGGAATCTAGAAACAATACAAATTATTATATTAAAAATATTAGAGATATCAACATCCATAGGATATTACGTGGGTTTTTTTTTCCTCTCTTGAGGTTTTCCCGTGTCAACAAAAATCATTGTGTTATCAACAAGTAAATTTCCCTTGGGCAATTTTTGACATCAAGAAGTATCTTGATAAGAGCCCTACACGCTTACTCCTCCTTACATTCTTCAGCATTTCATAAAATGTGAAATGAGGTACAATGCCTAACATCTTATCATAAAATATGTTGTACTTATATAATCTTGTTACATAACATAGCTAGCATGCAAGTAATCGATAATGCAAAAGTCATATACTAATAACTTATCATGACATGTATCATAGAAAACCATATATTTATCTCAGATTGATAAAAGTCACATGAAACGTACCAAAATGTGTAGACTCTTCAACTATGCTTATTATCCTACTATACAAATTGATAACATGTCTAGATATCTCTCAAATTTATTTCAAATTCTAGGTCGGTCAAATGGTTTTGGCTAAATTTTGCGTCCACCCTTTCATGATTACACACTAATATGAGTATATAGGTACACCATTGTACATTTTGATACTCAAACACAATTGTTTCATTTACACTGCATACAACGAGTTTCAGAAACAACTCAATAATCATGCAGATGTAACATGCATCACTAGAGGGACATTAACGTGCAAAAAAAATTCAACATCTTACCTTGATTAGTTTTTGTAACTTGACCATGTAATATAGTCATACATACTGTAACACCTCGATTACGAAACCCCAAGTTACCAATTTTATAGTCTCCAATTAAAATACTTTAATTAACCTCAAAACACGGGATATTATTTTTCTATAAAACTTCAAAATATCCGTTTTATTTTAGTGGTATTTACCAACCAAAACACGATTCCAAACCACACATAATGGACTTTTACTTACAAACCGAGTTAAGTAGCAAAATAAACGGGACATACATATAACCCGCAACCAAACTAACTACAAACTATTACATCTATAGGTAACAGAAATAAACTACTACATATCTATACCAAAAGTCGTTCGTAGTCTTCAAAGTCCACTGTCAATCTTCCAAATCAAACTGCGGTTTCTTTCCCCTTATCAGCTTTCTTTCCTGAGAGGGGTTAACACTTAAAAGGTAAGTGAACGCTTAGTGAGTTAGATAGTTAAGTATTACATATCAATAATGCATATATATACATATACGGTAGACACTTATTAGCAAAAGAGTTTAAAACATATACCGAATGCAAATCAGGTCATACAAGTAACCGAGTGAACAAATACGTACCGGGTGCTAAGTTCATAGAATTTCATAGTCAAATCATTATAACATATCATACCAATAACACACGATACAACAAGAAAACATAATCAATAACCAAATGTATTCAACAACGATGCGTATAAATAACGAAATCATCGAATCGATGAACATAATGAGAACAGTGCATCACCCCGTCCTTTCCCTCCCGGGCTCATGCCAAAGTTCCAGTAAGAATATCACATCATAGGAAGCCTTGCACTGCCCGCCTTCCTCTACCGGGTATGTGTCAAGGTTCCCTACTCATTGCTCTTCCTCCTATCCGAGCAATGAGTATCCACAACCGCAGAAAGCCTCACCCGTCCGACCCCGGGATCTTGACTTTGCCATCAACTTCTGGCATACCACACGCAGTAGTACCCATACTATGGCGTATAATCCAAGAAAGAAAATCGCAAATCCGGATCCGGAAACCAAACCGATGTTTCGAGATTATGATACGGAACAAACTCAAGGAATAAAATCAAAGTCAAAGAAAGACGATGTAAATCAATTCAAGACTAGAAACATTCACATACAAATATATATATATATATATATACAAAACAATATGTAACAATTAACTATTTAACTCACCGACTTAACCGTACAATACCAAAAAAGCTCCGAAATAAGTTCACAAGGCAAGTCCAATGTGCCACATATAGAATGCCTCCATAGCATCAAATATGTCTTAGTTACCCCCTGGAGTGTAGGTACAAAGTCTCGTAAGCAACCAAGGAAAGAAACACAAGTTATACACAAATCCTATTTAAGCACTTTACATTATTTCCATAAGAGCTGCTACTTGCAGGTCTGTTTTGCCCTTTTTAAAACTCATATTCAGGTCTTGGTCATCAAATAAGAAACAAACTAGACTCAATTATCTAATCATAGCACTTGGCCTCACCTCATTTGAAGATTTCTACAATTTTCTACAATGTTTACAAAACAGCAGCACTAAGCTGTCAGAAATCAGCTTTACAACCCCGAAAAGATGACCATATTTACCCTTTCTAAGTTTGGAATTAGATTTCAAGGTCTGAATACAAAACAAAGTAGATAAACCAAGCTTTCCAAAGCCACTGATATCATATTTTTCTGATTTTTCTACGATTTTCTACGATTTTTACAAAACAGAGCTGAAACTTCATTTTTATAACACAAAACCTTCAATTCCATCATTTCTTAACCAAACTTTGTCCTAAACTTACCAAACTCATAATTCTACTATGAAATCAACTACATTTCATGAGATCATTGACAATCCAAGCATTTTCTCAATAAAAATTATCAATTTTCCATAGTTGAACTAAGAATTCAAACCTTCAACCAATTTAAGCTCATATTTTGCTAACCTTTCAAGATTGAACAAGGTTTCTCTTAAATAACTTCATATCTAGCTTAGATTTCATGAAATAAACATGTTTAAGCCACATGCAATCCATAATCTAAACCCCTAATTTCATGAATCTTAAGCTAATCATGAAATAAACCAAGAACAAGTGTAAAGATGGATTATACCTTTGTTTGATGATCAAATCTTTCAAAAATCTTGAACTTCCACTTTGATTTGAGTTAGATTGAACCTAAGTGTGTGAAAATCGCACCTTCAGTGTGTGTGGAAGTGTTGGAGCTGAAAATGGCTAAAAATGGGTCTAAAATCCGTGTTTAATAAGTTAGAATCGAGTTGGGTCGGGTTGACCCGTTTTGGGTACCCATTTGACCACTAAACACTAAAATGGCATAACTTTTCGCTCGTAACTCCGTTTTCGATGAGGTTTTCGCCTACACGTTCATAAAGAAATAATCTACAACCTCCAATTAAAATATTCCAGAAAATATCTCCCAAAAAAATAAATCGGTTTTACGTCTCCGTAGCTTAGATGTTGAAATTTTGACCTGTTTTCTTAAATTTTCTCGTTTTAGCTCCATTTGACGAGAAATTTTTCTAAATTCTCTTATATACTCCCAAGAAGTATAACTCTAAGTTTTCAAACCTAAACTCCCACTAAATCATAAATTTTCATAATAAACACATAATGTCCTTTTAACATAATAATTAAACTTACTTAGCAGATAATTTAGGCATAATGGAGACGGGATGTTACAAATACCTCCTCCTTTTGAGGATTTCGTCCCCGAAATCAGTGTTGTGGAAACAAGGAAGGGTATTTCGCCTTCATCTCGTCTTTACGCTCCCACGTCGAATTTGGTCCCCGATGGTGTTTCCACTTGACCAATACTAATTCCACCTCCTTATTACGTAGGCTCACCTTTTTCTCGTTCATAATAGATTCAGGTTCCTCAATATATCTTAATTTTTCATCTACTTTGACTTCTGATAAGGGAACCGTTTCTTCATGTTTACCCAAACATTTACGTAAGTACCCGACATGAAACACATCGTGTATCCCGGTAAGTTCTTCCGGTAACTCTAACCGGTAAGCTTGTTTCCCGATACGCTCTAATACTTTGAACGTGCCAATAAATCGTGGATTTAATTTACCTTGTTTCCGGAATCGAAGCACGCCTCGCCAAGGAGAAACTTTTAACATTACCATATCACCTACCGAGAATTCGATTGCCCTTTTGCGACGATCCGCATAAGACTTTTGGCAATCTTGGGCCGCTTTCATTTTTTCGCGAATAATCTGAATCTTGTCATGAGTGATCTGAATGAGCTCGGGATCAGCTAAAATCTTTTCTCCCGTCTCTCGCCAACACAAGGGTGTACGACACTTTCGCCCGTATAAAGCCTCATAAGGAGCCATTCCAATCGTCAAATGGTAGCTATTGTTGTAAGAAATCTCAACTAAAGGTAGGTGAGTAAACTCCCACCAAAGTCTAAGACACATGCACGTAGCATATCCTCGAGGGTCTAAATACTTCGTTCCGATTGACCATCCGTCCGAGGATGATAGGCCGTACTAAATGCATGGTGTGTCTCCAACTCTCGTTGAAATGCACTCCAGAATTTGGAAGTGAATCGGGAGTCGCGATCAGAGATAATCTTTACTGGTACACCATGTCGCGAGATAACTTCGTTGACGTATAACTGTGCTCATTGATCCATAGAATAAGACTCTCGGACGGGTAAGAACAGTGCAGATTTGGTCAGCCGATCAACTATAACCCAAATACTATCGGTACCCCTAGAGGTTGCAAACTACCATACGGTTTCTGGTGTTCGGCTTTTACTTGTAAGCATATGGTACACTTCTCGTCATATCGTCCAATATCAATCTTCATCCCAGGCCACCAATAATCTAAACATAGATCTTGGTACATTTTGGTACTCCCTGGGTGTATCGATAATCGCGACTTATGTGCTTCCGTTAAGACTACATCCCGCATACTGCCAAGTCTAGGGACCCAAATTCGCGTCTTAAAGACCTTTAAGCCACGCCCATCCTCAGAAAGAGAATCGACGTATCCCACCATTCGCTCTGCTTTGATGTTCTTAGGCTTTAAAGCCTCAATCTGCCACTTCCGAATGTCATCGAATAGATTAGATTTAACCAAATTGTGAGTGATAACATAGCATAGATGTCCAGCATACGTCTTCCTACTCAAAGCATCCGCCACTACATTGGCTTTACCTGGATGATATAGAATCTCACAGTCATAATCTTTGATGAGTTCCATAGCACGTTGTTGACTCATGTTGAGGGTCTGTTGATTAAATAGATACTTTAGGCTCTTGTGGTCAGTATAAAGTTGACACTTCGTACCATAGAGGTAATGTCGCCAAAGTTTCAAAGCAAAGACCACCGCTGCTAACTCAAGATCATGGGTTGGATACTTCTTCTTGTTGGTCCCAAAGAGGTGACCTTCAAGTAAGGATAGTGTTTGGGATTATAGAAGGGGGGGGGTTGAATATAATCACACAAGTTTTCACTTTTAAATTCTTGTTGTATAAACAAAATGAATTTACAGATTGTTGCGGAAATAGAAAAGACTACAAGTCTAAACTAAACAATCTAAGTTCTTTCACTATGCACTAGAGTGAGAAGATTAAGAAAAGAAAGAAGATAGAGGGAATAAAGAAAGAAAGGACTCGAGTAGAATTAGGATGAAGAAGTAGTGTGGAGAACATCTCTTCAAGTCCTATTTATACTCAATGCATTAAATGCATGTAGAACCACTTTTGTGTACGTGTCACAATGTAAGTGGTCCTTTGTACTATTTACTATAAACAAATACTCTTTGCATGGTGTGCAAAAGAGGAAGTGTGTAAACAGTTGCCTTGAGGTCTGATAAGTACGGAGGGAACAGTAAAGAGACTGTCCTTATGTACTTTTGTGTCAGTAAAGGCGGATAATCCTTTTGTGCATTAGACTAAGACATTACACTAATCCTTCAGGATCAGGATACTGATCAGTGACTAGAGTCCTGAAGCTGGTGCTGTTCAGGGTCACTTGTATCCTGATGAACCTTCAGGATGTCATACGATATTGAGCAGCCTGCTATCACTGAGTTCCGTCTTCAGATCACGAGCATGCTGTTCCTGTCATCAGTTAAGTCTTCGACGTTGCTGATGGTTCTTTGAGTATGATCTTGATGTCTTCAGGAGGTCTTCACTTCAGTGGATAGGATCAGTAGACTGCAGAACAGACTCGTTCGTCTCCTGATCCTGATCCTGATTACTACAAAAATAAGTTACAGCATAAGTAACATGGAATAACACTGAACAGACTCAGTGATAATTCCTCAAGCTATAACAGAAGTAAAACCTATTCACTAAGTAAAGATTCAGGATCATTATCATTTCATCAGGTCTTAGGAGAGCTGGATCAACAATCTCCCCCTAAATGATAATGATAAGACAACAGAGAAATTGTCTAAGTCTAGAAAGAAAAAAAAATTCTAAGTCTAGATAAAACAGAAGGAAATAGAACTCATAAAGGTACATGTCCCATTTACTGTTTTGAGGGATCTTTTTCAGTACTATGATGGAATAAAGTACAATGCACTGAATTGCATTTTCATTAATCTCAATCAGGTTACAAGAGTAAAGAAAATACAAGAGTACATAAGTGAAGTACTGAAAGCAAAATTTGCAAAAATATTCTAACTATCAGAGTCTCCGCTAAATTCTTCAGTCTTGACAACGATTGGAACAGGAGTATTGCTGAAGGCGAGTCTATGATCGAGTATAGCTCTGACAGTGCGAATAATCTCTTTATTATCTTGGTTTTTCTTGTCCTTTTGAGCAGTGAAGAGAACAGAAACCAAGTGTTCATATGGTGCTTTGTGTAGCTCGCTGAAACGTTGAAAGCGTAGTATCTTGGAGTTGTCGCTTACACAAATACCATGAACAGGTTCTCTGATGACTTGTCCTTCAGAGAGAGAAACTCCTGGAGGGAGTGAAAGATCAAGCATCGAGAGGTCCAGTGGCTTGACAACCATCCTGGGCATGCAAGGAGTTGGTCTCCTTGTTGAAGCACCGGTTGATCTTCGAACAGGTGGCTGAGGCAGTGCTGAAGATGGTTGGAGAAGGTCATCAGGAATTTCGGTTGTCCTTCTGATGCGTGCAATAAGTCCATTAATGACTTCTTCTACTTCAGCCCGATAGTTTCTGTTGGCTTTGGGAAGTAGGCTTCTGATTTCATTCCACTCTGATAAGTTGTATCTTTCCAACTTGTCAAGAGTGTGTTGCACGTCCTTTACTCCTGAGCGTTTGACGGTGATCCATGTTTTTGCTCTTTTGCCGCGAGTTCGGCTGAGATGGATTCCAGAGATAGCAGCACCATGTTTTCTGAGGTGAAGGCGGTCTCTGCTCCAGTCAAGCTCTGTGTTTATTTCTTCAGACTGAACTTCAGCGTTTCTGTTGAAGACCTTCAGCGCGGCCTTCTGTGCTAGAACAGGATCAGCACTTATTTCTGCATCTTCTTCAACAAAATCTGATGCAAGCCTTCGAGCGGCTTGAGCAGAGAGGAAGGCTTCCTTCTGCTTCTTATTATGCTCCTCCTGAGCATGTACAGCAGCGTTGTATTCCTCTTGTGATAGATAGTCGAACTCGGAGTCCCAAGAGGTACGAAGAGGAATTTTTACTCTTGTACTCTCGAGTCGCTCTATCACGGCGTCTAAACGCCCATCCCTGTTGACAATAGCAGAGTTGTCAGGGTAATTCTCATCTTCAGATCTAGGAGAGTTAGAGGGAGGAGATCTGGGAGAAGAGGCAGGGGTAGAGAAGTCATCAGAGATGAATTCATCATCTGATGAGAGGCAAATGGTTTCAGGAGGGGCTCGGGTTTCAGGGGTTCTAGAAGAGGATGCTTCAGAGTTAAAGCGGGTTGGTCTAGAAGGAATGGTTTCAGTGTTTAGAGGTGTTACTCTGAAAGTCATTCTGCTTAATTCGGCTCTTGTCTGTTCTGATGGACTATTCTCCATGAGGCGAATAATCTCACCAGTGACAGAACCAAAGTTCACATCCTGAAAGTCAGAGTTGTCTTGGTTTTCAGGTTCAGAGGTTTGTTTAGGAGAAGAATGGGGTGTTGGTTCAGGGGTAGGTTGTTTGGGTGGTTGGTAGACAACCATTTGTAGGTTGTTTATTGGAGAGTCTTCAGAGGAAGTATCAAGGGTGATGGTTTCAGGTGTAGGTTTAGATTTAAGGAGAGTAGAGATTGGTTGGTTATCAGAAGATGAGGGAGAGGATGGTAGTAGTAACGTACCAGGTGCACCGGGGTTCTCCCCCTGAGAGTGTGCATGCCCTGGAGTGGGCGTTGAGGTTGGAACCTTCTCGACGAAGAAATCGTCGTCTTCATCATCATCATCTTCATCATCATCCTCTTCCTCGTTCGTTCCCCCCTGTTCGTTGGTTCTCCAGTTGGTGGAGGGGGAATAAACGGAATGGTCTCTCGGCTGTCTCTCCCCCTCAACAGGTGCCTGTTGTAAGGCAGCTGTTGAAATACTCCGCTGGAGGAGAGAGGCCATATTGGCGTTCAGCTTCCTGTTTATGAAGGAAGATGAGAGGAGAGACTGGAGAAGTTCCCTGTCGGCCGCGGTGAACGATGGCGGCGGAGGAGGAGCAGTGGTCAGCGAGTTCACTGCAGTGGCAAGCTCGGCCACTTTCTCCTGGAGGGCTCGAAGGCCAGTCTCCTGTGCATCCAACCTCTGTACCACTATTTGTTGGAAGTTGGTGGTGGAGGTGGAGTTGTTGTCGACCGCTGTGGAGAGAGCGGGTAACGCCGTGGCCTTCAGGTCGTCTACGGACGCCTGAAGAGAGGAGGAGGAGGTAGCCACCTGAGATACCTTGTCATGGATGGCATCCAGACAGGGTATGGTGATGGTGACACCAGTAGGAGCAGGGGGCGGCAGCGGCGGCAGCAGCAGTGGCAGAGGCTTCGGCGGCAGAGGCAGCGGCCTTGGCTGCTGCAAGCTCAAGTTCCAAGGCCTGAAGCTGGGCCTTGTGAGCGTCCTCTTGTTGCTGGAGTGCCGTGCGGACCTCCTGCAATTGCCTTTCAGCGGACTGCCGTCGTAGCTCAGTTGCGCTCAGCTGACGGTCGGCATCCGTGAAGATGAAGTCGTTGAAGGGGTCATCCTGATGGAGTTGGGACGGCCCTTCAACTGCTGCTCCTAAAGAACCTGTAAACAGAGTAGCTAAGTGAGTACTAGAAGACTCATTAGCTTTCATAGAAGAAGAAATGGTAATATTATGCTTAAAAGTATTACCTGAGGCTAGGAAGGTATCAGAGCGATTACCCTCCACGTTCTCTGAGTGTTCGAGATGAACAACCTCAGGTTCTTGTTGGACAGGAGCAGAGATGGAAGTATCTGCAGGTGAAGAAGTTTTAGATAAAGGAGATGGTTTATTAAATATTTGAGGCAGGGTAATATAGTATTTCTTACCAGCTGCTGCCTTCTTTTTCTTTGACGCCTTGGATTTGGCGCGTTTGGGCTGTGGTGGAGGAGAGGAGCCAGAGGGAGGAGGGCGCTTTAGAGGCGCCGAAGAGGTTGCAGCTGGGGAAGTCAGTATTGGGTTAGCTACTGACATAGCATGCAGAGAAGAAGAAGAAGAAGGTGGTTTGGAAGAGAAGAGAGAAAACATACCTTGAGCAGGAGCAGGGGTAGGTTGTTCCTCTGCATCTGGTTGTGCGTCAGGGACAACCAGGACTGCAGACAGAGGAACGTCGTCTGATTTCGCAGATAGCTGCTCCAGAAACTTCACGCCTAGGGCGTAATTGTTGAAGTTTCCCTCTGTTGGGTAGTTGTCACCCATGTGCAGTGCCAGAACTGCAGTGAAGAACCGGGTGTAGGGGACGTTCACCACCCTGGTGCGGTTCTTGATCTTCTTGATTATGTCGTCCCAGATACAGCGGACATAGTCAAACTTGCGATTTTTGATCGCAGAGTAGACCATGTTCTGTATGACGGTGGGGAATTGTTCTGTGCTCCCCGTCTTCCCTGTCAGACAGAGACCAAACGTGTTCCATATGTAATAGAACGTCGCGTTTAGCCCTGTCTTGTAGACAGTGGCAGCAGTCTTTGCCAGAGGTTGGCCTTCACGCACAGGCCATTTGTAGCCGATGTCATCAAGGAACGCGATGACGTCGTCGGAGGAAGGAGCAGGAGGAAACGTCTGCTTCTTGGGAAAGTTTAGGACGTTCCTTAGAGTCCCTATGCCAAATGAGATGATGTCGTCCTTGATCTGGAACTTGATTACCTCATGCATCTTGCCCCTCGAGTTCCTCTCCTGGGCAGTGGTAGCAGTGGACCACAGCTGCAGGAGCAGGGGTTTGTTGGGCGCTGGGTTGATCGTGAACGCCGTCTTCAGGGGACACGACAGAAGGAAGTCCCTGGCAGGCTTCAGAAACGCCTTGTTGGCCGGGAGATCGAATATCCCAATCAAGTTGTTGGGTTTGAACTGCAGGTCATGCTGGGGAATGATGATTGGAAGGTTTCCAGTAGCAGTCATCAGCGTCGTTGCCTCAGAGGAGAGCTGGGCGTCCAAGGAAGTAGATGTAGTAGCAGCCATTTTGTTAACATAAAAACAACATATGTGGATGATTAAGAATCCAAAATATGCATTTTTCTTCACTTTTCAATGAACACAGAATATGTTCATAAAAGCGGTGAAATCCTTTATACTTGGAATGGATTAGATACCAAAATACACAAAAGGAATGTGTTTTGGTATTAAAAAGAAACTTTTATTTTGATGAATAGATATCAAAATAAGAGTTTATGATTGTTCTTAAAAGAAATAAGAACACCATATAAACTGTTTTAACAAAAATCTTAGAAGATTTTGGAAAAGCTAAGATCAAACGGAGTGATCTTACGGTTTTTGGAAAAACGATTAACAAAATAAGCTGTTTAGGTGAAGAATGCCAACTTACAATGTAGAAAGAACAAGAGTAAAGAAACACTTACGATGATCTTGTTAAGGAAAAGTGGTGAGTGTTCTTGGTGTTCTTGAGAGAAAAGAGAAGTTCTTGCTTTTTCTTGCTTGATTGCTTAGAGAGAATTATGTGAGCGTAAAGAGTGTAATGGATTACGAGTGAGGTTTTTATACCTCGTGGTAGGAGAGAGAAAATGGATGAGAGAGAAACGGGCGGCTAAATTCAAACGTAATGATGAATAAAGGAAGTTCTACGCGCGTTCACGCGCCTGACACACGTCGTGGGGAACAGGAAACGTCCCATTACGTGTCAGTGCAGATGAAAAGTTTGTTTTATTTGAAAAGATAAAAACCGCCTTTTCAGGGGATAATTCCATTTTGATGAAAGATTTGTTTTCTTGGAATTTGAGTACTTATCAGATAAGTACTGTTTTGGGAAAATCCTCTTATCACATTTAATGCGATAAGGTTTCAGGAGCAGAGGTACTTACCTGAGAATCATCAGTATTCGGATATTGAACAAAGATTTTGTAAGTACTGAATAGAGTCATCCTCTGATGAGAGTTACTTCACGAGTTGTTAAAGAAAGAGTCCTGAGAATAGTTATTCTATAGGATTTAACAACTGTTTGTCCTGATAAACTTCAATCATCAGGATTTAACATCCCAAGTTCACTGATGAGCATATTAAAACGCGTCACATCCAGTGGTTTGGTAAAGAGGTCAGCAAGCTGATATTCAGTAGGGACAAAATGGAGTTCAATATCACCATTCATCACATGATCCCTGATGAAGTGATATCTCACTTCAATGTGCTTTGTCTTGGAGTGTAAGACAGGATTGTTGGCGATGGCTATCGCTGAAGTATTGTCACAGTAGATAGGAATTTTAGAAAGTTGTATGTCATAATCCTGAAGTTGATTTCTCAGCCACAGGACTTGAGCACAACATATTCCTGCTGCAACATATTCAGCCTCAGCAGTTGATGTGGACACAGAGTTCTGTTTCTTGCTAGTCCAACTCACCAACTTGCCACCAAGTAGGTGACACCCACCAGTGGTGCTTTTCCTGTCAATCTTACATCCTGCAAAGTCACTATCAAAATAAGCTGTTAGATCGAACCCTGAGTCCTTGGAGTACCAAAGACCCAGATTAGGAGTTCCCTTCAGATATCTGAAGATCCGCTTTACAGCGGTCAGATGGGATTCTTTGGGTTCAACCTGATAACGAGCACATAGACATGTAGAATACATGATATCAGGTCGACTAGCTGTAAGATACAGCAGAGAGCCGATCATTCCTCTGTAGAGAGTCACATCAACAGGTTTCCCTTTGGAATCCTTCTCAAGTGACAGAGGAGGAGCCATTGGAGTCTTCATCGGTGTACAGGATGTGAGATCAAATTTCTTCAGCATCTCATGTACATATTTACCTTGATTGATAAAGATTCCCTTTTCAGATTGCTTGATCTGAAGTCCTAAAAAGAATGTTAGTTCACCCATCATAGACATTTTATATTCAGATTTCATGAGCAACTCAAACTTTTCGCAGAGTTTGGGATTTGTGGATCCAAAGATAATGTCATCGACATATATCTGGACAAGAAGGATATGCTTAGGATATTTCTTTAGAAATAAAGTGCTATCAATCTTTCCACGAACAAAACCTTTAGAGAGAAGAAAGGTTGAGAGGGTATCATACCAGGCACGAGGAGCCTGTTTTAACCCATAGAGAGCCTTGTTTAACTTGTAGACGTGATCAGGGAACTTAGGATCTACAAAACCAGGAGGCTGAGCCACATAGACTTCTTCATTAAGTTTTCCATTCAGAAAGGCATTTTTAATGTCCATCTGATAAACCTTGAAGTTCATATGTGCTGCGAAGGCTAGGAAAAGTCGAATTGCTTCGAGCCTAGCCACAGGAGCAAAGGTTTCATCGTAATCAATGCCTTCTTCCTGCCTGTATCCCTGAGCCACAAGGCGAGCCTTGTTTCGAATAATCGTACCAATCTCATCAAGTTTATTTCGAAAAATCCACTTGGAACCAATGATAGTACGTTTTCGAGGCCTAGGGACGAGAAGCCAGACATTGTTTCTGATGAACTCTGCTAGCTCTTCCTACATGGCTGAGACCCAGGCAGGATCACGCAAAGCATCATCTATTTCTTTAGGTTCATTTTCAGAGATAAAATTAACATAAAGACAGACGTTACCAGATTGGCGTCGAGTTTTAATGCCAGAGGAGGGATTACCAAGAACTTGATCAATGGGATGATCCTTGGTCCATCGTAGAGCAGGTGGCTGATACACCTGTCCTGAAGTGGAAGCTTCATTTGCTGATGGATCAGGGAGAAGATTAGTGGGAGTAGGTTCACTAACAGTGGTTTGAGAAAAATCTTCACTGTTAGTGGGTTGATCAGGTTCAGATGGTATGATTTGGGTGATTGGAGTGGCATTTATCAGAGGTGGAGTAGATATTTCAGTGGGTGGTAGAGGAGGATCTTCTTCAAAACCATCAGGAAGGTCTTGAGGAGATGGATCAGCAATGGGAGGTTCAGGGACTTGAAAGAAAGAATCAGCCCACTGATTTATTTCAGAATTTTCATGAGGGTGAGGGAAAGTAGGACCCGATTCATCAAACTTGACATGAATCGTTTCCTCTATTGTTTGTCTTCGTTTGTTGAACACACGGTAGGTTTTGGAGATAGAGGAGTATCCAAGGAAGGTTCCATCATCAGACTTAGAATCGAACTTTCCAAGGTTATCTTTGTTGTTCAGGATGTAGCAGACACAACCAAAGATGTGGAGATGTTCGATAGAGGGTTTCCTGTTACGAAAGAGTTCGTAAGGAGTTCTTCTGAAGCGCTTTACTATCAGGGATCGGTTATGAGTATAGCAAGCTGTGTTAACAGCTTCTGCCCAGAATTGAGTGGCAAGGTTTGCTTCACTCAACATTGATCGTGCAGCTTCAATCAGAGTTCTGTTTCGTCTTTCAGCAACACCATTTTGCTGAGGAGTTCTCACAGATGAGAAGTTCTGAGAGATACCTTTCTGATCGAAGAAGGTTTCCAGGGTACTGTTTTTGAATTCAGTTCCGTGGTCACTCCTGATTGATCGAACAGTAAGGTTGTTGAGTCTTTCCATCTTCCTGACGAACAGAATGATTTCTTCAGGAGCATCACTTTTGGATCGAAGAAAGAATACCCAAGTATATCTAGAGAACTCATCAACGATTACCAGAGTGTATTTCTTTCCATCAATGGATTGGACGTTGACTGGTCCAAAGAGATCCATGTGGAGAAGTTGTAGAGGAGAACTGATGGAGGAAATCTGCTTGGACTTGAAACTAGCCCTGGTCTGTTTTCCTTTCTCACATGTTGAACAAAGGGATACCTTTGTGTAGCGAAAGTCAGGAAGACCAATGACAAGATTGTCGATGCAGAGTTGATTCAGTGTCTTAAAGTTGAGATGAGAGAGACGCTTGTGCCATAGCCAATTAGTATCAGAGGAAGCACGAGATACAAAGCAGAAGTTATCAGTGAAGTATTCATGTTGATGATGTAGATATCAGCATGTCTCACACCAGTGAGAATAACTTCCTTTCTTCTGTTCTTGACTTTGCACTTCTTCTTTGAGAAGGAGACTTTGTGATTCTTATCACATAGTTGACTGATGCTCAGAAGATTATGCATCAGGCCTTCAACATAAGCAACTCTTTTGAACGTAGTTACTCCGTTGGTCAGTGTGCCATACCCTCGGGTTTGACCTTTACCGTTTCCACCAAAGGTCACAGCAGGACCTCTTTCTTCACGGTAGTTAGAGAGGACAGATTTAGAACCAGTCATATGTCGAGAGCATCCACTGTCCAGGTACCAGATGCCCTTATCCTGTAAAATTTAGAGTTTAAGTTTTTCTTGGTACCCATAGAACTATGGATCCAGAATTATCAGTAGGACTGGTGGAGTCAGTGGCAGCCTTAACTGATTTATCAGTTCTTGAGGCTGGAGTCTTGACTGAGGGGACAGTCTTGACAACCTTCTTTCCTTTGACTGAATTGTCAGTCTTAGGATTTTTCTTTACCTTAGCTGATTTTTCAGCTTTGGTAGCATCAGGACATTTACTCGCAATATGGTCGTTTAATCCACAGTGATAACATTTGCGATATTGAAAGCGTTTAGTGTGGTCCAGGAAGTCTTTAAACTTCAAGTGAGCAGGACCAGCACCAAGTATGCCTTTAGCATTGGACATTGGAGGAATTGGTTTCTTCTCCTAAGTCTTTTGCTTCAGGTCAATCTTCAGTCTGGGAGCAGGATTTTGAGAGAAAGATTTTGATCCTGAGACTGAAGGACCACCACCCAGAACTTTGTTCTTGGGTTTAGGACTCTTGGTCTTTGAAGGTGTTACAGTCTTAGATTTTTCCTTGACTGTGGTCTTTTTGCTCTTAGGAGCACCTTCAGAGTGTGTGTTAGAAGAAGAAGGAATGTTTTCAGGAGCATTGGGATCAGGGATAGAAGAAACAAATTTTCCAAATTTGAGCATGGAACTATCAGATTTAGTTCCACTATGAGTGTATCCAAGACCCCTTTTGTTTTTAACATTTCTTCCTGAGGCTAATATTTCATCAACCTTTTCAGAGGCGTCACTCCATCCTTTGATGGTGACTTTTTCAGCGTTTAACTCAGCCAGGGCTCTTTCTTTGGCAGCAAGAGCCATTTCTCTTTCAATACAGAGAGTTTTGTTTACAGTGACCCGGTCTTTATAGTTTTCTTCCAGAATGGTAAGTTGTTTTATTTTTTCTTGACATTCTTTAAGTTGACCACGAAGGTCAATATTCATTTTTTCAGCAGAGGTTTTACCATTCAGGGCTTTGTAAAGATCAAGAGTGACCAGGTCCAGCTGAGTTAAGCTTTCAAGAGGGACGAGAGGAATAGGTACCTGACTGGAAGAATCAGTCGCAGAGGTGGAAGCTTCAGACGTAGAAGAAGAAGCTTCAGGAGCCTGAATAGGAATTTCTTCAGGGACCTCTTCTATCTTAGCCATGAGAGCTAAGGTAGGTTCCTCAATAATGGCCATCAGTGCCACTTGAGTATCTTCCTCATCAGATGAGTCATCAGAGGAGACATCATCCCAATCGCAGTCTTCTGCGATAAGACCTTTACCCTTGCGCTAAGTTTTCATCTTTTTGTACTTTTCTTTCAGGCGCTGGTATTTGGGGTTCTTAGAAGAAGATTTGGCAGAGGAGGGAGCAAACTGACTTTTCTGGTACCTGCAATCATTAGCAAAGTGTCCTTTGCCCTGACAGTTGTAGCAGATAGCAGTAGCCTTATCAACAGGGTCTGATTTAGGCTTGTCAGTAATAGCAAGATGTTTCTTTTTATGGAAGTTTCCCTTTTTGGCAAACTTCTTAAAGGATCTAGTCAATAAAGCAAGAGATTCATTGAATTCAGGATCTTCTGACATGTCAGAGTCAGAAGATTCTAATTCAGTAATAGTTACTGAAGAAGGAGTGGCGACAGTAGGAACTGAGTCAGAGACCAATGCAACAGAGTTACTTTTGGTATCTTTAGAGTCTCTTATGAGATTCTTTTTCAGTTTCTTCTGTTGTTCACGGTTAAGAAGAATACCGTACAACTCACTTAGTGTGAGTGTCTTTATGTCCTTTGACATAGTTAAGCAGGAGGTGTAGATTTCCCAATGTTCAGGAAGAGCTTCCATGAACTTGGTAACCACCTCAGAGTTAGAGTAGGTAGTACCGATAGTCTTCAGATCAATCAGAAGACAGTTGAATCTCTGATGTAGCTGGGAGAGAGTTTCATCCTTCTGATGAATAAAGCTTTCATATTGACGAACCAAGAAAATCTTTCTTGATTCCATGAGAACAGCAGTACCTTCATATTAAACACAGAGAGTGTCCCATATTTCTTTAGCAGATCGAAGGTGGCAGACAGAATGGAATACATCGTCAGGGAGTGACATGGCGATGAGAGACCTAGCCTTGGTGTCAATGTTGACCAGGCGTCTGTCTTCATCATTCCAGTCCGTCACAGGCTTTACCAGTTGCCTTTCAGGTACAGCTGGTTGGCCAGCAGCAGCAGGAATAGGATGGACGGTTTGTGTAGGCACATGTGGTCCATTTTCCAGAAAGTATGGAATCTGGGGATCAGAACCAGAGAGAAAGAGTTCCATCCTGGTTTTCCAAAGAGAGAAGTTATCTTTGTTGAACCTAGGAGGCTTTCCAGCAGAGCCGGTATCAAAGTAGTTATCCTTAGCTTGAAGAGCCATGGATTAGAAGAGAGGATCACAAGATTTTTCTAAGAAGAAAATGAGAGCTTGTATCTGCTCTGATACCACTTGTTGGTCCCAAAGAGGTGACCTTCAAGTAAGGATAGTGTTTGGGATTATAGAAGGGGGGGTTGAATATAATCACACAAGTTTTCACTTTTAAATTCTTGTTGTATAAACAAAATGAATTTACAGATTGTTGCGGAAATAGAAAAGACTACAAGTCTAAACTAAACAATCTAAGTTCTTTCACTATGCACTAGAGTGAGAAGATTAAGAAAAGAAAGAAGATAGAGGGAATAAAGAAAGAAAGGACTCGAGTAGAATTAGGATGAAGAAGTAGTGTGGAGAACATCTCTTCAAGTCCTATTTATACTCAATGCATTAAATGCATGTAGAACCACTTTTGTGTACGTGTCACAATGTAAGTGGTCCTTTGTACTATTTACTATAAACAAATACTCTTTGCATGGTGTGCAAAAGAGGAAGTGTGTAAACAGTTTCCTTGAGGTCTGATAAGTACGGAGGGAACAGTAAAGAGACTGTCCTTATGTACTTTTGTGTCAGTAAAGGCGGATAATCCTTTTGTGCATTAGACTAAGACATTACACTAATCCTTCAGGATCAGGATACTGATCAGTGACTAGAGTCCTGAAGCTGGTGCTGTTCAGGGTCACTTGTATCCTGATGAACCTTCAGGATGTCATACGATATTGAGCAGCCTGCTATCACTGAGTTCCGTCTTCAGATCACGAGCATGCTGTTCCTGTCATCAGTTAAGTCTTCGACGTTGCTGATGGTTCTTTGAGTATGATCTTGATGTCTTCAGGAGGTCTTCACTTCAGTGGATAGGATCAGTAGACTGCAGAACAGACTCGTTCGTCTCCTGATCCTGATCCTGATTACTATAAAAATAAGTTACAGCATAAGTAACATGGAATAACACTGAACAGACTCAGTGATAATTCCTCAAGCTATAACAGAAGTAAAACCTATTCACTAAGTAAAGATTCAGGATCATTATCATTTCATCAGGTCTTAGGAGAGCTGGATCAACACTTCTCATATTCTTTGAGCTGTCGCGAGGCATATGCGATTACCTTGCCCCGTTGCATCAAGACACATCCAAGGCCAAGTAGAGATGCATCGATATACACTACAAAGTCTTCATTACCCTCGGGTAGAGCTAATATAGGCGCATTTGTCAAACAATCTTTAAGAGTCTGAAATGCGTTATCTTGAGCTTCTGTCCATTCAAACTTAACATCCTTGTGAGTCAAGGATGTAAGTGGCACAGCGATCTTTGAAAAGTCACGGATAAATCGTCGGTAATATCCCGCTAGACCCAGGAAACTTCTGACTTCAGATGCATTCTTCGGTTGCTCCCACTTTTGGATCGCCTCAATTTTAGTCGAATCAACAGAAACTCCGTCACCTGATATAACATGTCCTAGAAATTGCACCTGACGAAGCCAGAACTCGCATTTCGAGAACTTTGCGTATAAATGTTCCTTCCTGAGTAGCTCAAGTATCTCACGTAAATGCGTAGCGTGTTCTTCTTTGGACTTTGAATACACAAAAATGTCGTCAATGAATACTATGACAGATTTGTCAAGCATGGGACGACATACTCTATTCATTAAGTCCATAAACGCTGCAGGTGCGTTTGTAAGTCCGAATGGCATTATCAGGAATTCGTAATGCCCATAACGGGTTCGAAAGGCCGTCTTGGGTACATCTTCCTCACTTACTTTCAGCTGGTGATAGCCGGACCTAAGATCAATCTTTGAGAAATAGCTTGCACCTTGGAGCTGGTCAAACAAGTCATCGATACGAGGTAACGGATATTTATTCTTAATTGTTACTTTGTTCAATTCCCTGTAATCGATGCACATCCGGAATGAACCGTCTTTCTTCTTTACAAAAAGTACTGGTGCACCCCAAGGTGAAGCACTCGGTCGAATAAAGCCTTGTCCAACAACTCTTGTAACTGGCTCATCATTTCTTTCATTTCTGCCGGTGCAAGTCGATAAGGCGTCTTAGCAATAGGAGAAGCACCGGGTACCAAATCGATCCGGAATTCTACTTGCCTATCTGGTGGTAACCCAGGCAAGTCATCGGGGAATACATCCAGATATTCACATACGATTGGCACATCTTTCACCTCTTAACTTCTTTGGTTGCATCCAAGACATATGCCATGAAAGAAGTGCAACCCTTAGTTATGCAACGCAGTGTTTTAAGCATAGATATTATCTTCACGTCACCAGTACGTCTTTCCCCATAAATATACAAGTATTCTCTATTCTTAACTGGTACCTGAACCATCCTCTCATAACAGATGATAACCGCGCGGTTCTTTATTAACCAATCCATACCAATCACGACATTGAAGTCACGAATATCAATAGGAATCAAGTGTACCAAAAATTCATGATTGTCTAATACTAAAGAGCAATCTCTAAACACTCTATCAGCTACTAAAGTGACTCCATTAGCAGTATCAACAGTAAACGGAATAGGAAGCATAAACGGAACAGATTTCATGTAGCAAACATAATCATGCGACACAAAAGAATTTGCAGCTCCAGAATCGAATAAAATACGAGCGGGTTGGGAGTTAACAAGAAAAATACCCGTAACGACATCGGGATCATTGATAGCTTCCTCCGTAGTAATTTGAAATGCCCTAGCTCGAGGTTTCGGTACCTCCTCCTTTTTGGTTGAAGCCCCCGTTGTCTGTGTTAGTCGTTGCCTCGGTTGTTGTACCGACCCCCTACTTTCCTCCGGTCTATTCTTTGGACATTCTCGAATACGATGACCCAACACACCACAACAAAAGCATCGCAGATAAGTTTGATCTCCACCACATCATCCTTGGTGACTCTTGCCACATCGGTTACAGTTCCTTGGTGCATTCGACTGCATGGTATAAGCTTGTGAGGTAGTACGGGGTGTATTCTGCGATTGAGCTCATCTTGGAGTGACGAATCGAGACGTCTTAGACGTCGGTGTTGAGAATGTTTTCTCAACCCTAGGTCGTTTCTCAGGCACGTCAGAATCATCAGGGAGACTCAGATCATGCTCTCGTTTCCTTGCATACTCAACTGCTTTGGTGAATGAAGATATGTCGCGATTGGTGACGAAATCACGAATATTCCGTCGAAGAACAGCGACAAAATGATTAATCTTATCCTTCTCACTTGGTACAAACCGTTGGGCAAATTGAAGCTTTCGATTGAACTCTGTTTCGTATTCAATCACCGACATTGATTTCTGTTTGAGCTCTAGGAATTCCTTCTCGAGCTTCTGTTTCAGATCATCCGGACAGTATTGCTCGAAGAACAACACTTGAAATTCTTCCCACGTCATTCTATCCCGAGTGTTAGGATATGTCGATCGATATGTAGCGTTCCACCAAGTGAGTGCACGATCAGTAAGTGTCGCCGTCGCATAACGTACTTTATCTTCTTCTCGTACATAAACAACCCTAAATACTTTTTCAGTATTTTCGACCCATTGCATTGCAAGTACTGGGTTAGTCTGCCCCGAAAACTCTGTAGCCCCGCTGCTTCTAAATGTTTTAAAAGATGGCCGATCAGACTTTGGATTGGGTACGTCATCATTTACCGGCTTCGGTTCTTCGGCATCCTGTTTTTTAGCATTAACTAGATTTTGCACCTCAAGTAACATTCTTTCGAACTCTATTATTTGTTCTTGAAGAGCAGCTCGTGTTTGATCATTCATGATCTTCAATAACCTCTCTGTATGAGGTGATAATTGGGCTTCATCATCATTGCCAATGTCTTGTTGAACATCCTCTTCGGATTTGGAGTTGTCATCCCCGATGGTTTGAGCAGTCGGTATCTTGCTAGACGAATCGTGTTCAGACATCATACTGAAATTTATAATACATACAAAAGTCAAATAATATTCTACCCCTATTCCCTAATCAATCCCAAGTCTCTCATATTGGTCTATATCCCGTATTTTATCATAGCCTAGTTACTATATGATCTCAATGCCTAGGTTTGAGTCTAGATATCATTCCTAATATCTAAATCCCTCAAACCACTGCTCTGATACCATATTTGTAACACCTCGATTACGAAACCCCAAGTTACCAATTTTATAGTCTCCAATTAAAATACTTTAATTAACCTCAAAACACGGGATATTATTTTTCTATAAAACTTCAAAATATCCGTTTTATTTTAGTGGCATTTACCAACCAAAACACGATTCCAAACCACACATAATGGACTTTTACTTACAAACCGAGTTAAGTAGCAAAATAAACAGGACATACATATAACCCGCAACCAAACTAACTACAAACTATTACATCTATAGGTAACAGAAATAAACTACTACATATCTATACCAAAAGTCGTTCGTAGTCTTCAAAGTCCACTGCCAATCTTCCAAATCAAACTGCGGTTTCTTTCCCCTTATCAGCCTTCTTTCCTGAGAGGGGTTAACACTTAAAAGGTAAGCGAACGCTTAGTGAGTTAGATAGTTAAGTATTACATATCAATAATGCATATATATACATACACGGTAGACACTTATTAGCAAAAGAGTTTAAAACATATACCGAATGCAGATCAGGACATACAAGTAACCGAGTGAACAAATACGTACAGGGTGCTAAGTTCATAGAATTTCATAGTCAAATCATTATAACATATCATACCAATAACACACGATACAACAAGAAAACATAATCAATAACCAAATGTATTCAACAACGATGCGTATAAATAACGAAATCATCGAATCGATGAACATAATGAGAACAGTGCATCACCCCGTCCTTCCCCTCACGGGCTCATGCCAAAGTTCCAGTAAGAATATCACATCATAGGAAGCCTTGCACTGCCCGCCTTCCTCTACCGGGTATGTGTCAAGGTTCCCTACTCATTGCTCTTCCTCCTATCCGAGCAATGAGTATCCACAACCGCAGAAAGCCTCACCCGTCCGACCCCGGGATCTTGACTTTGCCATCAACTTCTGGCATACCACACGCAGTAGTACCCATACTATGGCGTATAATCCAAGAAAGAAAATCGCAAATCCGGATCCGGAAACCAAACCGATGTTTCGAGATTATGATACGGAGCAAACTCAAGGAATAAAATCAAAGTCAAAGAAAGACGATGTAAATCAATTCAAGACTAGAAACATTCACATACAAATATATATATATATATATATATAAAACAAGAGGAAAGTTCAAATGTGAACCACTTTTTGGTTGTGAACGTGAGGACAACCGAGAACGCGACACGTGGCGGCTTTGAGTGTTGTCCCCCTCTTTAATTCAATGCCCTCCCATGAATCGCGCCTAGTCATCCGCCGTGGATCTGACGTGGCGCCTAGTCATCCGCCACGTGTCGCGCTCTCGGTTGTCCTCACGTTCACAACCAAAAAGTGGTTCACATTTGAACCCACCCCTATAAAACAATATGTAACAATTAACTATTTAACTCACCGACTTAACTGTACAATACCAAAAAAGCTCCGAAATAAGTTCACAAGGCAAGTCCAATGTGCCACATATATTATGCCTCCATAGCCACAAATATGTCTTATTTACCCCCTGGAGTGTAGGTACAAAGTCTCGTAAGCAACCAAGGAAAGAAACACAAGTTATACACAAATCCTATTTAAGCACTTTACATCATTTCCATAAGAGCTGCTACTTGCAGGTCTGATTTGCCCTTTTTAAAACTCATATTCAGGTCTTGGTCATCAAATTAGAAACAAACTAGACTCAATTATCTAATCATAGCACTTGGCCTCACCTCATTTGAAGATTTATACAATTTTCTACAATGTTTACAAAACAGCAGCACTAAGCTGTCAGAAATCAGCTTTACAACCCCGAAAAGATGACCATTTTTACCCTTTCTAAGTTTGGAATTAGATTTCAAGGTCTGAATACAAAACAAAGTAGATAAACCAAGCTTTCCAAAGCCACTGATATCATATTTTTCTGATTTTTCTACGATTTTCTACGATTTTTACAAAACAGAGCTGAAACTTCATTTTTAAAACACAAAACCTTCAATTCCATCATTTCTTAGCCAAACTTTGTCCTAAACTTACCAAACTCATAATTCTACTGTGAAATCAACTACATTTCATGAGATCATTGACAATCCAAGCATTTTCTCAATAAAAATTATCAATTTTCCATAGTTGAACTAAGAATTCAAACCTTCAACCAATTTAAGCTCATATTTTGCTAACCTTTCAAGATTGAACAAGGTTTCTCTTAAATAACTTCATATCTAGCTTAGATTTCATGAAATAAACATGTTTAAGCCACATGCAATCCATAATCTAAACCCCTAATTTCATGAATCTTAAGCTAATCATGAAATAAACCAAGAACAAGTGTAAAGATAGATTATACCTTTGTTTGATGATCAAATCCTTCAAAAATCTTGAACTTCCACTTTGATTTGAGTTAGATTGAACCTAAGTGTGTGAAAATCGCACCTTCAGTGTGTGTGGAAGTGTTGGAGCTGAAAATGGCTAAAAATGGGTCTAAAATCCGTGTTTAATAAGTTAGAATCGAGTTGGGTCGGGTGACCCGTTTTGGGTACCCATTTGACCACTAAACACTAAATATGGCATAACTTTTCGCTCGTAACTCCGTTTTCGATGAGGTTTTCGCCTACACGTTCATAAAGAAATAATCTACAACCTCCAATTAAAATATTCCAGAAAATATCTCCCAAAAAAATAAATCGGTTTTACGTCTCCGTAGCTTAGATGTTGAAATTTTGACCCGTTTTCTTAAATTTTCTCGTTTTAGCTCCATTTGACAAGAAATTTTTCTAAATTCTCTTATATACTCCCAAGAAGTATAACTCTAAATTTTCAAACCTAAACTCCCACTAAATTAGGGATGACAGAAATACCCGAACCCGATGGGAATCCCCGAACCCGAAACTTTTGGGACGGGATTGGGCCGGGTAAATGGTTATGGGACCGGGTATGGGATTTTTTCAGAAAAATTTCGTGGGATTGGGATGGTTATGGTTTTAGTCAATAACCGCCCATTTACCCGATCCCATGCCCGAAACCATTTACCCGACCCCGAACCATATATATTTAATAATTTATAATGTTATTATTAATATAATATACATTGCAATTATATTGATATATAGAATAATAGAAATGAGGATTGATTTTATTAATATAGAAAATATATATTTAATTTTTTCAATAAGATTAAGGTAGTAATGTTCCCACTTCCATTGACACTTCGGTGATAGGGCACCGAGCCACAAATGTCGTTTCTATTTTGTTGAACTCGGTGAATGTTCATGTTGCTAAATGAAAGTTTAAAACAAAACTAACTAATTGTTTGACTTAATTTGCATATATTAGTTATAGAAAACGAAATTTCATTTAGTAAATTTTAATCGAATAAAAATATAAATGGGATACCCGATACCCACGGGAATACCCGCGATCCCGATGGTTATTTGATAATGGGATACCCGACGGGACGGGACCGGGTATGGGATATGGTTTTATAATAGGGTATGGGACTGGGATTAGTAATACCCGTCCCATTGCCATCCCTACACTAAATCATAAATTTTCATAATAAACACATAATGTCCTTTTAACATAATAATTAAACTTACTTAGCAGATAATTTAGGCATAATGGAGACGGGATGTTACACATACACGCATAACACAAAATTATAAGAGAAACACTTGCGGTCTCTTCTCTGTTCTTTGGCTCTCTTGTTTGCATTTGCCTTCTCTTTCCTTTTTTCTTGGAACGCTTTTTGAACGAGAAAAATAACAATTTCCTAAGTTTTTTAGTTGTATAATCAGAAACCAATTCTTTTCAACCACGTTCTATTTGAATGTGTTACTCAAAAGCAAGGAGCTTCTTCACCTAACATACAAATATTTGAATGTCAAGTTCCCATATTTCAGTTTCACGCTTTTTCTTTAGCTCTTGCAATTGAATCCCTTGGACTTTCAACTTTTAGCAGTAAACACAATCTAAACACAATCTAGGGTCCCACGACTAACCCGGACCCGGTCAATAAAGGCGACTTTGACCGGTCACCTTGCTTGAATCGTGGCCACCTTTCGTGAATCGCGTCCTTCATGACTGGTCAAAGCCGTTTTTATTGACTGGATGAATGGTGGAGATCAATTCTCCACTTCTCATTTTTTTTATCACTTCTCATTTGAACCTTTCTTTTTATAGAGAGAGAGAGAGAGAGAGAGAGAGAAAGGCTTAATCTTGTGAGGACCAAAAAAGGTTAAAACTTGTGGACCGATCTAAGCCTTTGATCTGAAAATGGCAAGATCATCATTTGGCAAAATAAGGTTGACAATTCATTTAGCATATGAAACTTCAAATTCACTAGATAAAACTTTAGATTATTCATATGAAAATTCAAATTCAAAGGTTTCAGCAGATGAAACATACAAATTCATTCACATTATGAAACTTCAAAATTAACTAGATGAAACTTCAAATTCAAAAGTTTTACCAGAAGAAACATACAAATTTATTCACCATATGAAACTTCAAATTCACTAGATAAACTTCATATTCATAATATGAAAAAACAGTCACCCTAATTACATCTAAACATAATGTCTATTTACATATAAATTCACCCGATAAATCCAAACATAATGTCCATTTACATCTAAATTCACCACATAAAATAAAACAAAAATTCACCTAAATGAATACAAACATAATGTCAATTTACATTCAAATTCACCTAATAAATCCAAGCACTACCTCTATTTTCACTTCTACAAGAATGAAGGGTTATTCAAAGATAAAGTTGGTGAGCAGTAACAACGCCAACACCCTATATCTGAGAATCACATGTGTGTGATTCTCAGATGAAACCATCACAACTCCAACAATCCAAAACCCTATTTCAATCAAGGATTCAACCATCACCATCTCTCAACAACCTAAAAACCTAGATTATGTAATCTATTATATATCTAATATAAAAATATCATATGTGGCGGTACCAGAAATTAATCTACAAAAAAGTTGGTCAAAATATATGGACCATGATGATTGAATGCAAGATAAATATCAAAACCAGAAATTGTAGGGATGAAGTTGTTATCTAAAATAATTTCTTCCAATAAAAATGTCATTTATGCCCATTATTATTGTTACTATTTATTGAATTAAGTGACTTATATGGTTAAAGTTTTCTTGTAAAAATGAACTCACAATAGGTGTTAGTTTTTTGTTTGTTTTTCTCCCTAGTGACAAACACACGCATATATAGGGGGGGGGGGGGGGGGGGGGGGGTCTCCATTAGGAACCACAAGAACCCGAGAAGTATCCATAATGCCACACTGCTAGTCATTCTTTAGGATAAATATTCATTATGAATAAATATTCACGATGAATATAGGATTATTATTCATCCTGAAACATGCACTTCATTTCATGATGAATATGAGTGTGTTATGGATGTGTAATTCATCATGAATCGCACATTCGTAATAAATATGCTACTACGTGATGAATAAATTGTCAATATTAATCATGATGAATATGTCGTGTATTGTGTTGTATTTATTTTTCTTATTTGAAACTCCGATATATATATATACACACACACATACTAGATACGTACCTGGCCGCCTTGTAGTGCGAAATATCTTAAATCTAAAGTCGACAACTCAAAGAATAATTTTGTTTCATGTTCAGCTTTATTCTCCATTACAAGATGTTAATTTTATGGTTTTATGTGTTTTTAAAACGCATATCAGATGTATAAAATTCAAGGTCAATTGATCAACGAAATTGAAAAATATTTGTTCGATAGTGGATCTTCAAACTCATAACATTTGAACTCATTTTGAAAAATATTTGCTCGATAGTGGATCTTCATGCTTGTATTCGGTCTGAATAAGACATGAATATTCAGACCGAATGAATAAAGCTTTATTCGGTTTAAATAAAGCTTAGACGCCGATTCAAATTACATGTGGCGCGATTTTGTTAGTCCTCACATTCACAATGAAAGACGAGTTCACATTTGAACTTTTCTCTCTCTTTCTCTCTCTCTCTCTCTCTCTCTCTCTATATATATATATATATATATAGCCATAGGTTCAAATGAGAAGTGCTAAAAAGTGTGAAATAGGGAACTGATCTCCATCACTCATTTGGTCAATAATTGCGACTTTGACGGCGAAGCACCATGTAATTTCTCGCACATGTTGTAGGATACGGAAGAGTATTTTCATAAATTTTACAAATAGTCGACAAACAGGTTCATATATGAATTTTGTCATTCATATAGAATTACACATGTTCATAAATGAACGTATATGAATTACATAGATTCATCTATGAACACGTATTTGAATTGCACAGGTTTATAGATGAACGCATATACGAATGACACAGATACATATATAAACGCGTATATGAGTTACACATGTTCATAGATGAACGTATATAAATTACACATATTCATCTATAAACGCGTATATGAATTACACGGGTTCATAGATGAACGTATATGAATGACACATACATTTTTGGTGGCCTATTTGTAACATTTACGAAAACACCCCTTGATCTTGTATGTATATGCAAACTTTCACAAGTCAAAGATTGCGGCTTTGACTTTGTTAGAACGAATATTATTGTATCCAAGATCATGAGACGAGGAAATGATATCAAGTCAAAGCATGTCAATCATGAAAGTCAAAGTCTTAATAGTGAAAGTTAAAGCTTGTAATTAGAGAGTTAGTGTAATTAGTCAATCATATAAATAGGAGAAGCTAGTGAGAGAAACTAGAGAGAGAAACTAGAAAGAGAAAGTGGATCTTGTAAGAGTTCACACATGGAATGAAGAAGTTGATTGATTCATTGTTACTTGTTCTAAATTGGAATACATTTTTTCTTACTTTTTTCAGGTTTAGATGATGGAACATGATAACACATTGGAAGTATTTTTTTCTTTAAACTAAAGACCATATGTTTGATATTTTAGAATGTATGTTTTTTTGGAACAACAAAGAAGAAAGAAAGAGAGTTTCGATATCACTATCATCATTCCCACACCAACCATAATTTTATTCAAAATGTATGTTCTTAGAATCCATTAATTTTGAGGTTAAAATATAAACTCTAATTCTAATATCCGACCCCCATGTGGTAGTTCCATCTAATTGATATTTGATTCTAATATTGATTAGGATATTGTAACCCTAATTAAATAACACTAAACCCAACTCAAGTTCCTTTTTCTGTTGCTAATCCAACCAAGTAAAGCTACATAGAAAATCCTGATACACAATTTGATCCAGTCACGCTAATTTCCTACGTTGTGTTATAAATTAATCTAACCTTACAAAAATGTATACATATATGTAGAATTCTTTATCTTTCTGGCACGACTAGTCTTGTAATGCGAGTTTATTGTAATCTTGTTTCTGGGTTAGCGTCTTGCTAGGTTTTGGGTTTCTTTATGACCCGCCGTTTAAATATAGGGGTGAACGTGACGACAACTCAGTGTGCGACACGTGGCAATCTAACTTTCGCGGGTCAAGCTTTATTCAGTCTGCATAAACCGCGGGTTAGCGTTATTCATACTGCATAACGCTATTATGCAAACTGAATAAGGATTGAATAAAGCTAACCCGCGGCTAAGTCACCCGTGTCAGAGTGCGACTAAGCCTTATGCATACTGCATAAAGCTTTATTCAGTCTGAATGATAGAGTTATGCAATATGCATAAGGAAATTTCAGATTGCCACGTGGCGCGCTCTGGCTGTCCTCACGTTCACAACCAAAAAGTGGTTCACATTTGACTTTCCTCTATATATATATACATATACATATATAGGGGTGGTTTAAATGAGAATGACATCAATTAAAGAGAATAAGTGAATAATTCTTAGCCATCAATTCTTCTCTTCAAATACATCACCCACACCACCACTACCACCACCCCCCATATCACTTCTACTGCCGCCACCAGCAGGAGCACCACCACCGACACCACCAACATGTGGTGGCAAGGAAGGTGGTGGTGGTGATGGCGGTGTCGGTAGTGGTTGTGGTTTCGGTTGGGGGTGGTGCGATGGAGGTGGTGGTGGCGGGGGTGGTGTGAGTGGTGGTAGTGGTAGGGGTGGTCATTGAAAGCGGGTACCTGCCTTTGGAACCGGAACTGCTCCAAAACCGGCAGTTCTGAAACCGGAACCGATGTGAGTGGTTCTGTTTCCTAAAATACGGAACTGATCAAGACCGATTTCGGTTCTATTTTTTTGGAACCGTTACTGACTTACCGTTGAGTACCCGTTATTTTTAAGTATGTGTGTGTGTGTGTTATATTTAATAATTAGTATATTTTTTTATGGTTGTTTGAACATGGCACCGCCTCCCTTCTCTCTTTTGCAATTTTGGTTAACAATCAGATGACAATAGTGATTGTTTGTTTAACGCACATTCATTTTAGTAGAACACATTCCTAAAAAGTCATAGAAATGTGGGTTTTTAACTTTTTATCGAAATTATTACGTCTTTGCATTTTTAAGTTGGTAGTTTTCAATTTTTATCAGAATTTTTACGTATATAAAAACGAAACCGGGTATCTGGTACCGGAACCGGTTCCAGGACCGGTTCCAATATATGAGGAACCGGTGTAAGCGGTTCCGGTTCCGGTTCCGGTTCCGATTCCATCATTTTAGGAACCGCCGGTTCCGGTTCCATGAGAAATAGGTGGGTACCCGATTATGCTCACCCCTAGGTAATGGTGGTGGCAGGGGTGGTGGTGGCGAAGGTGTTGGTGGTGGCCAGTAGCGGCATAGGTAGTGTTGGTGATGTATTTAATCAGATTATATTATATGTGATTAGACTAATATTGAATTTCAATGAATGGTTACCTTCAATATCTCTAACAAGATCATATGTGATTTCAATGCAGAATCATATGTGATTTAATATAATTTTATTGGTTGACATGTTATTATTTTTGGTTTGTTATATCAGTTGTGATTAGAATGTCACATAATCTGCTGGCGGAGGTGGTGTGGGTGATGTCGGAGGTACTGGCGGTGGTGCTGCTGGTGGTGGTGGTGTGCTGCTGCTGTGCTGGCGGAGGTGGCGGAGGTGGTTTTGGTGGTGACGACAGATGTGGTGTGGGTGGAGATCATTTCTCTAATATTATATATGATATATATATATTGGGGTTTTAGCATTTCTTATTTGAACCTAATATTATATAATATATATATATATATATATATAGAGAGAGAGAGAGAGAGAGAGAGAAAGGTTCATGTGAGAAACATAACTTAAAAAAAACGCGAGGACGATTTTCAGCCACCCGTCCGGTCAATAAAGGTGGCTTTGACCGGGTCACCCTCCTTTAATCATCGCCACCCTCCATGAATCGCGGCAATCCTCCGTGATCATGTCCATCGTAACCGAAAATGTGTGGCTACGAATCGTCCTCGCATTTTCTTAAATTGACATCATTCTCGTATGAACCCACCTCTCTCTCTGTCTATATACATATATGTATATATAGACAGATTCATACAAGAACCATACCGCTTTGTAGAAACAAAGGAACAAATATTAGCCACATATTGATGTGGGCTCATGTGGATCCCACATATTAAAAAATCATATATGATTTAGTGATGAGACCTACCTGAATCATATATGATTTTTTAATGTAGGACCCACATGAGCCCACATCATATGTGATTCTAATTAGTTCATTTATTCCTACAAATTACAATTGTTCTTGTTTGAACCTACTTATATAGAGGAATAATCAAATAAAAACCACTTTTTTTGTAAAAACCCGTAAAAACCGACAAAAAAATAATTTTTTTTAGGATTTTTTTTATCCTATACTATGATATTAACTATTGTTACACATATATATTTTTTCATAATGTAAGTATCATCTATGAAAAAATAAAATTTTTATTCATATTATGAATCGAAAATATACAACATTTGTATTCATATTATGAAACAAATTCATGGATGATATTCATCTTATGAAAAAAAATATATGTGAAACAACATATCAATTCTAACATTTGATGAAAAAAAATCGTAAAAAAAATTATTTTTTTGTCGGTTTTTACGGGTTTTTACAAAAAAAGTGGTTTTTACATGAAGGCTCCTCTATATATATATATATATATATATATATATATATATATATAGAGGAAAGTTCAAATGTGAACCATTTTTTGGTTGTGAACGTGAGGACAGCCGAGAGCGCGACACGTGGCGGTGTTGAGTGTGGTCCCTCTCTTTAATTCAATGCCCTCCCATGAATCGCGCTTAGTCATCCGCCATGGATCTGACGTGGCGCTTAGTCATCCGCCACGTGTCGCACTCTCGATTGATCTCACGTTCACAACCAAAAAGTGGTTCATGTTTAAACCCACCCCTATATATATATATATATAGAGAGGGAAGTTATTTTGCAAACCATAAAAAACGTGCAAACCGTGCAAACTCATGGTTGCACACGTAAAATCAGTGAAATTGATTCATGGAGTTGTTTAATATGATGAAAATGTTTCATAAACATCAAATTTTGAGGAAATTGTTTCATCTGTTGGTGTTTTTTATTCATATGAAACTTTTTTATCGTTTCTATGAAACTTTTTCATTTCTACGTAAATAAACACCTTCATATGAAACAATTTCATCACAAAATTTAGTATATAAAACATTTTCATCATATTAAACGACTCTATAAAAGATTTTTCATTGATTTACGTGTGCAACCATGAGTTTGCACGGTTTGCACGTTTTTTATGGTTTGCAAAATAACTTCCCACTATATATATATATATATAGAAGTAGGTTCAAACAAGAACCAAACAAATTTGCAAGAATGGAGGAACCAAGAAAATCACATGTGATTTCCTACTAAAGCTCGCCCACTCACACGACCCACTCGCCTTGTTGGGAGCGTGTACTACACTCGCCAAAGGGGAATCACATGTGATTTAGTACAAAATCACATGTGATTTCCTTGGTTCCTTCATTCTTGCAAATGTGTGTGTTCTTGTATGATCCTCCCTCTATATATATATATATATATAATTGGTGACTCATCCGGATCACAACAACTCGACAAGATCTAGTGATGACTAATTAAGAAAGCATATGTACATTAAAGGTTGAATAACAAGTATTCACAAAATCCATTTACACTGCTTGAGTAACTCCATAAAATAATATATTTTTATTAATTCATTATAAAATCAAGAGACATTTACCCTCAAAAAATAAATGACTCGTTACACAGTTCCAATGCATACCATAAAAACTCATCAGCCATGACCATATCCTGGCTATAACCAATGGAGATATAGTGATCGACTATATCCATAGGGCCGGTGAAAAAGTACTGATCACCCGATGATATGATATCCTTATCGTTATCGTCTGATATGAACGGATCAGTCCAAAAGTTCGTAGTAGGTTCGTAATCATGATCATATGCTTGGTGTGTAACATGATCACTTGAAACAGCATAATCCCAAATACATTGATCAATGCTTATTGAAGATATTGGTGATTCAGCTAATGATGCTCTTTCAACAACACTTTCTTCATCAAGTTTGAGGCTTCTTCCATTGTCGCGTTGTTCCTTCTCTAGCACGATATTTTGAGCTCGTTTTCTCAAATACGAGTTCCAACGATTTTTAATCTCGTTGTCGGTTCGCCCTGGCAAATTCCTTGCAATTGTTGACCATCTGCAAATTAAATAAACAGGAGAAATTAAGATGTTATGTTTAGCGTAAAAGATTTCGCGAAATTAGATGATATAAATGAACTTAATTACTTGTTGCCGAGCTTGTTACGCAAATCCATGATGATATTATCTTCCGCTTCCGTAAAATTCCCATGTTTTATGTTTGGACGAAGATAATTCACCCATCTCAGCCTGCAACTCTTGCCGCTTCTTGAAACACCTAATTATATATATTATAAACAAAAGAGATCACAGAATGTACAATATATATATATATATATATAAATAATAAGCAAGTATCCAAAAAAAAAAATATTTTTTATTTTAAATATGGTACCAGCAAACTTGGGAAGTAAAGCCCAGTTCCAATGGCCATATCTTTGAATATAGGCTCTTAACTTGTTATCTTCATCCTCACTCCATGGACCTTTCTTTATTCCATTTTTATATGACTTCACCATCTTTTTTTTTTTTGTATTTAATTCAGGTGCTACAGATGTTTATTTATGTGTATATATATACATATAACAAATTAACAATATTATGATTGACGTCATGGATGATGCATATGCATGTAACATGTCTCATGCATGCACCCGTCCTTGCGCTTTTAATTATCCCATAATTAATGTAAAAAAATGTAGGAACTAGGAAGATGTTAGATGTTAAAGTTAAAACGCAGAAATCCATAAACCAACAACACTTTAATCCAAGAATTTAAACAAAAACTTGTAGAAAATTCAAGATAGAGAACATATCAATCTAAGAGAACATAAGAAGTAATCTCAGCCACCCATCCGGTCAATAAAGACGGCTTTGACCGGTCCCCCCTTAATCTCTACCCTTCCATGAATCGCGTCAATCCTCCGTAATCACGTCCACCGTAACCGCGAGAGGAGTGGCTGAGATTGCTTCTCACGTTCTCTTAAATTGACATGTTTCTCGTTTGAACCCTCTCATATATATATATATATATATATAAGTAGGTTCAAATAAAAACAATTGCAATTTGTAGGAACAAAGGAACTCTTTATAATCACATATGATCTCATGTGTGGGTCTCACACATTAAAAAATCTTATATGATTTTTTAAGGTGTGGCACATGGGCCAAAGAGGTATGGTTTTTGTATGAACCTCCCTCCCTCTCTCTCTCTCTCTCTCTCTCTATATATATATATATATATATACACACACAGGTGAAAGTTCAATTGCAAACCACCTTTTCATTGTGAACGTGAGGACAAACGAGAGCGCGACACGTGGCAATTTGAAAAAATTTCGACTTAGTTATTCAGACTGAATAAAGCGTTATTCAGACTGAATAACACTAACATGCACTCTGATGCAATTGGACGCGGGCGGGTCAGCCGCGGGTCATCCGCGGGTCAAGCGTTATTCAGTATGAATAACACTAACATGCAGTTTTATTCAGACTGAATATGACTTGACCCGCCGTTTCAGATTGCCACGTGTCGCGCTCTGGGCTGTCCTCACGTTCACAACGAAATGGTGGTTTGTATTTGAACCCACCCCTACACACACACATATATATATATATATATATATATATATATTCAAACAAGAACAAATGAATTTTATAGGAACAAAGAAACAATTTTAGATGACATATTATGTGAGCCCATGTAGACCCACCATTAAATAAATTATATGATTTAGTGGTGTGACCCACCTGAATCATATATGATTTATTTAATGGGTGGGTTCCACGTAAGCCCACATAACATGTAGATCAAAATTTGTTCCTTTGTTATTACAAATGGGATGGTTCTTGTATGAACCCAAAAAGACTTATTTCTCAGACTTGGAGTGAGGTCCGTGAACATTCAAAAACCAATTTTTTTTGTCAATCCCAACTTCCAGCTACACCACAAAAATTCAACCCTTCAAAAAATTGCTCTTTGGAGAAGAGGGCTGAATTCCATACTACGATTAAGCCTCCTGCCAAACCAATGGAATTTTTTTGAACGAAGTCACAATTGTCGTTCCCCCAAAGTTGACGAATTAAACCTTGATCCATGATTTCACACTTCGACTCTTGAATCCCTAAAAGGTTACAATTCTCATTTTTTACAAAATTCTTGATTTTGCTAATTTTTCCAGGTGCACACAACCCACAAACATTAATAGAAATTAAATTTAGCTCCATTAAAAATACAAATAAGACACCAAGGGAAGTGAGAGAGGCGACATTAAATCTTTCCTGCATCTTCGCCAACACCAGCCTTGTAACACCCCAAAGCCCAAAGCTATAGGCTGTTTATCGATGCGATTTCCAGCTTTTCTTTAGCGGGAAAATATCTTTGGGAGCTGTAGTAGCAGTGCCCAATAACTTCGAGTCCAACTAAAAACCATGGTAGAAGTTATTGATAGCCTATGACTTGAGGCTTATAAGAAGCTTACAAGTTCTGCTTTCTATCCATGTGGGACGGGTTGTTACAAGCCTCATCTAAACAACCCCGATTTGAGCTCTGAAGGCAGGGTCGAAACCAGCAACACATGTGTCTGGTATGGAACCTTAGTTCGATTTGGTCAAAATGGGGGAGGATGGACCACAGAAAGCGATACCCTTTATTCTTTTCCAAGTGGGTCTGATGAGCAGAAGAATCCAAGTCTCTTTGGGCCACGTTTGTTCCTTGGGGAAATGGGCCTGGTATTAAAGTAACACCACAAGGCCCAAAAGTCCCATTGAGATTTAGTCCATTGAAATGGGCCTGGCATTAAAGTAACACCACAAGTTTCTTCCCAATAAATATTAAAATTATGAATACCCAGTGGCGAATCTAGGATTCAAACTTAGTGGGGTCCAACATGTGACAACTAAGTATTCCATATATATTTGTGATACTTAACATTATGATAAAATTTAGAAATATTTAATTTTGGACTCATTTCGAAGGTGTTGACAAGACGGTTACAATGATATAATTTGTAAAAAAAGAAATATATTTTTAATCCATTTTACTTCATATACAATTATTTGTGTTAATATGATAAGGGTTTTAAATGAAATATGAAAAACCAAGTGATTAAAAATAAATTAAATGATTAGTTACAAGGGTATTAAGGGGGTGCTTGGTTCATTTTAGGGAATGGGAATGGGAATGAAAATGGGAATGCAGGAGAATGGGAATGAAAATGAGCATTGTATTGTTGCTGCTTGGTTAACCCACTATAATCAATGAAATATTGTTTCATATTAAAAAAATATTTTCCTCCATTTCGAAAATACAAAAGATGTTTCATTTAACATCAAAAGATGGAATGACATATGGAAAAAAGAACTGAGTTGAAAGAAAATTTCCATTCCCCCCAATTTGGTCAGGAATGAAAATTAATGAATCTGCAGGAATGATTCCATTATATAATATCAGACCAAGCAGCAGTATTCATTGCCATTCCCATTCCTTACCCTGCAATACCCCCAACCAAGCACCCCCTAAGTGTAATTTATATATTAACAAAAATGGAAACGTGGGTTAAGGAGAGATTAGTGGGAAGTGGGTTATACATGCCTTAACAACTTGTACATTAAGTTATAAAATGAATACCTCTTGAATATTTTTAATAAAAACTGAAAACTATAAGGTGTAAGCCAATGATTCTTAATTTTTTGTGGGGTCACTTTTGTAATTTTTGAGGGGTCCAAAATAAAATTATACTATAACAATAAATAAAAAAATTTATTTTATGGGGTCCACACACCCCATGACTCCTAATGTAGAATCCCCCCTGTGAATACCCAATAAATTATATCAAAATTATGAATACCGAAATACTATTGGAAGTAATCTTCCACATTTCGGTTACTTGTCAAAATTTAGTAAGGAGGTTTTTGGTACGGATTGTAACGGGACGGGTACCCCTTTACCTGATCGGTAAACATCCCCGGCCCCGGGCGGGTACGGGGATCCCAACCCCGTCCCCGGTTTATTACCCGGTCCCCGACCCTATTTAGACGCGGTTCCATGTTGTTCTTTTCAAAAGCTTTTTCACATCAACCTACGTAGCTATCTTGTAACATGTTGGACAAAGAATATAAATAAGGGATGTAAGGCAAGATATTCATGAATCTGGAGAACTTAAAGCATGGTTATTGTCCACTCCATTCAAAAAGAAAAAATAGAATAACTCTAGCTTTTCATTTTTGCAAATTTGTATTATTTTGTTTTCTATTTTTGCAAATGAATGCCCACATTTTTTTTAACGGCAAAAAGGAAACTCAAGGAGGAGCTTCGGCTGTTCGGCATGACCATCACCCCTCCTAGAGAAACCCGCGAAAATGAATGCCCACTTACCAAACGGCTTTTCGTCAGTTTCACAAGTTCATTTTTTGTTTTATTATCACTTTGCCCAAGTGTGAACCTTTATTTTGTTTTTGATCCATAATTGAATTTAAAATACAAAATACTAATATGATTTTTATAATCATAATTGTCAAGTAGTTAATTGTTTTCGTGTACTTAATTCATTCATTCTGTAATACATAATTGAATTTTATTATTATTGTCATACATTAATGATGTTAGTAATGGAATATTGGCGAATCCAACTCTATTCCTAACGTTTTATGTGCCTTGAATATATATAAAATTAATGACCCCTAATAAATACACAAAAGAAATTCAATAAATAGTTTTCAATAGAAAAAAAGTTAATATAAGAAATTATAATAATTCACGAAAAGAAATCTTATTCTTTTTTATTATAGTTAGAAAAATACTTAATATTTTTTTGTTTTATAGGATAACTATTGATTTTTGAGCCAGCAAGAAGTGTGAACACCATCGATAACATAATTTGGCATGGGACTCCCAATGGAGACACACGGTAAAAAGTGGGTGTTGTCTAGCTAAGTATTGGAACCGAATACTTTTTCCTTTATTGATGGCAACTGGTTGAAAGTTTGGAATGCAAACTTTCCCCATAAGGTTAGGAGTTTTCCATGGAGTGCTGTACATAACCTGTTGCCAACTAAAGTTAACTTGCAGGTGTTTGAGAATTGTACTAAAGTTAATTTGATGGTGCCTTGTAACTATATTATGCTGAGATGAAACCCGAAAAATGTGTGGCATATGTTTATTGATTTCCTTTTAACTGAGCAAGTGAGAGCTAGGGAGGCTAACCTTTGGCATCTAGTCAACATGAAAGCAAGTACGACAAGTGATTTTTCCAAAAAGTAATTCCATTTTGAACTCGTGCCTGATCCTATCAGTACCAAATTTCCTATGATCCTTAGGGGGTTGTGGATAAGAAGGAATGGCTTGCTTTGAAACAATAAGGCTAAAACAAAGGCCCACATTGTTTTTGAAGCTCTACAGGTGCATGAACAACAGATCCAGACTTCAATACACATTCACAAAAAATTGGAGCTCTTGTACACGTTGGCACAAGCCTTCATTGGGGTTCCCAAAATGTAAAATTGATGCAACAACCTTCGTAGACAACACTATTGTTGGCTTTGTTTCTATTTTTGAGATGACAACCGGAGCTTCATAGTTGCTCAAACTTCTATTCTTAGAATGATGCCACTAATCAAGGAATGTTAGGCCTTGCTATTCTTGAAGCGATGTCTTGGGCAATTGAACTCGACTGATAACATGTTATTTTCGAGCCTGATGCCCAACAATCATCAAAGCTATTAAGTCATTCGATGAAGATGACATAGAATTTGATGATGTTATTACAAAGTGTCGCTCACTCCTTTGCCAACATCATAGTAAGGAGTGAGCATAACTGGGTACCCACCCCTTTTTAATGAAGTAGGAACTGGCAGTTCCTAGATAGATGGAACTAGAACTTGTTGAGCAATGTCCCACATTGGACACAAACTGACATGGTATCAGAGCAAGGTTCACCCGTGGTTGGTCAAAAAGCCGCACGGACTCCACGTAACCCAAAGTATCCACGTGTTAAGCTGAAAAGAACGCCACACGTGAGGGGGCGTGTTGAGCAATGCCCCACATTGGACACAAAAGTGAACTTGTAATGTGCTTATAAGGGTTTTGGGCTACTCCACTCATTGCCAATTGGTTTTGAGTTGGAACCTCACAAACTAACATGGTCTACCACTCTAGGCTCAAGGTCTACCACTCTAGGGACTGACACGCCGGCACTTCCCTACCCCTTCTTGGCCCTCCATCTAGCCTGTTGGAGGGTCGTGTTAGCGTCCTACATCGGCTAGACTTGAACCAAATCTTCACTATATATGTTGGAACCCTCCTTCTCTCCTCAATGGCTCTTTTGGAGATTAATCTAAGGGTTCCACATATTCTAACAGAAATGAAATCGCTTACATCAATTCCTTTCATTTTGGAACCAGTTTCGATATAGGGTACCCAGTGTCATTTTTTTTTAATTTCAACAATTCATATATATATATATATATATATATATATAGAGAGAGAGAGAGAGAGGAAAGTTCAAATGTGAACCACTTTTTGGTTGTGAACGTGAGGACAACCGAGAGCGCGACACGTGGCGGCTTTGAGTGTGGTCCCCCTCTTTAATTCAATGCCCTCCCATGAATCGCGCCTAGTCATCCGCTGTGGACTTGACGTGGCGCCTAGTCATCCACCGTGGACTTGACGTGGCGCCTAATCATCCGCCACGTGTCGCGCTCTCGGTTGTCCTCACGTTCACAACCAAAGAGTGGTTCACATTTGAACCCACCCCTATATATATATATATATATATAGAGAGAGAGAGAGAGAGAGAGAGAAGTCTAAATAAAAACTCGTTTTCATTGCGAACGTGAGGACAGTTGAAAGCGTGTCACGTGACATATTTAGTTTGAAAAATCCAATATTATTTAGGCTGAACAATATTCAAAGTGATTAATACAATATTCAGATAGAATAATCTGAATAACCCATACTAAGTTTATGGTAGGCTTTTGAACTTCATGACAAGTGTTTAATAGTCATTTTCAAAATAAAGTATCTGTTTAGCTAATTTTATACGATGCTTTTGAGAAGTGTCCTAAAAACCATATTTTTAAAAGGACACTTGTGTATTTATAAGACACCTTTTTCAAATAGTTTCTTCTAAAATAATTAATAAGACCATTTATTTAAAAAGTGTTCTAAAAAACTTGTTACGACGTGCAAAAGTACTGTACTATAAATTTATTGTAACACTTTTTAATATGACATTTTTTTTTGATCCTATAAACTTGATTTCTATAAAACACTTTATTATGACGTTTTTCTATTTTAGACGTTTTATAAATTTAATTTTGTTGTAATGCTACTAATCAAATAACTAATTTTGTTTAAAAGTAATAGTGAAAACCCCGGTAAATCCTATTCCTATACAACAATCTTGTTTTGGTAATGAATAAAGAGATGAAGTTTTTGAAAGGATAAATGGATGAAGTGTTTAAATGGAATTTAGATGAAGTCATCGGGCTGGTCAAGTATAAACTGGACTAACCCCAGCCCAGTTAAAGATTGTGGTTGGCTCTAGGTCTAGTGTAAGCCGGACCGGAACAACGACATATTAGTGGGCTGTCCGTGGATACCCGATACCGTCGGGGAGGCGTGCATCAGTGCATGCATGTATGTTCGTGATAATCAAGCGTTGATTCGATACCACTATCCTTAAAAAAACATAATATAATATTTTATTTCAACCAGGGGGAGGTGGTAACTAGGAGGAGATGCGAGTATATATGGAGATGGCGAACCTTGCTTGTTCTTGGTTGTCTCACAATCAATATTATAACTTAAATTCAATTTTGTTTTACTATAAACCTCTTCAAGATTCGTGTGGCATTGATGTATAAAATATATATGTACACACTATGAAGTGTACGTGAATGTTTATTTATACTTTTCCAATTGAAATAATCTTTTTCTTAAAAGAAATTCCAGTTTTAAATGATAGATCAAGATAATTGAAAGCATTATTCTTTCGAAAAAGTCTAAAAAATATAAAGAATTGAATTATTCTGTTTTGAATTTTAAGTCATAAACTACTTTTTGAATAAAAAAATCATTAAAATTTTTCATTATAAATAGTTAAATCACTGAACTATCTTATCTTTTTTGTTAGAGTCCCACATCGGCTAAATTTGGACCAAATCTTCAATATATATGTTGGAACCCCCCCTTCTCTTCTCAATGGCTCTTTTGGAGATTAATCTAGGGGTTCCACATATTCTCACATTGTATCAGAGCCAAGGTCTACCACTCTAGGGATTGACACGCTGACACTTTCCTGGCCGTTCCTGACCCTCTCCTGGCCCTCTCGTGGCCCTCCATCTCCCACATCGGCTAGACTTGGACCAAATCTTCAATATATATGTTGGAACCCCCTTCTCTCCTCAATGGCTCTTTTGGAGATTAATCTAGGGGTTCCACATATTCTCACATTTTTAATTGAAAAAACCATAAAACTTTTTTTCATTTCAAATGATTAAGTGTTTTTTTTAACGACAAGTTAGTTGTTAGTAAACACCTCGGTTAAATTAAATACGCTTTTGCCCGGATTTAAACTCAGGACTTCTACTCCAAGAAGGTAACCCCTCTACCAACCGGGCTAGCCCCAGTTGGCATTTCAAATGATTAAGTACTTAAATAATTATTTTTTTCAATAAATAAACAATTAAACTTTCAAATATTAGTTAGTTACCACCTCTTAAGAGATATAAAAGATTTACCCGTAACCGATTAAAGGGTTTAAAGTAACAATATAATAATATTATTTTAAGTGAAATAAATGTAAGCAACAAATTTTAAAAAATATTAATTTGTTTTGTTTATAAAGATATCGAAAGACTTAACTATTTAAAATGAAAAAGTTTAATTATTTGTTTATTTAAACTATTAATTTATTGACATAATCATTAAACAAAAGAAAGTTTAGTGGTTTTTCATAAAATAAAAAAAGTATTCAAAATTTAACCAACTAAAACAAAATAATTTATTAGATTTTTTTGAACTTTTGCCTTATTTAACTTTTTCCTAAACTAAAGACCATATGTTTGATATTTTAATTTAGAATGTATGTTTTTGGAATCCATTAATTTTGAGATTAAACTATAAACTCTAATTCTAATATCTAACCCCATGTGGTAGTTCCATCTAATTGATTCTAATATTGTGATTAGAATATTGTAACCCTAAACAGTAAACCCCAACTCAAATTCCTTTTTCTAATTTATTATTATTTTTATTTTTCTTATTTTTTTGGGAGTGGGGGTCCATGACAACAGTAGATTTTTTGTGTTTCTTAATATTACAATTTTGTTTTTTTTATTGATATATCCTTATTTAACCTCCCAAAAAATAAGGTTTGATCTTAAATTAATTACCACCATAAAATTTATTTATTATATTTAATACTTTGTTGTCAAATTCCGACAAAATATTTTGAATCAACCACTGGTTACTTGTACACACCTTTGCATTATCTATTAGTAAAAAATAATTTGGCCACATACCATTTTCGTTTGAACTTCTATGACTCCATGAGTCAATGACTCCGTCTATACAAATATATATCAACCAATAACTATTTTATTTATTTATTTTTAGAAGGGAAATTTATAAAACGACTAGCAAGGCGCTAGTGCGGATGGAAAGATTATAGCGTCTAAGGATTACATGCCCACTCAGACCAACTTATATCCTTACTAACAGAACTTCTACAACAAAACAAACAAAAAAAACCCAAGACTGGAAATTATTGGCCACAATAAGAGGAATAAAGGTACCACCATTGAAGAGCAACCTGTTCAGCCCAAAGGTACGCACACCATTACAACCACTTCTTTGATGTAATCAGCTTTCCAGATGTGGCTGTGCGGACGCACAACTTCTAGGAGTTGTACAACTATACGGGTTCGGCATCACCTTCCACCATCTATTGATCAACTCATAAACCAATGAGTTATTAATCGAACATAATGATCATGAATTTGAATCAATCCAATAGATCAATGGTGTTTATTACTTTCCTACTAGTAAGTCCTTAACTAATTTAACCATGCATGTATAACTTTTAATAACAGAATGTTTTTAACTCTAATAAACTCATAATGACATTGTATTTTTATTTAGTAACTAAAAAAATCAATATTCCAAATAGAGAGGTTTCTGCAAAAATAGAGGTGTTTGAAAAAAGCTTGTTAGAAATAGAGGTATTTGAAATTTGTTTGAAGAAATAGGGGTGTTTTGAGTGGGATTTATCATTTATTATGTATATTTTCATTTTTAACTTTATATATTTACAGATTTAACCGTCTAACTTATTATTTTACTTTTTATTTATCTATTTTTATTTTTAACCCAAATTAATATTTTTTTTTGTGGTTTAAAATTCCTTGATTAATATTCCATATTTATTAATGTTTACTATTTGTTGAGACTTACATTGATAACACAAAGATTCTTCCTAATATTTTGCTCATCAGTGAATCTTGAAATGTCCCCTTTCTGAAACTATGCATTATGCATATAATGCATAATGCATAATGCATGCACCTGTGTGGCCCTTAATTTTCTACTTAATGACTTGAACATGATTTATCATTCTGAATTGTTTATCCATAATTACGGATCTTAATGTATCAATAGTTACATGACAACAACTCGACAATTAAGATCTAATAATAGTTACATGACTAAGAAAGCATATGTAAAGGTTTAATAACTTGAAGTATATATATATATATATATATTATATATATATATATATATTCACAAAATCCATTTACACTGGCTTGGCTTGAGTGACTCCATAAATATATTTTATTCATAATAATAAAATTGAGAGAAATATGATATCAAACAAGAAACGACTCGTTACATAAATCCAATGTTGACCATAAAAACTCATCAGCCATGACCATATCCTGGCTATAACCATTGGAGATATAGTCATCGATTAAATCCATAGGGCCGGTGAACAAGCGATGATCACCTGATGATATGATCATATCGTTATCGTCTGATATGAATGGATCGGTCCAAAAGTTCGTAGTCGGTTCGTAATTATGATCATATGGTTGGTGTGTAACATGATCACTTGAAACTGCATAATCCCAACTACATTGATCAATGCTTATTGAAGAGATTGGTGATTCAGCTGATGATGCCCTTTCAACAACACTTTCTTCATTAAGTTTGAGGCTTCCATTGTCGTTCTTTTCGTTTTCTAGCGCAATGTTTTGGGCTCGTTTTCTCAAATACGTGTTCCAACGATTTTTAATTTCGTTGTCGCTTCTCCCGGGCAAATTCGTTGCAATCGTTGACCATCTGCGAGTTAATTAAATAGAAGAAAGATCTTATGTTTAGCGTAAAAGATTTCTCGAAATCAAAATAATAAAAATGAGCTTAGTTACTTACTTGTTGCCGAGCTTGTTATGCAAATCCATGATGATATTGTCTTCGGCTTCCGTAAAATTGCCATGTTTAATGTTTGGGCGAAGATAATTCACCCATCTCAGCCTGCAACTCTTACCACTTCTTGAAACACCTAATTATATATATTGTAAACAAAAAAGATCATAGAATAATTTATAATTTTTTTTGAACGGCATTTTAACTCACACACACGTTCCGGGGGTATCCGGATCCATACGGGCACCGACTAATCCCCGCGCCCATGAGCCGATCCGAACGCCAACCCATGGACTCGCCCCTGAACCGACCCGAAAACCAGTCAAGAGCTGGATACCGCAGAAGAGGTCTATAAGGCCTTTGGCCTTTTTTGTACCGAGTGGGGCTCGAACCCGCACCAACCTATCTTTCAAGGCAAGCGCAAGGATGTTACCTACCACCACTGGACTACTAGACATTCATTGGTAGAACAATTAACAATTAAGCAAAGAGTATCCAAAATCATTATTAATTAATTTCAAGATCTCTTAAATATATATGGTACGTACCAGCAAACTTGGGAAGTAAAGCCCAGTTCCAATGGCCATATCTTTGAATATAGGCTCTTAGCTTGTTATCTTCGTCCTCACTCCATGGACCTTTCTTCATTCCATTATTATCAGACTTCACCATCTTTCTTTTTTTGTATCTCAGGTACTCCATATGTTTCTTTATATATATAATACTATATGTATACATATACATACATACCAATTATGATTGACGTCATAAGATGTTGAAGAGAAAACGTCATGTAACATGCCTCATGCACCGTCCTTGCGCTTTCCTGTTTATCCCATATATAATTAAAGTAAATACGTGGGAACCAGGGTCCTCGTGTTTCTCTCTCGGGTCGGGGACACGGATCTGTCCTAAGAGCATCCGTTATACCTTTGCCGCTGGCAGCGGGTTCTATCAGTTTGGATCGGCAACACCGCCACGGCCCTGAGCGGGTAAGATGCTTTGGCTTTGAGAAGCGATTGGTAACCCCCACCCCAGCTTTCTTTCTATCTCTCTCTTCTTCTCTTTTTATTAATTAATTTAATAAGATAAAATGTGTGGGTAAGATTGAGTCGGGTATAAAGGAAAGAGTAGGAGTGAGAAAACAGGGACGGATTTAGAACTTTTTTCAAATGGTGGCACCATTTAACTATAAAGAACATATATAAAGAAAATTTTCACAACATCTTTATTGGTTTAGTTGTTGGTTCATTGCTTTCCAAACTTGAAGTCTCAAGTTCAATTCTTGGTACAAGCAAATTTTTTATATAAACACAAATTTGAAATTAAAAGCAAAAATCTAAAAAAATTGTTTCTAACAAGACTTGAACCCATGACCTCATGGTTATAAGGCAAGTAACTAACCAACTCAACCAAAGAAAACTTATATCCTTATTGCAGTTTCAAAATATATATGGGGGCACACGACAAATTAATACGGTGGCACCGTTAATTTTTACACTACGACAGAGGAATTTAACGGTAGCCCGTGCCACCGGGTTCCCTTCATTGGCTCCGTCCATGTGAGAAAATGGTGTGGTGCAGATGTGGTAGTGGGTAAGGGAATGTAGGTTGGAGAGTATAACGGATGGCGTAAGGTGTAAGATGCTCATGGCAGAAATACATAAAAGTGCACTTCATATGTCAAGAAAGAACTATTTGAAGGGTTTTGGAACTTATGCTAGTTGTACGGCTATTCTTTGCGCTGGTTTTAACTAAATATAACAAAAACGATATGATCAAGAGAGGGATCAAAGCAAAAAACAAAACATAAGGTATATCACCTAAAACATCCTAGTGTTTTTTTTTTTTTTTGGAAGCAAAAATATTAATCAACAACCATAGTTAGCATTTATAATTTTCAGTTACAAGAAACACAGTATTAAGTCATTCTAATTTGTATTTTAATCATATAATGCTTTGAACCTCACACACAAAAATGAAAATTATAATGGTCTAACATAATACATTGTTAAAGGAATTTAGGCATCACTTTTAAGATCTACAATCGAGATTCAAAATCCCGTATGTATATTTTAATTTGATCGTGTTAAATCAAATCAAATGAACCTTTTTAGACTTGTAATAAATTTTGTAAAATGACAATTAGATATCAACCATTTTATTTAGCAAAAATAATGAAGTGGTTAATTATAAACTCTGAATTAAGGCATTTGATTGTAAGGATAAATCATAATTATCAAGTAAAATGCTTAGTATTACACAAAAAATTATTAATGTAGATGTGGCAATTATTCATGTAATTCTAAACTAGTTAATGACCCGTATATTATACGGGCATTTGGAACATGTTATTTTAATTTTTAATAAGAATAGACATTTACATGACAATTGTCATTACCATTTAAATATTTATGTTATACGACAATTGCCATTATAATTGCTTATTACAATAGATATTTTAGTTATCTAATAGCTGTTAAAATTTTAAAAATTGAAATTTATTATTCTTTTGTCAAAAGATTTGAATTTCGTGAATGATTTTAAAACTGGAGGGATTCAGAAATAAAATATGTGTAGTGTTTTAAATAAAATAAAGGGAAAATTTCATCTATATCCTTAAAAACTTGTTATATTACATGTATATCCTTACAAACTTTAAAATTACACCTATCTCCTTCTAAACCTCTAAAACTCTCATATATATCCTTCTTCCTAATTTTAAACATTAAAATATATAAATTATTATCTATTAATTAAATTTATTTTCTAAATTACCTAATTACCCTTTCTAATTTCCAATCCTAAAATCAATCTCATTAATCCTAAATTTGCAGATTCAACGAGAAAGAAGTTCTCCTTCTCCTTGGTTCATCTCAACCACAATCTTGATTTCATCCAATTAACAAACTCTCATATAACCCCCAATCCATCCATCAAACCCCAATCTCTCACTCTCTTTCCAAAAATCCAAATCAAAATTCAGCCATGGCAGCTTCCACTTCTCTAACCCTATCCCAAGCTGTCCTTTCTCGCTCAGCCCTCCCCCAAAGTCAGCCATGGCAGCAATCATCCACCACTTCCTTCTCCATGCCCACTTTCTCCGGCCTCAAAATCAAATCCTACACATCATCGTCCTCCACTCGCCGTCACGTCTCCGCCACGCGCCGCCATGTGATCGTTAACCCCGCCGTGGAGACGCTCGAGAAGACGGACACGGTGCTGGTGGATAAGTCCGTGAACACCATCAGGTCGATTTTAGAGGTTGAAATCAGAGGTAGATTAGATGGAGGTCGTCGATTTTGTAGGTCTTTGATTTCAAAAATGGTTGTTGCAGAGGTTGCCGATCAGATGGAGGTCGATTTCAGGGGTCGATCAGATGGAGGTCGTCCATTTCAGAGGTCGATCAGATGGAGGTTGTCCATTTCAGAGGTCGATCAGATGGAGGTCGTCGATTTTTGTAGGTCGTCGATTTCAGAAATGGTTGCTGCAGAGGTCGATTTCAGAGGTCGCCGATCAGATGGAGGTCGATTTCAGAGGTCGCCGATCAGATGGAGGTCTTCTATTTTTGTAGGTCGTCGCTGATCACAATGGACATCGTCGACAGCTTCTTTCTCGATTGATACTATTGAGTCTGCAATTTCTTTTCGATTGAGTCTGCAATTTCTGGATTGATACTATTATTTTAGGATTGGAAACTAAAAGGGTAGTTAGGTAATTTAAAAAATAAACTCAATTAATAGATAATGATCTATATATTTTTATGTTTAAAATTAGGGAGAAGGATATATATGAGAGTTTTAGAGGTTTAGAAGGAGATAAATGTAGTTTTAAAGTTTGTAAGGATATACATGTAATATAACAAGTTTTTAAGGATATAGATGAAATTTTCCCTAAAATAGAATATAATTATTTATAAGAGTTAAATACATATTTGGTCCCTGTGGTTTGCATCAAATTACGATGGAGGTCCCTGAACCCTAATTTTTATGCCTATGGTCCCTGTGGTTTGATTTTCGTTACGATGGTGGTCCCTCGTCCTAACGTCCGTTAAAAACAGCCGTTAAGACAGGGGTATTTTGGTCTTTTTATTATTATTTCATTTTCTATTAATATTTAACCTCCTTCTTCCCCAACATCACCTAATACCACCACCCACAACCACCACCACCAACACCCACCACCACCAACACCACCACAACCACCACAACCACCAACACCCACCACCACCACCACCACCACCACCACAACCACCACCACCACCAAATCTATTAAAATTTAAATCAAACCACTCTCCTTCCTCCTCCGGCCAACTTTTCCGGCCATACAACAAAGTCCACACAATAAATCAAACATGAATCTACAAACTAAATCATGCCCAAATCCATCTCATAATCAAAACTCAAAGGTAAAAACCAAACCTATTAAAAAGGAATTATACACAAACCCAAATTCATATTATTTTGTAAAAAGAAAATACAAACCCTAACTAGTCTTACAAAACCCTAAATGCTAATAGAAGAGTAGATCTGGAAGGGTGGTCTCAGACCTGGAGAAGATCTCGAACGGTGGTCTCATCGCCGGATTTGAGAGGAGAAAGGGGAAAACATGAACGACAGATCCCGATGGTAACCGTGTGAACGGCAGATCTGGGTTGTAAAGACGTGGTGGAGATGGCCGGCTGGTGTGTGAACAACGGCGGTGGAGGCGGCTGGCTAGTGCGGGTGCGGCGCTGGAGGCAGTTGGCTAGTGCGAGAGGGGCGGCGGAGCGGCGGTGCGGCGGTGGAGGCTGGTGCGTGAACAACGGCGTGGAGGCGGCTGGCTGTTGCGTAAGCGGCAATGGAGCGGTGGAGCTGCAGTGGAGGTTGGTGCGTGAATAGCGATGGAGCGGCAGTAGAGCGACGATGGAGTGGCCGTCGGCCGTTCTTCTTGGGTGGGGTATGGCTGACGATGGTTGCAGGTGTGAAGCTTGGTGGTTGCAGGTGTGAAGGTCATGTAGGGTTTGTGGTGGGGAAGGGAAAGGATTCAAAGAGGAAGAAGATGAAAGTGAAAAAAGGGGTAGGTGGGGTAGGTTTTAGGGGGTAGGTGTTGTTATATGAGATGGAATGATTGTTAGTATTTAATTATTATATAAAATCTAAATTTTAATGTAAAATTAATTTAATTATAAATGTACTAAAATACCCTTGACATAACAGAGCTTTTTAACAGCAGTTAGGGCAAAGGACCACCATGATGACGAAAATCAAACCACAGGGACCGTAAGCATGAAAATTAGGGTTCATGAACCTCCATCGTAATTTGACGCAAACCACAGGGACCAAATCTGTAATTAACTCTATTTATAAATAATCTACAAAAATAGTTAGATTAAAAAGATGGAATCTTTAAATTTCAAGAATATTAGCAATTGAGTTTTAAATAAAATAATATTTCATTACTTATAAATAATATATAAAAATAATTAAGTTAAAAAGATGAAATCTTTAAGTTTCAAGAATATGAAGAATAGAATTGTAATAAAATCTAAACAAATTAATTTATATCTATTTGTATAACCGGAGGGATTCAAAAATAAAATATGTAGTGTTTTTTATTTGTAGAACTTTAAATAAAAAATTAATTACTTATAAATAATCTATAAAAATAGTTAGATTAAAAAGATATAATCTTTAAATTTCAAGAATATCAACAATGGAGTTTTAAATAAAATAAATTTTAATTACTTATAAATAATCTATAAAAATACTTAGATTAAAAAGATAAAATCTTTAAATTTCAAGAATATCAAGAATAGAATTGTAATAAAATCTAAACAAATTAATTTACATCTAATTTTAATAATGTAGTTAAATTAAAAAAATATTCAATATTAAACTCATTTTGAAGGTATTGTCGAGACGATTATAATGGTATAATTTATTAAAAACAAAAAGACAAAAATTTTAATACATTTTAATTAATATATATTATTATTTTAAAATGATAAGGATGTAAATTGAAAGATGAGAAACTAATGGATAAAAAGTAATTTAATCAAATAATTCTAAGGATAAAAATGTAAATTATAAAGTTAATTATGGTATTAAAATAATAAGAATAATTGATGACATCATCATTTGATGATTCTATTTTAATTGGCCAATCAAATGGCTCAATTTCATAATCATGACATCAGCAAAAACCTTTCTTTAATATATATATATATATATAGATATAGATTTATTAAGTTTTGGCTTTGGCTTTGTTGCCTTCAAAAACGAAAAATATATATATATATATATATATATATTGCTTACCCAAGAAATTTTAATGCCTTATAAAACCTTGATGCCCATGGGCCATGAGCTAGGGCCGACCTTGCTGGATAGTGGATATCCAATCCTATTGGGTAGTAGAGATGGCCAAATACCGGTCCCGGGCCGGTCCTAACCGGTCCTTAATCGGTCCGGTCCTAAACAGTAACACACCGGGACCGGTTAAAGAGTAACCGGTTACGGTTCGGTCCGGTCCTATGATTCAAAGGTGAGGACTGGTTAGGCTACTTCAGATAACCGGTTAACCATAACCGGTTAGAACCGGTTAAGGGACCGGTTATGGATCAGGACCTTTTTTTTTTGTACAACTATATAAACTTGCAAAAGAAAGTTCACGTTCTTTACTTTAAAAATACGTTTTATTATTCTTCGAAAATATAAGCTAAGTACATTAATTATAAATAAAATAAAATACATCGTTTAACGAGAGAGAGTTGAGAGAGTAGAACTTGCAAAAACGAATACGAATTATAACGAGAACTTTGCGTTTTTTGCGTTTTTCGTAAGTTTGTAAGTTGGTATTCATCCCAAACCCCACACCACTTATTTATATGGCAAATGGGGTCAAAAGGAGCCAAAAAAACGGTCATCTATGCTGAAAATCGAAGCCAACGCCTATATTAACTTCTATATTAACGGTAATATTTTTTGAATGCATCGGTTCGATCCTTAACCGGTCCCGGTCCGGTCCTAACCGGTCCTGTGAAAAACGCCAAAAATTGTAACCGATGGTGTGGACCGGTTGACGGACCGGTCCTTAATCGGTCCGGTCCTAACCGGTTACGGCTCGGTCAAGTCCCCGGTTAACCTGCCGGTTCGGTCCGGTCCGGTCCCTTTTGGCCATCTCTATTGGATAGTAGGTCTTGGGCTGTTTTTCCTTTTTTGGGCTCAAGTTTGTTGGGTCAAGGCTAATTAAAATTATTGGACTGAAAATTTAATTTAATATTTGGGCCAAATTTGGCCTGCTCTATATTAAGCAATAGGCACTGATAATTTCTTTAGAGTAAATTGGGTGCGTTTATTTGTGGGAAACTGTTTTCATTTTTATAAAAAACGTTTTTATAAAATAGAGTTGACTTTTCATTTCCAGTTTTCTATGAAAATTTTAGAAAACCCGTTTACTTGAAATGATGGAGTTCACTTTCTATTTTTAGAAAACTAGAAAACTCGTTTACCTGTGCATTTTCCATCACTTTTCATTTTCCATTTTTTCATATATTGCACCGGCGGCGGTGACAGTGGCGAACGCGGCGAGGGGCGGTCGCGGAGGCGGTGGCGGTGTCGATGTTGGTGACGGTGGCCAACGATGAAAAGGAGATGGTAAATTGAAAAATTATAAAAAGTAATTTTCTAATTCATATAGGATTTTAGAAAATGAAAATTTTTGTTTTCTTAGAAAGATTTTCAAAATTGAATCATGTAAACAACTTTTTTGGTGTTTTATTTTTATTTTATTTTTTTGGAAAAAATTTCTAGAAAAGTGAAAAAATTTCTGGAATTAAACGCACCTTTAGGGATTTTGTTTTTATGTTTCATTAATTATGGATGTAGTTTTTACACTATGCATTTTCTTTTGGATTTGATTCTTCGACTTAACAACCATTCAATAAATCTGTGCATCCAATAGGAACCAAATCCAATAGAAAATGCATACCACAGGGACGAAATCTAACAAAAGTCGCATACCATAGGCACCAAATGCAACATAAAATGCATACCACTACCAAATACGTAATTAATGAAACCTAGCTAAAAACGAAATCCGTAAAACCACTAAACTACAAAGACCAAATCCATAATTTATTCTTTCTTTTGGCAAATAATTTTTGGTCCACTTCATTTGGCAAATAGATTTATATCTTTAATTATTTGAGTAAATTCGTTTTACCTTTTACAACTTAGCTGGACCTGGTAATTTAGGTTGTGTATTTAATTATTTAAATAACAAAATATCAATCTTTATTAAATACAATTCTATTGTGTTTAGCGCGTATTGATATAAAGTTGTTACAAATAAATTTATAAAACAATCAATGGAAATCAATATTGATAAATAGTTAATATTATATAATGGAGTAACCCGTTGATTATATACAATTACATCAACAAATAAATTTGAGATATAGTGTTAAGAGAGATATAAAATGTAATTGTCAAGATCACACAATAAATAAATAATATTAATATTATATGAATACTCCTACTATAAACATTAAAATTACGAATACCCAATAAATAACATCAAAATTATAAATACCGAAACACCATTGGAAGTAATCTTCCAAACAAGAGTTACTTGTCAAAAAAATTGGTAAGGTGGTTTTTAGAGGTATACTGGGTTTTATGATTTCTATCACAATGTAAATATTTTAATGGATGAGATTAATTTGTTTCTATCGATGATATGTTTAGGGTTATTTAAATCACTGTCAACAAGGGATTCAAACTAGGCATACCACACAAAAGGGTGATGTCAATAACGAAAATGTGAGTTAATTACGAATTTGAGCCTATTTATTTGATGGTTTCAATAAAATTGATTATTTAACTTCATTCATTTCGTAAATGGACATGTTGTTTATACATAGTTTGTCCCTCATACCTAACATTTATACCTTTTCTTACTAGCAAAGTGATCATAATTTACCTATTCTAGCACTATTATAATTGATGTTATTAAAAATCCAAAGTTTACTCAAGGGTAAAATTTAGGATGATATGCTCTAGCTTTAAGGGTAAAGAGAAATTTAACGTATTAAAGAACTTTTAGCTGGAAAATAGAAATTCGGTTGTATCTATATCTTAAGCACGAATCACAATGTTCCTTATAATGGTAATATATTAAAGTTTTGATTTAAGAAAATCAATATTATCTTTGGTATGATTTTGTTATAAGGGAAAAGTCCAAGAAAACCCAATGAACTTTAATGGTTGGAATGATTAAGTCATTGGACAATTTTTTGGAACAAATAAGCCATTAGACTTTCCAAAACCTATTAAATAAACCATTAGACTTTCTAAAACTTGTTAGATACATCCTTATGACCTATAAAATCAAGTTAATAAGGAAAATAATTGAAAAGGCTGAAAATACACCAAACAAACTTTCATACTTTGAACGATTAAGCTCGTAGACAGTTTTTGAACGAATAAATAACATTAAAACCGTTGTATGGTTGTTAGTTAATCAATAATTTTTTTTGAAAAAAAAAAGAGAAAAGACATTGCTTGTATGTTTTTTATATAAAGATGATATATATATATATATATATATATTTTGAATTTTATTATTCTAACCAAGATTTTGATTTTTTTAATAAGAAAATGACAATACAATTTTTTTTTAATTTAAAGAATTTTAAGTGACTCAAAAAAGAAATAATTTTCATATTTTATATTTTCCCAAAAAGTGTATAAAAGACATTGTTCATAAGCTTTTACAAATAGATAACAGATTTTTTATTTTATTTTAACAACCTAAAAATTGTTTTTCTTTTTCAGATAATTCGGTTAGACTTCTCTAAACTCTAAAAAAGATAAATAATTACCAATTCAATATTTTTTTTGCTAGAAAAGAAAAAAGATACCGTTCATAGGTTTTTATATAATAAAAAATAGAGATATGGAAATCGTGGCATTCGGACCCTTGAGGAGGTTCGATATAGCAGCAGTTTCGAAGGTAGCGGCTGAGATCTGCGTTCGAGATTGGAGGTGTCGTTGCAGGTCTGTCGATTCTGGTTATGTGTGGTGCTGATGATGCTGCTCTTTCGCTTGCGGCTCGATTAGGACTGTTGTTTATGTTTTAGCTGCTTGCTTGGCTTGCTCTTTGTTTACTACTTGTAAATAGCTTGCTAGTCGTTTCTGTTTCGGAGTTGGGCCTGTGTGTTTTGTTGTTTCGAACCGGTGCTGTTATTCTTGTGTTGGTTGGCTTTTAATAAAGTCTTTTTGCTGCTCAAAAAAAAAATATAGAGATATGGGATTTTTTTTCAAATTTTAATTTTAATGTTGTATTATATCGATCATATTGTCATTTCCCTATTTAAAATGTTGAACAATGTATCTTTTCCTTTTTTTAGAAAAATATTATCGATTAACCAACAACATTACAACCTTTTTTTTAATATTATTTTTTCTTTCAAAATCTATCTAAGAACTTAATCATTCAGAGTATGAAAGTTTGTTGAGTGTATTTCGAACTTTTTTAATTATTTTACCATATTAACTTGTTTTTATAGGTCATAAGGATGTATCCAACAGGTTTTAGAAAGTCTAAGGATTTATTTAATAGGTTTTGGAAAGTCTAATGGCTTATTTGTTCCAAAAAATTGTCCAATGACTTAATCATTCCAACCACTAAAGTCCATTGAGTTTTTTTGGACTTTTCCCTTGTTATAATTGATAACTTGCAAGCGTGATATCAAACATACCATATATAAATCCTTATTTAAAATTTTAGTGATCTATTTTATTAATGTAACTATATATTATGTTTATTAAGTACACAAGAGATGATAATTAAGTGAGATGTGACAAAATTAATTAGAGTGATGTCAACTTATGAACCGGCTTTGGATAAAAAATAAAAATAAACCAAAAAAAAAATATAAGCTAAGCATTGACCATAAGAGCACATCATCCATGATGCCATCTATCAACCGTGAAAGATATCCTTTGGGAGATTAGATCACATTGAGGTAACATTGCAAAAAGGGTCATTGAATAGTAATTCATCAAATATAAATCCAAAAGATAACAAAACTTTTTTTTTCAATATTAATTGAAATAGTAATTTATCAAAGTGGTTTTCTATCCATATCCTCTTATAAGAAAAGTTAGAAAGAATATAGATAGTAACACCCTTTGTTAAATGTAATGCATTTATAAATAACGTAGTTTTAGTAAACCATACAAACTATTAGAGTCACCTTATTTTGAAAACTCATTAATTTGTGGAAACTTTAGAAACTCATATAAACCATTGATTAGAAGGATCAATGGACAAGATTAATTGCAAAATTCAAAATCAAAACTACCAACTCCTATAATTAAGCATCACAAAAATAAAATAAATAAAATTACCAAAAATAAACAAGAAAATGGATTATGATTGGTGGAAAACATGGTTTCCAAAGTTTCCACAAATTAATGAGTTTTCAAAATAAGGTGACTCCAAACCATTATATTAAAAAATATTAAAGATATTTATAGACAATTAAGTTGGTTCATTAATTAGACTGGGATATATATGAAAGTTGATAACATTCATTTATTATTATCATGATTGTAAATTAGGAAACCAAATGAAATAAAATATATGTTAAACTAGATTAATGGTATGATTGCGGAACTCTCTTTTGGGATTGATGAAATAGTAATAATATAGAAAGCTAGTGTATTATATATAGTTTTTTTTTTTTGCATCTAAGACTAGTATTTAAAACATTGATGGTTATATATTTCTTTCACAAAGTGTTTACTTACATGTACCCGGTTTATAATACGAACACTTTTTACGTGTTTGTAAAACAAAAGGTACACATAAAAGTTTCATATTGTGAATGAATACATATAAAACAATCATATTGTAAAACAAATATATGTTTGTCTATGGCCACAACATTTTGTTGTTATTTTCCAAGGTAAAAAAATTGTGGCCATAAAAAACCTTTTAGACACAATTTTATCTAATTCATGGCTTTATGTTTAAACGTGTGTCATAATGGTCACATTAATTGAGTTACATTGTGACTAAAAAAATACTCAAATTTTACTTGTGACTTTTTGCCACGGTTCTAAACCCACCCGTGACTAACTTAAATTTCTAAAGCGTGGCAAAAGGTCATTTTTGTACTACTGATAAAATCATGTGAAATAAAGCTATAAGTTAAAAGTTCTTATGAATCTGATAGATTATGAAGTTTTTCAATGATTAATATATATTCAGCCTGACATCAATTATCAAGACCTTCAATTTCGTGGTTAAATCAACCACTATCCGTGTTGTTTTATTTCTGGTTGTGTCACAAAAATGGTCTCTAAGGTAGCTTGATGTGCAAAATGTCTTCCTACATGGTGATCTGCATGAGACAGTCTATTTGCAACAACCACCATTGACCCTGCCAAACCCCGATCATGTTTTCCTACTTCATAAATCCTTATACGGATTGAAGCAAGCCCTAAAGCGTGGTTTCATCGAACTTTTACGATCCTTCACTTTATTGGCTTCCAAGGCTCCAAAATAGACCCTTCCTTGTTTATTTACTCCTAAAGGTAAACCCTTTTGTACATGTTTGTCTGTGTTGATGACATTCTTTTGATAGGAAACAACTTGGAGGCTATTCACAACGTGGTACAATGTCTTAGCCAATCTTTGCGGTCCAAGATATCGGTCGCTTGTCTTATTTTCTCGGTATTAAAGTAAAAAATCAGGGTCTTGATATGATTCAATCCCAAAAGAAATGTAACACCCCAATTTTCACCTTTGGGTAGTGTCACATCATTCAAGGTCCAGCATGACCATAAGCATAAAAAGAAACCTCAAGATACAATAAAAACGTCAACGCAGCGGAAGTCTTAACTTAAAGGAAATAAAGTCTCCTACCTGAGTCTGTCCCATACCAGACTCAGTTACATAAGTCTTAAATTACACGAAATATTAGTTCAGCTGAAACATGCATAACAAAAGATAAGTAAATAAGAACATCCTACGCTTTGCCCTTCCCTTTGTCCAACCATGAACCACCAGCTCCTGAGATGCATATATAAAGTTAGCTAGAAGCTAAGTGAGTTCATGAATAGTGTCACATGTAAACATTTCTTGTCGTTCATGCATTTATCATTAATAGATACACATGATAGTATTAAACAAATTAAATGAACAACGCTCCTGATTGTGGCTCACCGATTAGGACCACTCCGTCACTGGCATTCCCTGGGTTGCACGGCTCACACCCGTCCGGCACCCATTACTGGGGCGTGCCACCCCTAAATGTGACGTATCGAGCTCAGTCCTTATCCACATATCGACACCCTGACGGGCCGCATACAACATCTCCAAATAATTTCATTAACCACATGCTATTAACATTAGCACCAACTAAACCAATTAGCATGTGTCAAATTTGAGGAAATGCTTGGCTGACGAATCGGCCGTGGTGGAACTAGGAGAGGTGGAGCTCAACGACAAGCTTGACTATATTGAGGAGCCAGTCCAGGTATTGGACAGGAAAACAAAAAGGTTAAGGGTGGAAAGTGTAAATACTTTTAAATTTTTTTGAAATTTGACGTGGGAATGGTTGAGAAAAGTTTGGGCGGCAGTAGTTCATGGAAGTTGAGTGGTTTATGGCAAATATTAAGGGAGGAGCACTTATTTGGTTATTCTCAAGCACAAAGGCAGATTGGAAGTAGAGAGGGATAATCACAAGGAGGGCGACGTTCTTTGTGGTGGAAAGCCAATTCCATATTTCTAAGGTAAGAAAACTTTGTTTTCTTTAAATTGATGTTACCCTATGATTTAATTGAGGCTATTGAGTCTTTGTTTGGAGTTGGCTATTGTTTGGAAGTGAAAATAAAATTACTGTTTTCGTATGGCTATGTGTGTGTGTTGGAGAAGATAAGAAAGGTTGGAAAATATATATATATATATATATATATATATACAAGTAAGTTGCTCTTGATGATGATGTTACATGAAAATTCTCAGATTATACATATATGAGTGGTGTATATATATAATCTAGAATATTGTAAAAGTACACTTGGTTGGTTTAAAAAGTGGTGTTATTTTGATTACATACTACACGTTTATGTGTAGTGAAGGATGGATGATGGAAACCAAGTGACATCATGAATACTATTCATGCCATCATGTGTACCTTGTATCATTGTTGACTATGAAAAAAAATGATACATGTATATATATATATATATGTGTGAGACTTACTGAATAGTGTGAGGTATGGTGCATGAACGTTCTGGACGTTGATATGCACATATCAAGTTGTGTTTGTGAATGACATGCAATTGATATATGTATATTTATGCATGAAAAGTGGGTAAACCCACAACTTTTAGCGACGGTTTAAAAGTGATGGTGGAAATCACATGTATATATAATATACATGTTAGATATTTGGAGTATAGACGATACCATGGACGTCTAAATTAGTATGGAGATTAAATAAATTGTTATGAGAATATTAAATAGCTCGTAAGTGACAATTTATTTATAGGAAAAGGATGCTTAGTAATTTTAATGGTTTGTGTAGGGTTGGGAGCTATTTTGGAACGAGTGAACCTACACTAAACTAAGGTGAGTTTTCATGAGATTTCTCTGAGATGTATATATTTATGCGTAGATACAATTATTTGATGTATTACTAGTTGGAGTTACATATGTATTGATTGGTGGCCTATTATATTCATGTTTACGGGTGATGTTTACATGAATATATATATGTTGAACATTTGTTATGTATGGTGAAATTATCTACGTATATGTTACGAGGAGTTTATATGTACATTTATTTTCAAGGAGAATTACATGCTAATTGGCTTGGTTGGTGCTAATATTAATAGCATGTGGTTAATGAAATTATTTGGAGATGATGTATACGGCCCGTCAGGGTGTCGATATGTGGATAAGGACTGAGCTCGATACGTCACATTAAGGGGTGGCACGCCCCAGTAATGGGTGCCGGACGGGTGTGAGCCGTGCAACCCAGGGAATGCCAGTGACGGAGTGGTCCTAATCGGTGAGCCACAATCAGGAGCGGTGTTCTTTTTAACTGTTTTGCTCGAGCCTTCCCATTTCCTCTTACTGTCACTCCTCTCTCCAGTCGCCCTGGAGTTGTTCTCTTCAGCCACGGTCGCCATCTCTACAGCTTGGACAAACTTCTTAGGGGCATTCATGTCTACGTACCGCTTTATCTCTATCCGAAGACCGTCTTTGAAACGATCTATCTTCCTCTGCTCTGTCGCCACCTGGTAATATTTATTGGTGGAAATCCATATAGTCTTTACCTACATGTTTATTTTATAAATATATTTATATATATAGATATGTATATTATGCATGTTAGATTTATGGCGCATGAGGATTTTAAGACGGAGAAGTGTGTATGTACACATTAAAAATATTGTGTGGATATATATATATATATATATATATATATATATAAATACACTATCGGTGACTATGGAGTGTAGACGGTGAATGGGTTTAAAGCGTCTACTTTAATAAGGAGGTTAAGTAAATTGTTACGTAAGTTGGGAAAATTATTATATAGAATAATTTGGGGTATCTTTGGTATATTAAATGTAGATAATTTAATATATTAATAGACGGGTTATTTAATAATTATTTCCCGTGAGAACGACAGTTCGTTAGTCACCAATAACGAATCAAGAGATGTTGTTGGAGATCAGGATTACGTTTGCGTATGTAATCGGGACAGAGTTAAATAGAGACGTTTTATAACGTTGTCGAGCCTAGTCTCGGGAGGGTTGACCGAGGTTGACCATAGTTGACTTTTGTTGACTTTTGTGTAAGGGCAAATTATTGATGGTAGATGTTATGTAAATCGTGTAGGTTGGTAAGCGAGGATCAGCTTGGACTTGTACACGCGTTCAGGTGAGTTTTCATGAGATTTCTCTGAGATGTATATTTATGCGTAGATACAATTATTTGGAGTATTATTGGTTGGAGTTACATATGTATTAATTGGTGGCCTATTATATTCATGTTTACGGGTGATGTTTACATGATTATATATATGTTGAATATTTGTTATGCATGGTGAAATTATCTACGTACATGTTACGAGGAGTTTATATGTACATTTATTTTCAAAGGAGAATTACATGCTAATTGGTTTAGTTGGTGCTAATGTTAATAGCATGTGGTTAATGAAATTATTTGGAGATGTTGTATGCGGCCCGTCAGGGTGTCGATATGTGGATAAGGACTGAGCTCGATACGTCACATTTAGGGGTGGCACGCCCCAGTAATGGGTGCCGGACGGGTGTGAGCCGTGCAACCCAGGGAATGCCAGTGACGGAGTGGTCCTAATCGGTGAGCCACAATCAGGAGCGTTGTTCATTTAATTTGTTTAATACTATCATGTGTATCTATTAATGATAAATGCATGAACGACAAGAAATGTTTACATGTGACACTATTCATGAACTCACTTAGCTTCTAGCTAACTTTATATATGCATCTCAGGAGCTGGTGGTTCATGGTTGGACAAAGGGAAGGGCAAAGCGTAGGATGTTCTTATTTACTTATCTTTTGTTATGCATGTTTCAGCTGAACTAATATTTCGTGTAATTTAAGACTTATGTAACTGAGTCTGGTATGGGACAGACTCAGGTAGGAGACTTTATTTCCTTTAAGTTAAGACTTCCGCTGCGTTGACGTTTTTATTGTATCTTGAGGTTTCTTTTTATGCTTATGGTCATGCTGGACCTTGAATGATGTGACACTACCCAAAGGTGAAAATTGGGGTGTTACAAGTTGGTATCAGAGCCAGGTTTAAGCGAATTAGGTTAAGATATTAGCCTAAGCTTAGACTTATAGGGTTCTGAGGAGGAGAAAGGTTAATATGTCATTAGACGGTGTTAGGAAAAATGATTTCCTAAGACCTTGCCGTGTGTATAAGGATATGTCTAGAGGAGGTAGAGTAGCGGCTCGTGCTAGGAGAGGACGTGCGAGACGCATTGCAGCAGCGATGAGGCTTATTATGCAAGGAGGATCCAGGGATCGCCGTCACTATAGTACTGCTATGAGTGGACCTAGCATGCGAAGCCCCTATGGAGATCAGCGTCGCACGAGCCGCGAGAGTAGCCCCAGCATCAGGGACATTGAGGTGGTAGTGGAGCAGCGAGTAGAGCGGGAGGTCACTCCCAAGTACATCCCGAGTACGCCCCTTGAGGAGTATCTTGCTGAGGAGGACTCAGATGAGGAGTATCCCACAGAGGAGGACCCATATGAGGAGGAGGCGCGCATGTTATATAGGGATATCGAGAGGCTTAGAGACGAGCTATCCAGGTCTCAGGAGGAGACGGCCAACGCTAGGGAGACGGCAAGCCGTTTTCAGAATTGGAATGCTGATCGGAAGGCTAGACTAAGTGCATTAGATTTTCAGAATGTGTGTCTACGTGGCACCAATGGTGGCTTGAAGGAGGAGAATCGTGAGCTCAAGGGCGAGCTGAGAATAGCTAGGAGATCATGGAGGACCCGAATTGGAGATCGTACCCGGTACTATGGTGCTACAGCATCGGAGTATTTTGGTTTGGTTCGCGAGTACGTGGGCCGTTGGAGGCATCAGTTCCAGCAGGGGCCGAGCCTCATATTCCTCTGGAGTTATCGTCCAGCAGGAGCCTATGAGGAGGAGATCAGAGCAGCCCACTACCCACGCAACATATCGTGAGTATTCATGTGATTTCCCCTAGGGTGCATACATATGTATGAAAATTATTCTGCATGATATATATGTGCAGTGATATATATGTTATATATGGTGTGTAGAGTTATTTACATGTTTATGGGTGTTGTTTTCATGTTTATAACTGAGCAAAGGAGTTGCATGTTTTCTTTGTATTTAAAGGTGTTTTAAATAATTGTTTACATGTGTTATTTGGGGAAATCCTATAAGGAGTGGCACGACCCAGTAATAGGCGCCGGACGGGTGTGAGCCGAGCGACCTAGGGAATGCCGTTAACAGGAGTGGCACGACCCAGTAATAGGCGCCGGACGGGTGTGAGCCGAGCGACCTAGGGAATGCCGTAAACAGGAGTTAATCTGCAAGGTGATGCAGATTAGGGGATACATTGATTTACCAATGTTTTTATGTGGTGTTTATTTTGTTTGGTAAATTGTTTCTTGGTGAACTTTTATTGATGCATGGAAAGGAGTGTATGTGTGTCGCCAAGATAGTAAAGAAAAGTAGTAAAAGACCGACAGAGGTCGGAAGAGGTGTTAAGTGAAAGTGGAAAGACAACATTAAGAGATCCAAGGTTGCTAAGTTTGGATTTGGTTTGGAACCTAAAGAAAGTAGGTGAACTACTCGTTATGCAGTAAGTGTAACAAAAGGCATTTGGTGAATTTAAGATAGGAAGCACATGGTGCTTTCAATGTGGAAAGCAGGGCATAATCAGCAAGAATGTCCAGAAAGTCGTAAGTGCTTTGATTGTGGATGTTAGGGCATATCAGGTCAAATTTCCTAAGCTACAGAAAAATACAACCTGGAGTATGAGGTTAGAGAGTGGTGCAAGCAGAAGTGGAAACATGACGAAATAAGTCCCGAAGGTTAAAGGGCAGAGCTTATGTGATGACGGCCAATGAGGCAAAGGAGATCCCTGATGTTGTATCAGGTACATGTCATTAATTGTTATCCCCTAGTTTTAATTTATTCGAGTGTACATAGAAGCTATGTTTCCACTACTCTCCTTCACTACTTGAACAGAAAGATTAAGCGATTCAAAAGGAGCTTTATAGTTGAAATAGCTGACGAAAGTCAGGGAGAGATTGTGGAGATCGTTGAGGTTTGCATGATAAATGAAGGTGGAAAGGAATTTCCAGCTAAACTCATGCCAATGTGTTTAGGCAGATTTGATGTAGTCCTAGGAGTGAACTACTTGTCTGAGAATGATGCTCAGATAGTTTGTGATAAGAAGATGATTAAGGTTTAAACTCCAACTGGAAAGTTTGAGTATGTTCATGGAGATAGAAAGAAAGGCGAGATAGAAATTATCTCGATGTCGAAGACAACGAAATAAGAATAAATGTTCAAGTGGAGCTAGTTGATTCAATAAGAAAGACTCAGAAGGAGGTTCAGTTGGAAGAGAATGTTAAGAAGGAAACAATCGATGGGCAAGTCAAGTTATTGACTATTGGTCCTGATGCGGTGTACAAATTTAGGAATCGAGTTTGGTTTTCCTTCTTGACGATAAGTTGAGGGCTTACGTAATAGATTTTGGAGGTAGTTGGGATAACCACCTATCGTTAGCCCTGTTAGAGGCTCTGTAAGGCCGTAACGGTAGGACGCCAGTGTTGTACTGACGTCGGAAAGAGGTAGTTAGTTGGTCCTGAGTTAGTCCACCAGACCTCAGATAAGATAGTTCAGGTAAGAGAAAGATTGAAAGTGGCCTATGAAAGGCAGAGAAGTTATGCATATAAGAGGTGTAGGCCTCTTGAGTTTCAGATGGGAGTAAAGGTGATGATGAGGATATCACCTTGGAAAGGAATCACAAGATTCAGAAAGAGGTGCAAACTGAATGAATGATATATCGGATAGTTTGTAGTAGGAGCAGTGGCTTACTGACTCAAACTACCGGAAGAGCTCAGTAGTATACATGACACATTTCATGTGCAGAGTTTGAGATAGTGTTTGGCCAATTGACTTTAGCCGAGGTTGAACTCAATGCAAAGCTAAGGTTTGTGGAAGAATTGTCCAAGTCTTGGAAGGACAGTTAAGAAGTCAGGAGACCAGAATATACCACTGGTGCTAGTAAGGTGGAGGTTCTTAAGGGTCTGAGATGGCTTGGGAACTTGAGCAAGAAAAGAGGATGAAGTACCCTCTTTTGTTTCCAGATTGGCAAGAACTTCGGGGACGAAGTTTCCTTGAAGGAGGGGGTAATTGTAACACCCTAAAATTAATGAGATATAATTATAAAATAAAGGTATAATTATTAAAGTTGTGTGAATTATAGTTGAAGGGTTTGAGAAATTCAAACCTAAGTGAAAGGATGAAAGTGTCATTAGAGGAAAGCTCAAAGGGAGGAAAGTGTAAAATTCAATTTGAAATTGAATTTGGGAAGTTATGCATGGTTGGTTACGTGAGTTTTGGTAGGAGTGGTTAAATCCCTCCATATTATTTTACCACTCTAAAACCACCATCACTATGCATTCATAAGGTGTCCACATACATCCATTTATTGTGAATGAAAAGTTATAGAGAAATTAGAGAGAAACTTTAAAGAGAAAGCCAAGAGGAATTGGTGGCTTAAGGCGGTGCAAGTGAGGATTGGCGGTTGTGATTGTAAGACAACATTGGAAAGGTAAAAGTTCCGCTCTCGTTAATGTCACGTTACGTTATTTCATTTCGTTATGTTTACGTTTGAAATAAAGAAGGTTAGAGTTAAACCGCCACCACCCATGGCGGTGGTGCGACGGTGGAGCGGTGGTGGTGTGGTGGCGGTTGGCCGCTATAACCACCGGCCGGTTAGGAAACCGCCAAGGTGCGGCGGTTAGAGGAGGTTAGGACCCGGTTCATGGCAACATAAGGGTTCAAACATTAATTGATATTGGAGAGGTTAATGGGTGTGATGAAAATACATGTATGTATATATACATATAAAGCCTTAATAAAAAGGGTGAGGTGCATGTGGCTTCAATATGTATATTGATGCATGTGGATGACATGTATGGGAAAACATGCATTTAAAATATAAATATGCATGAAATAAATAGGTGGGTAAATCCAAGGCTATTGCGACGGTTTAATATTTATTGGTGGAAATCCATATAGTCTTTACCTACATGTTTATTTTATAAATATATTTATATATATAGATATGTATATTATGCATGTTAGATTTATGGCGCATGAGGATTTTAAGACGGAGAAGTGTGTATGTACACATTAAAAATATTGTGTGGATATATATATATATATATATATATATATATATATAATACACTATCGGTGACTATGGAGTGTAGACGGTGAATGGGTTTAAAGCGTCTACTTTAATAAGGAGGTTAAGTAAATTGTTACGTAAGTTGGGAAAATTATTATATAGAATAATTTGGGGTATCTTTGGTATATTAAATGTAGATAATTTAATATATTAATAGACGGGTTATTTAATAATTATTTCCCGTGAGAACGACAGTTCGTTAGTCACCAATAACGAATCAAGAGATGTTGTTGGAGATCAGGATTACGTTTGCGTATGTAATCGGGACAGAGTTAAATAGAGACGTTTTATAACGTTGTCGAGCCTAGTCTCGGGAGGGTTGACCGAGGTTGACCATAGTTGACTTTTGTTGACTTTTGTGTAAGGGCAAATTATTGATGGTAGATGTTATGTAAATCGTGTAGGTTGGTAAGCGAGGATCAGCTTGGACTTGTACACGCGTTCAGGTGAGTTTTCATGAGATTTCTCTGAGATGTATATTTATGCGTAGATACAATTATTTGGAGTATTATTGGTTGGAGTTACATATGTATTAATTGGTGGCCTATTATATTCATGTTTACGGGTGATGTTTACATGATTATATATATGTTGAATATTTGTTATGCATGGTGAAATTATCTACGTACATGTTACGAGGAGTTTATATGTACATTTATTTTCAAAGGAGAATTACATGCTAATTGGTTTAGTTGGTGCTAATGTTAATAGCATGTGGTTAATGAAATTATTTGGAGATGTTGTATGCGGCCCGTCAGGGTGTCGATATGTGGATAAGGACTGAGCTCGATACGTCACATTTAGGGGTGGCACGCCCCAGTAATGGGTGCCGGACGGGTGTGAGCCGTGCAACCCAGGGAATGCCAGTGACGGAGTGGTCCTAATCGGTGAGCCACAATCAGGAGCGTTGTTCATTTAATTTGTTTAATACTATCATGTGTATCTATTAATGATAAATGCATGAACGACAAGAAATGTTTACATGTGACACTATTCATGAACTCACTTAGCTTCTAGCTAACTTTATATATGCATCTCAGGAGCTGGTGGTTCATGGTTGGACAAAGGGAAGGGCAAAGCGTAGGATGTTCTTATTTACTTATCTTTTGTTATGCATGTTTCAGCTGAACTAATATTTCGTGTAATTTAAGACTTATGTAACTGAGTCTGGTATGGGACAGACTCAGGTAGGAGACTTTATTTCCTTTAAGTTAAGACTTCCGCTGCGTTGACGTTTTTATTGTATCTTGAGGTTTCTTTTTATGCTTATGGTCATGCTGGACCTTGAATGATGTGACACTACCCAAAGGTGAAAATTGGGGTGTTACAAGAAATACATCCTTGAACTGCTATAACGTACAAGCTTTTTTTTTATAAGGTTCACCTAGGCTTTGCCAGACTACAATCTTGATAATTTTTACCGAGAGCTAAAGCATGGTCCCATGGGATTAACACTCAATGGCCCCCTGGTTGCTCACCCTCGGATTCGAACTTGGGATGGTTGTTACACCTTCCACAAGCCTTAACCGGTAGGCTGCCCCATTTGTTAAATGCTAAACCAATTTCATCTTCGATGAGCACTTTCGCTAGTCTTGCTCTTGGCGATAGTACTACTACGTTCACTAATCCGGTTAAGTATCTCTAAATTGTGGGAACCTTTCCGTATGTCACATTTGTCTCGTCTGCACATTACATTTGGGGTTAACAAAGTCTGGCAATTTATGCACCCCACTGAAAATCAAGAAGATAGTAAAACGAATTCTTCTTCTATGGTTTACGAATCATGTATGATTCTTGCACAATTCTTCATGCCTACTTTGATTCCACTTTCAACTCTCTGAGTGGCTTCTCCGTTGCTGACTGGTTGGTTACCTCAAAGACCATCGATCCACCTAGGGATATGCCATCTATCTTGGTTCAAACCTAGTGTCATGGTTTGTACAAAAAAAAGGATATTCTTTCGGTGGTCAATAGAGTCCGAATACAAGGCTCTTGCCAATATAGTTGTTAAGCTCACATGGCTCAAACATTGTTGCACGAACTTATGGTGCGATAACCTTGGTGCTACGTCTGTGTCAGTTAACTCTGTCTTTCATGCTCGTACCAAACATGTAGAAGCTATTTTTCACTTTGTTCTAGAAATGGTAGCCAAACAAAAGCTTTTCGTTCAGTTTAATTATATCTACGAATGATTAGATTACAGATGTGTTCACCAAGCCGCTACGTTCACAAAGGTTTCTCCTTTTACGATCCAAGCGACAGGTCGCTCCCCAACTTTAGCTTCTGAGGAAATATTAGACTTTGAGTGTCATATATGTACATAACTAAACTAGAGGGTTTAGAATGTAAATACGCCCCTTATATATACCCTTTAAATATAATCTGTGATTTATAATCCAAAAACACAATTCACCAAGTTTAACTTCCATCCAATCATAATTTATAAGTAACAAAACTTTATAGTTAGAATGCTAATAATTAAAGTAATTGGAGATTTTAGTTCCTCAATTTCTTTTAGTATTTTGACTTTTGACCATTCGTTTTAAAATTATTTTAAGATAGCTATTGAAGAAGCTCTAAATATTATGATAGATTAGATACCGAGTCTTATCCTACTTCAACAACTTTGCTAAAGTGTATCATAAATAAATAAATAAATTGAAGTAAAAATCATAAATTTGTAAAACTCTCTAAAATAAGATTTGATGTTTACAAGATCTTCAACCTATAAACCATCATTAAATTCAATGTATGAATTATAACCAACTCTTTTTTTTAGAACATTGTGTCCTAGATCTTCTTCATTGCATATAAGTCAAAAATGGCGTTTAAGCAATCTCATTCATGTATATCTTTCTCTTTATCAATGGATGTGTTCTATGTCTATATTAGTAAATGAGTAGTTTTCAAGTCTTTAAAAAAACTTGCGAGCAAAACGTGTTTAGACATAGAATATTAATCTAAAAAGACCACAAAAATATTTAAATTTTGAATGGTTTAAACTATTCAAGTAGAGAGTTGACCAACAAATATGTCCTTTTTTGACTTTTTTTAAGGAGCTTAGGTGTTCAAAATCTAAGGCATTGGTTTGGTAAAATTCTGGCTAGATGCATATGTTTGGATGAATCATAAGCTATTTTTTTGAAAACATACTTTTATTAGTGTTTTGGTCACTTATTAGACTTGTTATTTTTTTATTCCAAATATATCCTTGCTACCTTTGCTAACTTTTACACTAGCAACTTTTAAACATTTTTTTTTTGTCATTTTATAGTCATAAGTTACCTTATTAGTTAGTTTTTACCAAAAACAACTTATTCCTTAGCTACCTTATCAGTTTATAAGATAGCTTACTAGCTAGTTTGCCAAACATAACCTAACAATATTGTTTGGTTTTGTATAAAAGTGATGTCCTCGATAAATCCTATAATAACACATGTCTATGTCAATAATCACAATAAAGAAACTAGTTTTTTTTTTCTTTTTATTTCGTATGATTCCTGAAAAGAAGCGGGGGTTTTTATCTTCATTTCGTAGTCCAATTTTCTTTTTTAAATTAATTGACTGTCAAATTTTGGCAACTCTTCGCCATCAATAGTATATATAATTTATATAAATAAATAGGTTTAATATGTTATATTTACTTTCTTATCTACTTGATGTTGATTCCATTGATGTATTATAAATTGTTCATATTATATTTTCACAAGTTAGGGTATTATTTTGTTTTAAGTGCTTTGATTCTTTTTTAACTTGCATTTTTGTCTCGCTTCTATATATATAAAAGGAATTTAAGTAATCTTTTCTTGACCTTAACTAGGTTAGTTTGTCACTTTTATAAATTCATCACCGTTGACAAGCTACTTCTTTCCTCTCTTTTTTTAGATTCTGATCACCCTTGTTTAACAAGTTCTTACAATTGACTATAGTAATTAATTAAATAAACTGGCTTTGATTTCAATTTAAAATGAGTTTCTAGAAAATCCAGATTATGTTTAAAAAAATATAAGATATATATAATTTTGTTTCTTAGAATATTAAAAGATCAATATTTGTAAAACAATACTAATACTTGATTGATATATTCTCTTGTATAATGTATACACATTTAGTATTAGTTCCAGAACTATTATTCTTTTTCTGAACGATAGGAAATCTATAACTAACAAGGAACTAGAATGAAGCAAAAACAAGATCACAAAGTAAAACCAAGCGAGCATTCGGTTCTATAACCAACCGACCCAATTAAGTTTAAGCTTACAACTTCTATTCATAATCCAGAAAAATGATGAATCACAACACTATCCTAAAGCATCACCTTCTCTGGAGTAGGAGATCTGAACAAAGTCCTATTCCGGTGCAACTAGATGTGCCTCTAGGCAAGCCAAATCCGCTTTCTTCAACCTCAAAGAAGCCATCCAAGCATTCCAATCCGACGTTGTTTTTAAGTCTGGGATATCTAATCCCCACCACTGCCCAACTTTCATCCAACTATCTTCGGCCATATGACAAGTGAAAACCATATGATCCATTAATCTAGTGTCAAACTATTATTGAAAAATGAAAATCCATTTGTAGTATTCACTATTTAGTGCATGTCAAATACCATGTTATGTGATTTATATATTTTACGTTCTACTTATTATATGGCATTTCTAGTTTTTTATCAATAGATTAATTATAGAATGTTCAATTAGGATAAGGTAAATTAACAATTTAAGAGTTACTTTGCTTATTATATCAATCCTAGTTATGATCCTTCTATAAACTCATAGTCAACCATCACCACCACTACCCTCACCACTCATCACTGTTGTTGCCATCACCACACAACTAATTGATATTTATGATAAAGCTATCTTATAAAATATTTTTAGTTTATGAAAGAGATAATGAAAAGGTCATAAGAGGGTATTTTGTCATCTATTTATTATTTTATTCCAGTTTCGTAACATTCCACCAACCAAATATGCATATGCCATTTTGAAAAAAAAAAAACTTTAACAAAATCTATTAGAAGCCCAAAAGTATGTAAAATCTACATTTTCTCCATTGTGGAGATGCTTTAATTAATTCCTCAACACTTAACAGAATTGCTATGTTGGGAAACTTTGAAGACTGAAGGTCATGCATTTCAGCAACCACAATTAGCCACCAAATTTCAATTATCTAGCTAGCTGATGACCAAGATCTCCTCCATTCTTAATTGGAATGAAAACTTGAGAATATTAGCGACCAATTTAGTATAATGGGAAGTTGGCCATTGCAGATGAGATTAAGCCGTTCAAAAAATGTCTTAATTAAAAACTCGTTAATGTTCTATTTAATTGTAAGTTATATCAATTTTTAATAAGAATTTTGTTGGTATATGAAAGTAGACTTGGATATTAATTGTGAACTCAACGCTATGATTAAAGAAAAAACACTAATTAATCTATATATAATAAATAAGTAACTAACATGCCACGTTTCATTCTTTGACGAGTTGGTTTGAGTATGTTTCTACCTAAGCAAGTAAGCATGTATCTCGACGCACTTTCCTTTATGCGTTCAATTAACACAACCATATAAATACTTCTTATTAAATCTCTCATTAATTTAATTTTTTTATTTATATGTTACATTACTACTCATATAATTAGGTATGTAATTTATTTTTAATTCTTTGTTTTTTTAGACTCGTATCATATAAGTATAAATAATGTATATGAAGTAAGATGTGTTAAAAAAACATTTCTATTTCTTTTAAATTATATTATTTGGATCATTTGTCAATACCTTTAAAATAAGCTTATAATTAAATATTTTGGGACCCACATGACACACATCACTTGTGGTTCAAATCACTTCTTTGTTCCCATAAATACCAAACGTTCTTATTTGAACCTATTTAAGATGTACAAATATCGAAAAATCATGTACAATTATATATATATATATATATTTAAGATGTACAAATATCGAAAAATCATGTAGAATTATAAAAGTTTCAAAATTCTCATATTCAAGATTATAATTTTTTTTGAGAAGGTTCATCTGGGCTTTGTCCAGATTACATCCTTGGCAATTTTTACCGAGAGCTAAAACATGCTCCCCTGAGATTAATACTCAGTGGCCACCAATTACGCACGCATGGATTTCAATCCGGGTGGGAGCTACCACCCTTTGGGAACTTCCCACTACGCACATTCGGGGACATACGATTTTTTTTTAAATTACACTTTATATTCATATAACTAGTTGTTTAATTTAGCTTTCTATCATTTCATTTTTATATTTACATTTTTATCATATTAACATATATAATCATATATTAGCTAATATATTAAAATATGTTTTTATATTTTTTACAAGTTATATCATTAATACTTATAAAATGAGTTAGTATTGAATTTTTAATTATTTAATTTATTGTGGGTAAGTTTGAAAACTTTATCATCGAGCCAATATTTTTTTATTTTTTGATCAATTAACTTTGAATTTAATACATCAAACTTAGAAATTCATGAAATTGCAATCGAACGATAGAAAATAAAGTTGACACAAAACAAAATTATATATTAAAATACTCAATAATTTAAAATGTCTGACGTCACTTCGATTGCTATATATATTAAATTCTCTCCAAAAAAAATATTTTATTCATAATCAACAGAGTTAAGAAATGATTTACGAGAGACAAACTAAAGGAAGAACGTGACAAAAGCAATAAATGCTCGACTTAATTGGGAGCTTGGTGGCCATAATTAGATCAATAATATAAATCCATGTTTGACCATAAAAGCACATCATCTATAACGTTATCATCCTGGGAGATAAAATCATCATCGAATAAGCCCAAAGGTGAGAACATTTTATCACTTGAAAACATGATCCCATCCTCGTCCCTTAAAAACTCCTCGCTCCACAAACTTCCACCCGCTTCGTAACATGACCGTGGTGCAACAACAATATTTGCATCCGAGACACTCAACGAAGGTGCACACGACGATTCATTTTGATCGCTTGTTGTCGTTGAAGAAGAAGAAAAAGAAGAAGAAGATGATGATGATGTTTGTAACACGCTTTGATCTTTGTGAGCCTGATTCTTCAAATGTGTATGCCAATAGTTTTTTATTTCATTGTCGCTTCTTCCGGGCAATTGTGCAGCTATCATTGACCATCTAAACAAAAGGATATTATTATTTAGAGTACACATATAAATCAACAATATTAGTATATATTGATTAAGATTTGATTAAGCTAGGGTTTTAAATTATTTGAACTTACTTTTTCCCAAGCTTGTTATACAAAGCAACAACCACATCTTCTTCGTCTTTTGTAAAATTCCCATGTTTCACATTTGGACGTAAATAATTCATCCATCTCAACCTGCAACTCTTTCCGCATCTAGAAAGACCTAAATAAGAGAAACCACGATATACATATAGTTAAGCAAGTGTGTTCGTGTATGTGTGTGTGTTTGTGTGTGTGTGTGTGTATAGACGAAAGTTTAACTGCAAACTCATAGTGAATAATACTGAATAATACCAGCCAACTTGGGAAGTTCACGCCAATTAGAGTGGCCGTATCTCTGAATGTAAGCCCTGAGCTTATTGTCTTCATCTTGACTCCATGCACCTCTCTTAATTCCGTGTTTGTCAAAACATGGTGCCCTCACCATTTTAATTCTTGTCTTAGTTTCACGTCTGAACTCTCTCTAGATCTTTTTCTGTGGCTAATCGAGACTCAAGTACGTTTCTCCATCTATATATATATATATATATATAACTTGATATATGCATACAAACCACATCGTGTGATGGAAAATATTGATATAAAAAAAAAGACCATAAGAAACAAGCGCTTACTTTTTATTTGCCTAGCTTTATTAATTAAGCCATTGATTTTTCAGATGGGAAAACCCAAAAATATGCTTTTTGCTAATTTTCTATTGATTAATTTAACATATTTCGATCACATTCATTAACTTCCAATTAGTTTGTTTTTTTCCAATTAGTTATATATGTATATATATAGGTATTTCATATTAGTGTCCACTCCACTTGTCTCTTCCTTGGAGGTGGATAATACCACTATCGCTTTTAAATGGTCATCACTTATTTTAGTATTAATATTTCCGATCGACATATATATACATTATCTAATGATTAAAGTCTAATAGTACGCCATGAATCAGCTTTCGATTTGATTTTTAACCTGATACATTTGATTCTTTCTTTTCTTTTCTGTTGGGAAACTAAAAAACATTATCTATGAGTGTATTAAATATACATGTAAATATTAAGACATGCTACTATCTATATTCATGCACAAGTACCATGCATACATTCTACGATAATTCTACCACATGTCCACACTAACAAATGGTAGATACGACACGACATTTATTACAAGTGAGTTTATAGGATGCTTAAAATACTTAATTGTCCTAATTAAGTGTTTATACCAACAATAAACATCAGATAAGGGAACGCTTAATGTGGGATTTTTGGTGTTGTAAACTTGTAATCCATATCTTTGCTTTTCGAACTCTTGTAATATTCTAACTGTTAGTAATTGTGTGCAGAAGTTGACAAACCAGTAGATTACACATCCAATGTTACAAGATACTTGAGGGTCACACTTGGAGGACCTATAAATCGAATAAGTTAAATAAAACCCAGAAATTGAGAGATTGGATTTATAATTATAAATCAGTTGGATAATTTCAGTCACAAATCCCAAAGTTTGAGGGTTATTAATTAATTATGTAAATTATATGTTTATTAGATAAATAAATATATAATAGGATTAATTAATGATTATCTAGAAAATTCTTTTCTTGAAGGAAAAGAAAAGAATAAGATAATCAAAAGGAAACTGAATCAGATAGAAATTGTATTTTTCTTTCCTATATAAATAAGCCTTATGGGATTAAGAATCAATTTCAATTAATTATCTAGTAATCAGATAACTCTCTCTCTCTCTCTCTCTCTCTCTCCATTCCAACCGGCGCCGCCCCCCTCCCCTTGCAACAAACCAGCTCGGTTTTTCAGTCTTTCGGGTTTTCGTTCTGCTAGAGGAACATTCGTTGGTCGTTCATTGGTGGACTTATTCTCAAGCAATCCAGGTAAATCTTTCTGAATCCATAACTGTTAGGATTAAATAAAACAACGATAAGGTCTGTGGATTTTTAGGGTTTTATATCCAAATTGCTTCCGCATTAGATCAAACCAGTGAGGTTTCGGTCATGTAGATCTTTGACCAGTTTGGTTATTAGGTTTATAAGTTTTTCTCTAACCAGTTAGGTTTTGAGAACCATAGTGATCCTTGTGTCAGCTTGACCCGAGGGATCCCACAAAAACCCATTACTAACATCTTGCTACATCTTGAGTTTAATAATAGTCTGTTATTGCCGTTAAAAAAAAACCCTACCACAAACCCCATATATCCTTGGTTGATCCTTTGCTAATTAGCGAAGGACGTGTTTGAAACTATTAGCGAAAAGATTTTCTGTTTAAAAGAAATAAAAAAGAAAATCCAAATCATATCTGGTTACAATAATTTTATAGAACGTTTTTGGATGCCATAACAAAATCTTGATTAGGAATTCGAAAATAAATGTTGTCACCTATTTTATAAGACATTTTTGAAAATCTTCAATAAACCATTATTTTTATAGGACACTTGTGTTTATAAAAGACATCTTCAACTATTGTAATATAAAATACTTAGGCTATGTTTGGTAAACTAGCTGATAACTGATAAGCTAGCTGATAGTTGATAAGCTAGCTGGTGACTGATAAGCTAGCTGGTAGCTGATAAGCTAGCTGGTGAACAAATCATGTTTGATAAAAACTAGCTTATGAGTATGTAAAATGACCAAAAAGGACATCCTTAATAAATAATCAGTTACAAGTATTTTATTATATAATTAAGACAACATTTTAATAATATAATTAAAATAAATTTTTAATAATATAATATGTTAAAAAATAATATAGAGTTAATTATTATTATTATTATTATTATTATTATATATACACACCATAAATTTAGAATTTGCTAAAACAAAGTTTAGAAAAAATCTACATTAACTTATAATTTAAATTACTATTAAATATAATAAAAATAAAAATAAAAATAAAATTGATCAACTTAACATATCTTAAATAATTAATAATTCTAAAAAAATATAATTAAAAAATAGATATAAATATCTTTTTTTATTAAAATATTTACATATTTTACTTATATAACATTTTAAAAATTATTGTATTTTTATTTGATAGTTAAACATATTAAATAATATATAATAACAATTAATAATATTTAAAAATATATAATATACAAGGTATAAATTAATTTAAATTATTAAAAACTAATAATTATTAATAATTAATAATTAATATATAATTGTAATAGTTAATTATTAATAAGGGGTATAATTGGAAAAAGTCATAAAAAACTTCTAATAAGCTACTCAAAGTAGCTTATCAAAAAGCTAGCTTATAAGCTACTTTTGGTCTTACCAAACATGTACACAGAAAATAAGCTAGCTTATAAGTCAACTTATAAGCTAGCTTTTTTTTACCAAACAATGCCTTAATGAAATAGTTTGTTTTTTGGAAACGACTATTTTATTAGAAACAGGGCTAGAAAGGCATTGGAGGCCCGAAACCGAAATAGTCACACCAAACTTAACAAAGTAATTGTCTTGTAATTCCATGGGCGTCAACTAACCCCCAAAGCATCAACATGGACGCCGCTCCCCCCCCCCCCCCCCCCCCCCAATTCATGGAGAGAGAATGCAAAAATATATACATAAAAGAGTCCTTTTATTGCGGTAATTGATGTGTATGCACAAAGACCCACCCCCACTTTGCACAAATACCCTTAAAAGGCCGTTATAAGGGCCGTTATGCACATTTCAGTCAAATAACAGCGTTTTGGGCCGTTATAGCGCCGTTATAACGCCATTATAACGGCGTAACGGTATGGGTATATGTGCAAAGCGGATCACCGTTATGGACATATGTGCAAAGCACTCCTTTTATTGACAAAAATTCAAAGTTGTCAGCGTCCATTTTTTTTCCATTAATGTAAAATCATAGACCCTTTAACTATGAAATATTTCCTACCACAACCTTGTTAAAACCGGAGGAAGATAGTCGTTTCAAGGCTTCTTTTTATTAGTACCAGAAATGTAATCATACAATGTAATGATGCATTTCCATTAATAAATTTTGATTTTATGTTTTATTCTATTCTTTTATTTATCGATTTTATGTTTTATTCTATTCTTTTATTTATCGAAATTATAGTATAATTTTGATTTTATGTTTTTATGTTTATTCTATAGTTTTATTTATCGATTTTGTAGTATAGTATAGTATAATTTGATTTAAAATAAATGATGCATTTACAATATATAATGTTTTCTTTAGTATATTAGTTTAATTTAATCTTTTATTACAATTTAATTTAGATTTAATAGAGATGTGTTATTTTAAGTTTAATATTGCAATGTTCTTTTATAAACCTAAAAACTATTTTGTTAGTTATTTTGTCTCGTTGACGGTTGACCGTCCTAATTATGTTTTGAATTATTCATATTTGAAAAAGTAAATTACAGGTTTGGTCCCTAAGGTTTCAGAATATCTGGGTATTTGGTCTTAGAATTAGTTTAATCCAAAGTAGCCTATGAAATTTGTTTTTTCCTAACGAATTGGTTCCTGTCACTAACGCCTGTTAAATCTTAACTCCTATCCTTTAAGTGAGGGGTATTTTGGTCTTTTTCAACTCTCACCATTTTTTTAAATCAAATTATTATTATTGAGTATTTACATTATTTAAAAAAGCTAAAATAATTTACATTACGCTAAAAGAAGAACTCATCTTCCTCCTTCAACTCCAACCATCGTCTTAGCCTACCCTTCCCCCTTCTCGATACAATGATGCACACAAGGGTTACCTCACATCAAACCAAGCAAAACAAGAGCCATGCTCTAACAATGGCTTCTCTCAATCGACCCATTATCACGGTATTACCATCGATTCAATGAGTTGGTGATGATAGGTTTTTGGTTCAGATTTAGGCGGAATTGTTGGGTGAAGTATAAAAAGAAAGAAATAAAACATGGGAAAAATCTACTTGAAACCCACCGTCGCTCCTCTCCATGAAACCATCGAGCAACCAACAGCACCCCCTTCCCCTTGCAACCCACCAACAATTATATTCATGCTTCCTTTATAGCACCTATCTCGGATTGCTATTGTATCTTGTGTGTTAGGTGAAAAATCCCCATCAGCAGTAAGTGTGTATATACTTAAGTTTGCTTTTGATTTGAGTTAAGATTTTGATTTTGAGGATTGGTTTGGATTAGGAACTGGATATGATTTTGAATTTGACTTCTGGGTTTTACTTTAATTTTGAGTTTGGATATGGATTTATTAGTTTTTGGTATGGATAATTGGATATGATTCCGTTATCGGTGGCCGAGGAAATGATGTGTTTGGTTGTTTTAAAACATATTTACCAAATGAGTGTATTTTTAAAACATATTTAACAAATGAGTGTTGTTCAAACATAATTATCAAATAGGTTTGAAACAATACCATTTGGTAAATATGTTTTGAAACAACACCTCTTTGGTACAACTACTACACCTAAATGGTAATTATCTTTACAACAACACTCATTTGATAAATATGTTTTAAAGAGACACGCATTTGGTATTTGGTAAATAATTCAGCGTAAGCGACGAGGGTAGGTAGGGATGATAGGTGTCTAGTGTTGGTTGGTTGATAATATTTTTAATTTATTTATTTAAAAAGAATATGATGGAAAATAGAAAAGACCAAAATACACTTTATGTAATGGATGGGAGTTAACAGTCGTTAGTGGCAGGGATCAATCAATAAAAAAGTGAACTGTGGGGGCAAAATTGAAATAAACAAATTCTTGAGACCAAGTCGAAGATATTTTTTAACCATAGGTACCAAATACGTAAATTATTCTATTTAAAATAAAATATTTATCGTTATGTTTATTGGTAATATTAAATTTTAAATAATTATTAATAAACAATACTTAATATATACATATAAATTAATTTTTAAAGAACTTCATACATAACCGAAGGATGGTCTAACTAGTAATTTAATGATAATAGAGGGGCCTATTTTGAGTATAAAAATTGTCAATCATCAATGCTGCAAGCAGACGTACATAGGGTGATGTAATGGGCGAAAACGTCATATTTAAAAGGAGCCAATGGGATATGGCCAGACCGCCTATTCCGGATCTTGTTGTTTTTCAATTCTTTCATCCCATTTAGAGTAAATTACAATTTTAGTCCCTGTGGTTTACATGCAGTTACGAAAGTGGTCCTTGTGCTTCAAAAACCACATGAATGGTCTCTGAGGTTCTTGGATTACTTTGAATCACGTCCTTTGTCATTAAATCGATTAAAATTAAATAAGGGGTAACTTCGTCTTTTTACATTTTTTTTGTTTTTCCCTTTTAAAACTTAAAAGTTAAACTAATTAATATGTGACATCTCCGAAGACATCACCAGCATGTCTTCTCCGGCGACATCTCCGGCCATCACACCACCATCTCTGCCAACATCCCGTGAAAGACCTCCATCTCTGGCCAAAATTAAAACCTGTTTCTCTTTTGGTCCATCAAACTAATTTTTCTTAAATATGGCCGTTAACTCAAGAGATATTTTGGTCTTTGTTAGGACATAAAATGTCCTTATATATGAGTTTTATAAAAAATCATTTTAGTGTAAATAATAGAAAGGGAGGGCTTAAAGTGTAAAATAGTGTATAGATAGAGGGGCTAAAGTGTTGTAGTATATATAGAGATGGAATGGCTTTAGAGAGGGTTATGAGAGTCGTCTAAAGTGTTAAGTGTGTGTATTTCAAGGTGTTTTGTACTTTCCACCATTGATGAATAATATGATGACTTCATGATCTCTCCCACCTCTAATTGTTCTTGATTTCTTGTTCTAACAGTCTTTTCTGTATTTTTTTGTTTTCTTTTTAAACATTTAAAACATTGATTAAACCACATCGACTAATCAAAGGTTGGAATTTGTTTCTTCTCTCGTTGGGTGGTGGAGATAATAATAAGCACAAAATCTTGGTTCACAAAGTCTCACAAACCTTCAAAATTTTGGTACACAATTGTGATTTATATTTATTGTTCTTGATATTGATGTTGACATTGATGTTTTTGATGCATCACAAACCTTATGATCTTCTCTATATATTTACATATTTTGATTTATTTATATTAAGGATCTTGATTTCCAATTTATTCATTTTGTTACAATGGTATTTGCTTAATTTCTAATACATTCATTTTGTTGTAGCGTTTTCGGTTGCTTTGTGTCAATCATCATTTTCCTTGCCGTTTATAAGTTGTTTTCAAGTTATGTCTTTTTAAAAAACACATGAAATATTTAATCAACAATCATATATTTTTTTAAAGAGTAAATTACATATTTGGTCCCTGTGGTTTGGTGGTTTTAACACTTTGGGTCCCTCGATTGAAATAATTATGGATTGGGTCCCTGTGGTATACGTTTTATAACGCTTTGGGTCCCTGAAATGGACGTCGTCCAATTTCCTTCCGTTAGACCCATCATGTGCATGGCACATGATGGGTAGTTTGGTCATTTCATGTTTTTTTTTTAATTTTTAATTAGATTAGAGGGACCAGAATTGTAATTTACTGTATATATTAATAAAAAAATAAAAAAATAAATATTTAAAAACTAAACCTATTCATCATCCTCACCATTCACCAAACCCTTACAGATCCTCCTCCACATCGACGGTCTCTCCCACCACCACCACCATCCAGCAGCCACCGTCATCGTCGACGTCCACCACCACCGTCATCGTCGACGTCCACCACCACCGTCATCTTCGACGTCCACCACCACCGTCATCTTCGACGTCCACCACCACCGTCATCTTCGACGCCCACCACCACCGTCATCGTCGACGCCCACCACCACCGTCATCTTCGACGCCCACCACCACCGTCATCGTCGACGCCCACCACCATTGTCGTTCACCTCCCCCACCGTTGACCCATACGACGAACACCACCGTCGTCACCTCCCTCACAACCCCTTCGACGAATACGAACACCACCGTAGCCACCTCCTTCACAAGTCCTCCGGGAGATCCGAGACAACACTGCCTCCACCTTTCAGATCTGCCAAACCCTCCTCCCCCTTCCACTCCATTGACACCTTCAGACCCAATGAAAAAATAAGATGAATTCTTCAGATCGATTGGCGGACGATTTCAAGAACGATTTCCTTTCCAGTTTGAAATCGTTAGGATGAGAAATCTTTAACGATTTCTTCAGACCCAATGAGAAATCGTTCCCTATTTTTCCATTGCTCCTCCCCTTCCCGATTAAAGAACGATTTCCTTTCCAGGTTCTTCAGATCGATTTCTTCTCCAGATCCGTCTTAATCGGGAAGGACGATTTCTATGCCGATTCAAAAATCGGGGGATGACGATCTTTTCTTTAGATCTGCTCTGAAAAGAACTCAATCGTTCTCTCGTCTCCCTTTCTCGTACACTAAAGAAACGGTTTCCACCCTTTTCTCGATCTCCATTCAAGAGCTCAAGGTTGGTTTTTTCCAGATCTGTTCTTCCTAAGATGTTCCAATGTTTTTCGTAATGGGTGTGATCACATGGTTTTGAACTTTTGATTTACATTTTTGTTTTCAAGTTTAAAGTTAATTTTGATTTTCGATTTTTTGAATTTGTTATTTGTGTACAGACTTTGTTTTCAAGTTTATCTCTTGATGTTGGAATTAATTCATGTTTATGTATTATTTTCTGGGTTGGAAACAAGGAGATCGAAGGGGCAAATCGCAGGTTTGATGGTCGCCGGAATAGCTGCCAGAATTGTCACCGCCGGAATTGTCACCGGAATAGTTGTCGGAATAGCGTTAACCAAGGGAAGAGAAAAGGGTAAGGGAAGAGGGACACATGGCAATATCTTATTGGTCATTTGATATTAAGCTAGAATAAAAAGAAAGGTGAAATGACTAAAATACCCATCATGTGCCTTGCACATGATGGCCTAACGGAGGGAAATTGGACGGCGTCAATTTCAGGGACCTAGAGCGTTATAAAATGTATACCACAGGGACCCAATCTATAATTATTTCAATCGAGGGACCCAGAATGTTAAAACCACCAAACCACAGGGACCAAATATGTAATTAACTCTTTTTTAAATTAAGATTTATATTTGGAGGACTAGAAGATCATATAGAACAAAGCGTGAAAGTCAACTTGTGTTATTCCCCTTGACTTCACTCGTTATATTTTAGTCCATGTGAACACATTTGTTGTTTTCATACTCTTATTATTCATGTAGAATATTGGGTATTACTTTAAAAAATGGTTCATTATATGAATAATTGGATTAATATATGTGAAAAATTAAAGACATCACACGATAATTGCACATGCTTCCAATAAAAGTTCAATTTGCTATTAAGTTCTAAATTTATTTGAGGATTATATAAAAGCAAGTGTACAAATAAAAAGGCATTTTGTTTTAAAAAAAAAAAACTTAGTAAGATAATATATAGAATGCCAATTATAGAAACTTGCTAGTGGATTGGTTTCTTTTTTCTTTCTAAAAACAGAAATAGTATAATATTATCAACCACATTCAATGGGTACTACGTGCTCCGATCTTTCATTTATGTTACAATATTCATATTGATAAGGTTGTGCAATGACTAATTAAACTTTCTTGAATTATTATTATACCAAGTGCTTTTAAATTTTAATTTATAATTGGATATAGATGATGTGTCTACTACTAATTATTAAGCTTGTTCAACAAAAATAATTGATAAAAGATTGGTTAATTATATATATCGTCATCAATTTACATAAAATAGATAAATAAAACCATAATTCTTCAAACAATTACTTTCTTTGATAGACATTGACAAATTAACAATTTGTCGGTATAAAATATTTATAAAGTTGGGAAAGGTCACAATATTTTGTAAGAATGTTTAAGTTTTTTTAAAGTTGTCTTTGGAATTCCTTCATAAAAATTTTAGCATCTACATAATTTTGTTAAAAGGATTACTTTTTGAAGTATGCCTATGATTCGTGGCTAAAATGTAGGGATGAGCAAGGAGTTCCTAATTCCGATACTAAACCATTATCGTACCGATACCATATATACCAATCCTGAACCGATTTATGTATTTCGGTACGATAATTGGTTCCACGTTTTTCCTACAATTAGTATTCGGTAATCTTGGTACCAGGTCCCCTCTAATTACCGAAAATATCGATCGGTCCAAAACTAAACAAAAACACAATTTTTTTTTCAAAAATCCCAGATACATTACAAATAAAACGGTTTATTATCAGTCAAGGTGTGAAAATACCAACCCGTAAACCTTTAAAAAAATAAAAATTCTTGCAATTGATTAACCCCTTCAATATCTAACCTCAAGAAATTAAAGTTTGAAGGTTATAATGTGTAAAATTGGGACTGAGGGGGTACTAGTATTGAAATACTGTTACCGCTACCAGTCCCGAACCGGTGCCGTACACTTCTAAGTTCTAACCGGTTCGATATTCGGTATTAAGTTTTTCACATACCGTTTCGATACGGTACGGTCTGAGTCCGATGTTCACCCCTATTTGGATACCCGAGGGTGTTATGGTAGAATTTAAAATTCTTTCACATTTACAACCACATATATGGATAATAATGGGTCTTATTGCCCCCCTTAATACATTACAGTGGGTGTATATGATATATGATGGTCGTGTTGAGCCATAATGGTTCGTTTTCGATCTAATTGGGTTACAAAAAGTCATATTGTTGATCGTTACTGCACCATAGCAGAGCGTATCTCGATGTCGGATAATCGTATAATTTTCTGCGGAAGATGGTTAAGGCCGATTAGGGAAGGGCGGGAAATGACAGAAGTTGTGGAGATCGATAAAATTTGTCGGAAACTGCCATTTTGGGATGAAGGAGAGGGATGGTCTTGGGGCCTTACATCAGTTGGCAGATTCAATTCGGCCTTTATTCATGAAGCTTACAATGACATGATGCATCATCGAATTGGGACACCGACAAGCTGGATAATCACTGTACCGATTAAAATAAGGATATGTAATTGGCGAGCTAATCTACCGAGACTCCCGTTCAAAGACAACCTTAGCAAGCGTGGGGTTATAATCGACAACGATGGGTGTGTTCTCTGTCAAGAGGCAAAGAGACGAGAGATCATGTTTTCATGAGTTGTAGAATGGCGAAGGCGATAAGATGCGAGATAAATAGGATGAAAAAGAACAACTTTCTGCCCAGTAAGGACAGGGGATCAAGGAGATTTTTGGACAAGGGTATGTTTAATCTTTGTGGAAAGGTAGAAACAAATGTATTTTCTGTAGGACGGCATTTTTCCCTGTCGGTATGGTGAATTTTATCTCTTCTTTAGTTTCCTCTTGGTGTGATGCGCGTTCTAGAAAGGATAGGGGCCGTCACAGGTTGTAGCTGTTCTCGTCTTTTGTCGGGCTAGCATCTTGCTAGTTTCCCGTGGTGCTTTAATAAATCCGCCGTTCTAAAATAATATTTCTTTGGTTTCAAAATCCCCAAACCTATTCTTTTACGACTTTCCTGATTCTATGATGTCTTTTGGTAAATATTTCATAATCCTCCAGATTAGATTAGAGATGGCCATTTTGTAAATCCTGACCCGAGATTTTCATTTTGTAACTAGTTCGAGTCCATGTCCTGACCAAAAACCCGTGGCCCAATCTCTAAGTTTTGTAGCCGGTCCAAAGAAATAGTCACAGTCCCAAAACCCGATCGGCGATCACGGTTCAAGTCTCGAGCCGGGTCCAAACCAGTCCCAACTTGAAAAACAAAAGAAGACTTAAAAAACTTGAAATATTTGTAGAAATACTGAAAATCTTCGCTTATAATTTATAAAAAGCGAACTTTTTTTAGTTGGGTCTATGTATAACTAGTCCCGGATCGGGCCATCAAATTATCATAAAAATCGTAGTTGAATCGCGAATACTACGTTCATTTCGCGTTGGAAAACTATTGCTATCTTTTACTGACCAACTTTTTATCAACGTTCATTTCTCGTTGGAAAACTGTCAAAAAAGTCTGTTTCCAACGGTTTTTGTTGTCGGGCATCCCTATTATTTTGTGACCGGGGAGAGCGCTGGGTCTGCATCATCATCTGAGATATAAATATTATTTATTTATATATCTTAATTGTCATAACTTAATTTCTGTTGCCAACAATTGTTGATTATGTGTCAAATATTGTCATATGTTACAGGTAAATGAGTTGAGAGAGAAGCTATAAAAGATTGAGATGCAGTCGAAGCGCTATCATACAGAGTTGGAGCTGGAACGGAGCGCACATCAAGTGACATATGCTACCCAATTAGCTGAGCAGATCGCGTTGACGCAAAGCTTTGCATTTTTATTACGGATTTGAATTTGGATTTTGTAATGTATTTGGATTACGGATTTAATTTGGTATTTTTGTATAAACTTGGATTTGGATTGCGGATTTGATTTTGGTCTTTGTATATAAATTTGGATTTGTATGGGAAGGTAACCCTTTGTTAAAAGATTTTGACGTTGATTCGATTTTTTCGCTGATCCATCACTAAAGTGGTTCGTCGCTGATTCGACGTAGAATTCCGTCGTTGATCCATCGCTGATAGAATCATCCACGAATGGATCACGACAGACCAATCAGTGACACAATTGGAATATAGGGACAGAGTAGCGACAATTTTGTCCGTCATTGAAGCCCTTCTTTTTAGTAGTGGTAATTAATATCCTTGACTTTAGTAGTGTTAGGGGATATTTGTTTACCTTAGTTCCATTAAGATGCAACCTTTGAATCGTTAAAAGGTAAATTTTGTTCAGAAAGAAAATATTTGCCTCTTAATTAATGGTTTTAAAACTCCTTTGAATGATTTTCTATATCTTGGGCATCACTTAACCATTCAGCGTACTGATTTCATCCTCATCAATAAACAAACAACCATACTTCATTTTGCACTATATTATTAGAGCCTCTAAATCATTCTTAACCACTTCATCACCCAGTAACAAACAATTTAGCAATCGTCAAACAACACCTTAATTACCTTTCCGTTGATCAACATTAATTAATGGCTTAACCGTGAAGGGTAGGAGGGGCTAAAGGTAGCTTGTAAGTCGTAACATAAACGACGTTATACTTTATATATGTGTGTGCATCTTTTTCAAAGTATTGAAGTTTTTAGTAGTTCCATTAATTTAAAACCCCTCAGACAACTCCACAATAATATTTTAATACGTTAATTAACAAAGTTCAGAAATGATTTAGGAAAGAAACAAAGAAACGCCACAAATATAATATCATTATTAGTTACGAAATGGGCTTACTTAGGCTGTGTTTGGCAAAAATAAGCTAGCTTATTAGGTAGTCCATTCAAACATGTACCATAAGCTAGCTTATAAGTTGCCTTTTGAAACGCTACTTTAAGTCGCTTTTTGTAGCTTTTTCCAATTATATTGTTATTAATATTAATTATTAAATTCAAAGATACCCGTTTTGGTTATTTTACATACTCATAAGCTAGTTTTTGTCAAACATAATTTGTTCATAAGCTAACTTTTATCAGCTACTAGTTAGCTTATCAATCAACAACTAGCTTATCAGCTACCAACTAGCTTATCAGTTGATTTGCCAAACATAGATTTCATATGCAATTAATCTTATTTTTTTGAAACTTGATACAAATTCTCATTTCGAACCAAAAAAATGAATTGTCAACTATATATTAAATAAAAATACATGAATCCATCGTTGACCACAAAAGCACATCATCCATGAGATCATCTTGGAAAGAATCCTCGGAGATGAAACCGTCGGTTGATCCCAAAGGTGAGAACATTTTATCACTTGATGATATCATACTTTCGGTCTCCGTTAAAAACAACGGATCGGTCCAAAAACCTTCGGTCATGTGTTGGAAAGATTGCGTAGTAACATTACTTGGATCTGCGTAATTATCGGAGCCACTGAACAAACACGGTGATGGTTGATCATCACTTGTTGAAGAAGACGATGGCGATTCATATGATGAGGATAATACGGCCAATAAAATTCCAACTTCATCCTGGTTGTTTATTTCAGCAAAGTCGCTCCACCCCTTTGCCAACTGAGGTACATGCCTAATGGCATCTTGGTTGTTTATTGAGTTTGTTTTTTCAACCTTACATTCTTTGTTGTAAGCATTTCCCGATTCAAAACTTCCAACCTTTTCATTTTTCGACATGATTTGATGATCTTTTGCAATCGACCGGGTTTTTAAATGCGTATGCCAATGGTTTTTTATTTCGTTGTCGCTTCTTCCTGGCAATCGTGCAGCTATCTGTGACCATCTGTTGGCATGCCAAAATTCCAATTAGTCAACAAGATCTAACCTTAAAAAATATATTAATCAAACAGTGGTTTGTAGTTAGGGACGAAGGCTTAGGTTTACGGGATATTAAGTTGTTTCCGTGAAACCGTGAGACCAAGAATTTACACATAAAACTTTACAGCAAAACACTGTAAAGGTAGAAAAAAATCTATACCAAGGTAAAAAAAAGTCCAACCTTCACAGAAAAACAATATGAAAGTGAAAAAAAATACCCGAACCTTCACAATGAAAAATACCGTGAACGCAACATTGACTTGTTTTTACTATTAAGATCCGAATTTCTTTTACCTTCACAATGTTTTGCTGTGAAGTTTTCATATGTAAACTCTTGGTCTTGCAGTCACGGAAACAACTTGGTATCACGTGAACTTGAGCCTAGGAATTTTTTTTAATGTAATAGTTTGAACTTACTTGTTACCAAGCTTGTTATGTAAAGCAACAATGGCATCTTCTTCTTCTTTTGTAAAATTCCCATGTTTAATATCGGGACGTAGGTAATTCATCCATCGCAACCTGCAACTTTTTCCGCATCTAGACAAACCTAAGCAATAGAAATTAACCAAAGAAACATATTATATATTTATATATATAATCATATGTATAAATTCATATGAAATCTTTCAAGAAATTACATGGAAATTAAGTGGATGATATATTATATATAGTACCTGCCAACTTGGGAAGTTCAGACCAATTAGGGTGGCCATATCTGAAGATGAAGGCTCTTAATTTGTTGTCTTCTTCTACACTCCATGCTCCTTTCTTCATTCCGTACTTGTCAAAACGTGGTGCTCGAACCATTTTGGATCTGATCTGATCTGATCTTTTTTAATTGTTATTCTACAGCTAGGTATGTGTTAAGTGGTAATGACGGCTTAATTGAGTGTGTAGATAGGTGTTGAAAGACTGTCAAATATATATGTAAAGACCAAAACGTGTTTGGATGAAAAATATGAATTTAAAAAGACCATAAAAATGATCAACTTTTTCTTTATTTGGCTTAATTAACAATTGACCAGCTAATCTTGTCTCCTCCAAAATAAATAAATAAAACAAGATTTTGAATTTTGTTTACTTTTCTTTTATGGCAATTCTTTTCTTCTAAAAATGAAAAACTAGAAAGGAAAAATTGTAGTACAAATTATATAGGAATCGTTCAAATTTAAGCAAAGAAATAGAGTATATTTTAATGGTAAAAAGGAGGATTTGAAAATGTAAAAAGGAGGATTTGATATTGATAGGTGTGACTAGGCAATTCACTTTTTGTGGTGCATATAGTAATTCAAATGGTGGAAATAGCCTAGCCCGATTTTAGCACAATGTTTGATTGAAGGTATTAAACGGTTATCAATAGGATTGAATAGAAAAAAGTTTTTCCAATTGTCTGGACAAAATAGGAAAATGTTTTCAATAAACAAAACTATGTTTGTTCATTTACATCTTGGAAATATTTTGTCATAATCAATTAGGCTTTCAAACCAACTCTCATACAAGCTCTTGGAGGTTCATTCATGTTATTGTAAACTAGAGATACTTTTATTCTGTTCATTATTTACTCCGGATTTTTTTATCTTCATGTAAAGATCATTTCATTGACGAGTCCATTCACGAGGTCCCCCAAATAAAGGATTCGTCTATGTGAGCTTTGGCAATATTGTTGATAACCAAAATTCATTCAGGATTAGGAATAGGCGTGTTAATGGGCATACTTTTTATATCTCTATCTTACAATTTTGGGACCCAACAATTCACCTCCTTGGACTTTTATTCAATCGAGAAATAGGTTTGATTGTCCATACAAGGAATAAATAAGCAAAATTCAATTGTCAAATTCAAAGGAGACTATTAACAAATCTGTTAAAGGATGGTTTGACAAACAAAATATTTGTCATTTTTCTATCATTTTCTGATAGAATAAAATAAAATTTCATCAATTTTAGAATTATAATATTTTAACGCTTACTAATAAATCGATTTGATTGAAAATGGAAACCAATCAATCTCATAATGAGTTAGTCAGTGGTCCTTGCGGTTGTCACTTTCTTTTTTATTTCCATGTATGAACCAAACGTTCCCTAGAAAAAATCTAGATTTACATGGCAAAAAAAAACTACAACAAAAATGAGTTTTTAGGTTGTACATAGTTAATTTGTATAAATTATGCAATGAGACTTTATTGATTATAAACTTTGATACGTCAAAAGGGAATTTCTCAAGTCCAATACATACAATAACTTTTGGTGACAACTTGGATACAGTCGGTAAACTAAACCCTTTATATAACCAACAAGTATCTTATATTTAAAGGCGTTACAATAAGTTATTATGAAAACAATTAGAAAACCTAAAAAATTCTTTCAAAGAGGTTGGGTAAAACTATATTTCTCATCGAACAAAAATGGTGATATTGTTCCTCCATTGATCGAGAATTACAAATTTTTGACAAGTCTAAATCGGGCAATTAATGCATTTGTATATTACTTTGAAAGCTTTCATATAAATGAAACCTTATAGATACTTTTTTTAAAAATTGTCTATGACAAGTCTAAATCGGGTCCAGTTCTTCTTTCAATCTTAAAAATTTGAAGTTTCTAAAGGGTAGTAGCTTTCATCCGAGTTCGAATCCATACGTGCGTAATTGGTGGCCACTGAGTATTAATCCCAAAAAAACATGTTTAACTTTTGGTAAAAATTGCCAAGGATGTAGTCTGAGGCAAAGCATGGAGGGAGCTAATGAAGGGCACGCGGTGGCACGGGCCACCGTTAAATTCCTCCGTCGTAGTGTAAAAAATTATGGTGCCACCGTATCAATTTGTCGTGTAAAGATACAAGTTTTTTTGGTTTAGTTGGTTAGCTACTTGCCTTGTGACCATGAGGTCATGGGTTCAAGCCTTGTTAGAGACATTTTTTTTAGATTTTTGCTTTTGATTTCAAATTTAGTGTTTATATAAAAAATTACTTGTACCAAGAATTGAACTTGAGACTTCACCTTTGAAAGGCAATGAACCAACTACTAGACCAATAGAGATTTTGTGAAAATTTTCTTTATATGTGTTTTTTATAGTTAAATGGTGCCACCGTTAGAAAAAAATTCTAAATCCGTCCCTGAGGCAAAGCCCATGTAAACCTTCTCCAAAAAAGAAAAGATTTAAAGTTTCATCTAGCATTCTATTTAAATACCAAATACGATTGAAAATCTTAAAATACTATGAAGTGAAAATTAAATGAAAAGAGAAAATAAAATTTATATTGTTAAATATTTTAATCATGCAATTAAATTCAGATTTTTGAAACATATTGTCTAAGGTTGAATAAAATTTGATTTTTTTAACGGCATGTTGGTGCAAAGGAGTATCATCGTGTCACCATGACACCAAGTCATGATGACTCGACTTTAAAACCTCTCCAAGGAGAATATCCCGCCCAGTATAACCATCCAGTTTTTATTTAAGGGGCTTCAAGGTATCAGTTAGGATTCGAACCAGCATTCGTTCACGGAAAATTTGATTTAGTATCTTAAATTTTCACTTGTATGTTTTGATTTTTGAAAACATTATTGAAAACCGTTGAAAATGCTCCTTTTTCTTTCTTCGCGGGTAGCTAGTTGAAATGTCATGCTTCCTACACGTGCGGTGCGTACTACCTCGTTTTCTTCAAAATGGTCAAACAAATATTTTCTTTAGGTTTGATAACTACAATTCTACAACAATGCATATTATATTATTATATATGTCTGAAAAATTGGTAGAAGTATACTTAACAAAAAAAAAAGTCACAACGCTTGTTAGAAAGATGTTAATTAGTTTTTATGATAGAGAACAAATGAAGGAGACAAATAGACGATGATTCCTACAGTCTTCCTACACGAATCCTATTTGTTGACAAAAAGTCAAAACAATGGATTATTTCATTATAAAACGCAAATTTGACCAAGAATCCTTCAAACTAAAGTAAAATACTAATTTAACGTTGATTTCACTCTAATTTGTGAGAGATTAAAAGAATCTAAATTCAGGTCAACCAATCAGCATCCAATGCTTTCCACGGTTACATAGATGGTTTTGTTTTTTTCCTGGTACACTGAACAAAACGATCAATCTTAAGAAAAATATTTCAGTGAATTCCTGACGAAAGTTAAAATAGTCAAATAATGTTAATTCTATTAAAGAACCGTTGAAAATATCTCAGATTTTTTAAAAGAAGACTAAAATGAAGTCATTAAGGATTTCTTTAGAGCATCTCCAACAGCATTGTTAAAATAGAAAAAAGTGAGTTTTTTCTTCCTAAGTTGCTCCAACAGCATTGCTAAACCAATTGCTAAAATAGAAAATTTTAGAGTTTTCTCTAAATATAGAGATTTCTCCAAAACTTCTAAATGATGAGAGAGAAACATTTTTTTTAATGTATTCCACCAATGACATAATTTATTTTTTAAAAGTTTTTAAAAACTTTATTGGGATAATAAATATAATGTATATTTTAATAATATAAATGATGATAAAGCCTCTAAAATAGCAAAGTTGTTGGAGATCAAAAAATAAAACTTTAGAGATTTTGATCTCCTATTCTCTAATTTAGAAAAAATATAGCATTGGAGATGCTCTTATAATTTATCAATTGTTAAAGGAAAAAGCAAATAGAACAACAAAGAATAGAGAGACAAGAGAGATATCATTCTCATTAATCAAAAGCCCTTTATATAGGGATGGATACAAGTAGATAAATACCAGATATTTCAGTTCTAATCTAACTCTAGTATATCTATCTCTATCTCTATCTGTATCTATAACTCTATCGTCATATCCTTTAGACGATGGCACATTTATCCTACAACACTCCCCCTTGTGCCGAGTCAAAGGAGTGGTGGTGCACGACTGTTGCCTCGTTAAAACCTTACGCCAAAATAAAAACCCAGTGGGAAAAATAAAAATATGACGAAGGAAAGAGTACAACGCACCAGTTTCTTTGCAGTATAGACTTTTCCTTTAGTTTAACGTTTTCTCTGATTTGTACATTAATCATGAGAATTAAGAAAACAAGATGGTATATACAGTGTTGCCTCACTAAAACCTTACCCCGAGGAACAAAACCCAGTGGGAAAAATAAAACCGTGGGTCAAGGAAAGAGCACAACATACCAATATCAAATTTATAGTAGACTCCCCTCTTTTGTCTACTACTCCCCCTGATTCATGCATTAATCAAGGGCGTTATGGAAACATTAGTATTTGAATACTTTCTACATGTTTCATAAATATGGTTTTAGGTAATAATTTGGTAAAATATGTCACATTCTTTTGACATCTTAATTGATTTATTTGAATATAGAGGAAAGTTTGTTATAGCTAATAGTATAACCACTTAAGCAGAATATGCTTGTGTTATTACCCTAGATGTATCTTAATTTCATTATCTGATACATGATGCATTATTTCCATATATGCATGTAGGGTATTGATAGCACCCAAAATATTAACTTCTCTAATATGTGTAATGATAGTCCTTAATCATATACACTCTTAAAAGTCTCATGTAGAGTAATATTGTCGAAATAGTTTGAATAGGTAGTTACATAAGATTCGCTTAGTTTACTTTCAAGCAATTGGTATGTTCCCGATGGTAATTTCTTGTCCAATTTGGGAATAACCTTTATATGGTCAGATAGATACCTAATATCATCAAATACAATATGTAGTTTTGTGTGTTTCTATAAGGGCTGCTACATTTGCCGTTTACATTCGAAATAAGTATTGAAGTTTCATTGTCAACCTCAACCCTCTTTCTTTAGGGAAATTATAAGCCCATGTCAATGATTCCAAAATATTAATTTGATATCATTCCAATGACATTGCGTAGGCGCGGAGCTAAATTTAGCTAACAAGTTCACTAAGAGATATGACATATGGTCAAGTGTATTATCTGAAGTACAATAATGCGCCTATTGTACTAAGGTACGGAATTCCAGCTCCGAACACCTCTTCGTCATATTCCTTTAGACGGAATAAATATTTCCTGATATCTAACACTTTGACCTATCATGAGAGTGCTAGTCGTATGCGTTTGTCCACATTAAATCGCCTGATCAATTTTGGGACATATACGCATCGGTGGATTAATATTCCACAAACTCGGATTCTTATATTAAAAACCAAGTTTTCCCAAGATCTTTCATCTCAAATTCAGATTTCAAGTAGCTTGTGGTTTCTCTTATTTCATCAAGAGTGTCTATATATGTTCATACATCAACATATTAAGCCACATTGAAAATCTGGAACTTGTTTTCTTAATATATACGCTAGGGCACGATTCATCATTCTGTAAAGAGAACGTTTCAACTTTATTGAAAACGCACTTTGTGGTTTAGAGTTACTTAATTTTGTCAATGTAATTCCATCAAGTACTTTTATATATGTCTTAATCTAGATCCCCATAGATATACATATATATCAACCACATCAATGAGCTGCATTTTCCAGTTCTTCGGAAACTAGTATGTTAATTAATTAGCATCAGTTCTAACTTTCATCACAAGAAAGTAATTATCGTGGTCAATCCAGGGCGTTGTGAGAAACCTTGCGCCAAAGGAGAGTCTTATACATTATGACTTAATTAGTCTCATTACGCTTCTTAGACAAATGATTTATCTATGTCCTACAGGCTTTACACTTGGTGGGTTAGCACTACCAAACCAAATACCTGTTCATTTGTCAAATAATATAATTATCCTGGATTACTTATTTAGGCCAATTTGCTCTTGTTGATATTTTTCAACTGAGCATAGTTCGATATCATCGTGCTTTATCATTTCATAAGCAACGATATATGTAAATATATCATCATCGGTTATGATCTGTCCAACGATTCATATTCATTCGAGATTTTCTTGATCTTTGGAATCAATATTAACTTCGGAGCGTCCTCCAGTTTGATTCATGGACATAGTTTACGATCAAAGATAATCTCATAAAAGGTTGATGATAAATATTGTTTGTGCCTTACTCTTCTCTTCCATTAGATGAGTATATATCGAACCAAGTAGCTTCCCCCATTTCCTTTTGGGAGCTACGGCCTCAACCACACCTCCACCATGTGTGATTTCAACGCTCTTTCCAGTGGCGTTGTGCCCTTGTTTAGGGACTTTTTGACTTTACGGGTATATTTGCAGCTTGTATGTATTATATTGTCACTTCTTATATAACATTAAACGTATCAGGTATCGAGTCTGATTCGTTTGACTTCAACTTTGTAAAGTTTGAGGATCAAAATAACATGGAAATGTTCCATGACAGTTCCCGTCGTTCCTTTGGAAAATACTTTTTCCTATCTCCCCCTAACGACGGGAAGACTGTCATCAAAGTGACAATCCGCAAATCATGCGTTATAAGAATTACCCGTCAAAGGTTTTAAATAGCGGATAATTGTTGGAGATTTATAACCAACATATCGACTTTATCGTTTTTTATGACCCATTTTGGTGCGCTGGTGGGGCGCAATTGGCACATATACTGCACAACCAAACATGCATAAATGTAAAATATCGGGCTTATATCCAGTTACCAACTGGTATGCATGATGGTTGGCTAGTAGAGGGTCTAAAAACAAATTAGTAAAGTTGCATGTAATATTGCATAACCCATGTAGATGTTTGTATATTGGTGCGCATAACCATTGATGTAGTTAACATCTACGTTCTTTTGACAACAATTTCTACTACTCTATGAGACCATTTTACATCTACTCGTAGGTTATATGAAACTATACATTGATCTCATTATATATATATATATACATATATATATATATGTATGCAATAACCATCAAGTCCTTTTGATGTAAATTCTCTAGCATTCTAAGTCATGTAGACTTAATGAGATAATAGGGTGGTGAGCCCTTAGACATATAGTAAGAGCTAGGAGCGCAACATTTCACGTGGACAATAGTACGACATGCTTTCATCGTGTCGAAACCAGAACCATAAAGTACTTTAATAGCCCGCTTTCTGGTTGTTTTATGTCCATAAATATAACCTTGTATTCGTTGTAAGAATGGAATATTTATATATTGTATCCTTATCTTTAGGATGGTCTCATTCTTGTCTTAGCTAAGGATTAGGTATATATAGGTTATAGGTATTCGAGATGGCATATTATGATAGTGGTGTTACTTCTTGTGCTGCAGAAGTCAATAATGGAATTCAGTTAATTGTTTCATTTTGCCTTTCAATCGAATAATGTGTCTATGTATATTTTCAATACATGGATCTCTATGTCATGACCATAGCATGGTTATGTCAAAATATATATGTATCATTGTCCCAAAGTTCTTTATGGTGACAAAATATAATTTAATAACTTAGAGAATCCACTAATTTGACACATTAATTTCTCTAATATATATTTTTTTCATATCATTAGAGTTTATGTATATATACCTATTTCCATTCTTATAATTTCCAATTGATACAATTATTTTAACAAGGTTCTTATGAATATGACAGTTCATCGTCTAAGTATTATGTTGGGGAAATTAATATTAATCTATTACTTTAGATTATGTGGGAGGTCCCACAAACTGAAATTCTCCTCGATACATTCCTACATGGAACGGAGAATATGGGAGTTTTGTATTAGTTTTGATGTATTTCTTTACATCTATGATGGTGAGAAAATTCTGGTGTATATATATGTAAATACAACTACTTTGATACATCAAATAAAAATTTCAAATAATTTAATATACAATCAACATAAAAAAAACGATTTGGTTCATAAGAGATGCTTTAAATAACTAGTATTCGGTGGTAGTACATACGTACCGATGTTTATTTATTATCACCTGAGGCAATAGTTGTATATTTGCTCAAGGTATTGAAAAATCCTTTGACTCTTACCCTGACCCTGAACCTTTGAGGATCTCATCCACATGGCTCATAAATGTTACATGTGTGAAATTTTGTTAACTCACAATCCTTGGGAGTTGTTTCCACCTCTAATGCTTTCATTATTGATTTGGGGAATTTTCCTTTATCCCGAATGTCTAGTCTTTGTCACTCGAAAGGGCATTGTTATGTCTCTCAACTACTTGCAGTAGGTTGATCATTATGTCTAAAAATAATATTCCAACTTATACTAGTTCATTAGTATGTTTGTTAATATATAAAAGAGAGAAATGATGTTATGGATTATGTCATCTTCTGTGAGTTTCTTAACATAGAGATTAAGACACGTTTTAAGATACAACATTTCTTTGTTGATATCAATTATCTCTTGTAATCGAATGAACGGGCTTCATTCCACTGTACGATTAGTTAGGGGAGTATATATTCATGAATACTATTAATTCAACTTTTAAGTGCATCTCACAGTTCTTTGGAGGTTTATGGTTGAATGTATTTCCTATGAAAGCTAAAACCGACATGCAGTCTCAAAACATGATGGTAATTGCTTGTACCATTTTACAAGGTTGGTTTTAGGGTCAATATGGAATTGATGGGATTTAGGTATATTCTTCTACCTTTCTAACAAAGAGTCTTTTAAATGGATATTCATTATTTGTACGCAAGTTCTTTTGAGTTTAGGACATCGAATCTAAGATATCAAATGAAATCCCGTTATCATGGCAGTATAAGATTTAAGAATATTTTCAAACGTTTCTTTTTAAAAAAAAGGTTATACTAGTATTTCACTATTTGATAAGTAAATCGCAAAAACACTTTTGGACTTCCAGGTAAGAAGGGGAATCACGTGGATTGCTTGAGTCCCTACAAACCTTAGGCTATTTACACCCGTTTGACAAAATCCATTAGATATCTTGCAATCACTTTGATTATGAAATACAGTAATAACATTAATAGTTTTGTTGATTTTGGCATGAGACCAAAATGTGAGATTGAATTAATACCATTGTGGCATTTTTGTAGGCTTTTGGCAAGGGGCCAAAAGATGGGTGTTTGGCATATGAAGCCAATTTTAATACTTTAACAGCTTAATTGTATTTTGAGAAATTTTGTTAGGAGACAAATATATTTTGATTTAAAAAAAAAATCAAAGTTTAGTGATCAAATAAATCCACAAATTCGGATAAATAAATTAAATTGATCTATTTAAATAATATCCAATTATCATATCTCAAATCAATATATAAATGGATTTAAATGGTCTACAATAAAGTAGTGATCAAATAAGTAAATAATTGGTAACATAATTAAATTAACCAATTAAACATGAAAACTAAAACTAATCGAGGATGCCAAAATATAAAACGACATGCATGCTCAAAATAGTAAAGGTTATATACTAATATAAATCAAAATTAACAAATAAACGGACAAGCAATTAACAAATAACATTCATAAAAATATAAAAGAAGTTATAATAACTCAATTAAGATTCAATGATATTTAAACTAATATAAATATATATTAAATAGGAAAAAGCTAAATAAAAAAAATCTTTATTTATTTAGACAAAACGTAGGCCTTGTATTAGGAATATGCCAAATTGTGGATAAATATTATTTGATTATAATTTAAAAGAAAAACTAAGATAACCTTTAATTAAGCTATCTTTAAGTAATCATGATAATGTATATTTTTTTCAAATACCAATTTTTTAGTAACTAGACATATGATTAATTTATTCTAAATTTAATGACCGTGTCATATAGTGATGGTAATAATTATGATAAAAAAAATTGCAACCAAAACAAATATTCACGAGGCAGTGAATATCGTCACCAACAAAACAAAGGGGAAAAAAACAATTAACAGGTCACAAGATAAACATTATAATCAAGTTTTTGTTGGATAAACAACTATTTAAAAAAAAAAAATATCATATCATGAATTCACAGGTCACAAGATAAATAAATCCTAAGCAATTAAAACCGGTAGGAAAACGATATATATTTCATATGAAAAAATAAATCAAAGTTAATCTTATCACTAATATCAAATCATCATGCATGAACATAGAAAACAAGTTTGCATCAATTCATCATAACATAAATCATTTATCATGTAGTTAATGAACGTAACATTAAATAATTAAAGTTACCTCAAATCAATGCGATACTTGAAAAAAAATTGCTTACTTGAACCGCACTAGTTGTAGAAGAATTGATCAATGAAATAACAGATAGCCAACGAGCAACGTGCTGATAACGTGTTAAAGGAAAAAGCAAATAGAACAACAAAGAATAGAGAGACAAGAGAGATATCATTCTCATTAATCATAAGCCCTTTATATAGGGATGGATACAAGTAGATAAATACCAGATATTTCAGTTCTAATCTAACTCTAGTATATCTATCTCTATCTCTATCTGTATCTATAACTCTATCGTCATATCCTTTAGACGATGGCACATTTATCCTACAACATCAATTAATATTTTTTTGATCAATTAGTTAATTAATTAAAATCCATCGGCAAGTTAACTAACTAAATTTAATTAGTATTTGTTTAGAAAAATATTTATAATGAATTTAGAAAACAATTTTTATTTTTACTTTTTTGTTTTTGCCAAAAATATTTGATTTTTATAAACGATAAACTTTCTATGGATTTTATTTTCCTTTTTTCTAAAATAAATTAAATTTTTTTGTCCAATTTTTTTTATTAGAAATTCCAACATAACGTAAATTTTTACATAGAAATTCAATAAACTCTTAGACCATTCTTATCCGTAGACTCTCAACCCAATCAACATAATCGTCACATCTGTTTTTCACTATTTTACCAAAACCAACCAAATTCATCTACAGACCATAATGGTAGAAAAAAAAAGCCTGCGATCCAGTGTGTAAAAGGAGCTTTATGCGACTTTGGAGAACCCAATACCTAAGGCCCTATCTTGCCATTTGGTATATTATGTCATTTGTAAAGCCCAAACGACATAAG